>CM031624.1:35237643-35242643 GCA_018398815.1 Conus ventricosus | reverse complement strand
GGATCTTCAGTGTTTCCTGGTGAGGTGAGGCTCCTTCTTTACCTCTGGTACCATCCATCCGTCACAAATCATCACACCCGTCAGGAGAGCCGCCAGTGACACCTTCCACCAGGAGAATGGATAACCTTTATGTCGTTGTTGTTGTTAATATTGCAGACCCCCCAAACAACAACAACAACAACAAACAAACCACAAACCAAAAAAAACAAACAAACAAAAAACACACACACACACAAAAACAACAACAAAAGCAACAACAGCAACAAACAAAAGCACACACACACACACACACACACACACACACACACACACACACACACACACACACAAAGAAAAACACCAGTTTCTCCTGCTCTAAGGTAGCGACTGTTGCAGCTTACAAAGAACTTTTCCGTATAACTTCAGACTTGATGGGTAGATTTCAGCAGTCAGTTGTCCCTACCCAGTGTTCCAGCGATCAGCTTGTTCAGGTTTTCTGTGACTTGTTGGCGACAGGATTACCTCCTAATGGAGGCAGTAGTGATCAGGTTGCAGGTGCTCTTTACCAGACACTGTTATTCACACTGAGTCATCCTTTATAGCCCAGTGATCAGGTTGCAGGTGCTCTTTACCAGGACACTGTTGCTCACACTGAGTCATCCTTTATAGCCCAGTGATCAGGTTGCAGGTGCTCTTTACCCACACACTGTTGTTCACACTGAGTCATCCTTTATAGCCTAGTGATCAGGTTGCAGGTGCTCTTTACCCACACATTGTTGTTCACACTGAGTCATCCTTTTAGCCTAGTGATCAGGTTGCAGGTGCTCTTTACCCCACACTGTTGCTCACACTGAGTCATCCTTTATAGCCTCCCCTTAGTCACAGTTCATTCCCATGTCCAAGAAATCTGCATAAAATGTCTCAGACAACATGTGAAATTAGTCCAATTCCTTAATCCTCCAGTGCGCGTGCATGAATGACGTTGTTCCATGACGTAATGAGCTGATCCGTGCGTTACCGTCATCTGGTCCTACACCTGAATTACACACACAACAAACACCAAGCCATTGTCAGAGCCGTCATCTGGCCCTACACCTGAATTACACACACAACAAACACCAAGCCATTGTCAGAGCCGTCATCTGGCCCTACACCTGAATTACACACACAACAAACACCAAGCCATTGTCAGAGCCGTCATCTGGCCCTACACCTGAACTACACACAACAAAACCCAAGACATTGTTAGACCCTTTCCCAAAAAACAAGATTCACTGAATCGGACATTTCCAAGAATTTCAGGGCTGTGTCGAATCTCCCATTTGTGTTCAGATCAATAGAAATTTCACTGCCTCAACTTCTTTTCTTGAAAGGTCTTTGGCATGGTTTTCGATCAGTGACGGCTCTGGTAGGAGTGTTAATGACCTTTTCGACAGCTTGTGATCTAGATCCGATTTCCATCTCCATACTCCTCTGTCTGAGGGCGACAGCCGATACAAGAGATCGTGACATGTTGAGTCACCTGTGACGCTCATTAGAAGAGCAGAGCACTTCTGTTCTTCGAGTCTTTACTTCATGGGAGCAAAGCAGCTTGTTTCTATTCTCGGATTGGTGCTGCAGCCATTTTCCTTTTTTTTGTGTGTGGCGTCTCTCAAGGGTCTGTATTTAACCCATGTCGTTTTTTTTACCCTTTATACCCAGCCACTTTCTCCCATCATGAACTCTCACTCAGTGTTCCAACATGTTCATTTCCGATGATACAGATATGTACAAGTCTGATATTGCGGTGAACACCACTTGAAAAAAGATGCTGTTAGTAACTCCCATATACATTTAGAGTATTGTATTCAAGAGGTGTAACACAGGGCAAGCTACTAGTAAACGAGGATAAAACTAAGGCATTGTTAATGTACCTCTCATCCTATTCCACCTCTTATTCTTCCACCAGAATGACATTAAAATTGGCTGAATCCGCCAATGACCCACGTGTAACTTTTGACAAGTCTTTGTCCATGAGAACCCAGATGAATAGCGTCTCTTAGACGGGTTAGAGACAGTTAGGAATTGGTAAGACCCTCCGATCTTCATATCATCAAACTCCACTCCCTTTGTTGGGTAGATGGGATATAATACTTGCCTGTCTATATAGGGAGTGTCCGCAGGAGTATCAGCCTGCGTACGCAGAAGAAGAAGAAGAAGAAGAAGAATTCAAGCATGGCCATGTGAACACCCGTCTGGCTGAGTTGCACTCGTCGCCCATACATTTCATAGGATCGGATGCAAAATTGCTACTATCTGTTTCAATACCGTTCTTTTAATTTAAGGATTCAAAAGCACTGCTCCTTCTATCTCAGTAGACTTCTCGAATTCTTCTCTCAATCTCTCCGTTCTCCTGTTAGCAGCGGGATGATCCTGGGTCTCCTACACCATCAACAGAAGTTGCCGTGAAAGCGTGCCGTTACTTACTTTGGCCCACCCATCCAGAATAGCTCGCCGTTCACTAGCCGTCCTACCCCAACAACTCTCCTCTCGTTTAGAAGGCTGGAGTGTAGGTAGGAGTGGGGTGGGGAAATGGCCCTAATCTCTACTCTAATTTACAGCGAGATTGGAAGAATGCGCTCAATCTTTGAGCAGATACAACAGCCACTGAGGGAGGGAGGGAGGGAGAGAGAGGGAGGATGGGGACAGAGAGGTGGGGGTGGGGGGATCGAGGCTGGCTGGAGGATGAGAAGAGAAAAGAGAGAGAGAGAGAGGAGAGAGAGAGAGAGAGAGCGAGCGAGAGAGCGAGAGAGAGAGAGAGGGGGGAGGGAGGGAGAGAGAGAGAGAGAGAGAGAGAGAGAGAGAGAGAGAGAGAGGGAGAGGGAGAAAGAAAGAGAGAGAGAGAGAGAGAGAGGGGAGAGAGAGAGAGAGAGAGAGCGAGAGAGAGAGAGAGAGAGGAAAGAGAGAGCGAGAGAGAGAGAGAGAGAAAGAGAGAGAGCGAGAGAGAGAGAGGGAGAGGGTGGGGGTGTGGTGGGTGGGCCAGCATGTGGTATAATCATGGCAACTGACTGTGACTAACGGGCACCGTGCTCACCTCTGTGTGGTCCTTCAGGTGGGTAATTAGCCGTGAGGACGCTTCATCGTCCTGGGCTCCCCCCTACCCGCGCCTAGGGGAATTCGGAGTGCAGGGCGTTGATGAAGATTTGCCTGTATAGTAGCCAGCATACCCTGTCTGGCGCGAAGTTCAACACTGCGGGGTGCTTCCACGGCACTGCCGGCTTACAGGATCAGGGAACAGTGAGGGTGTGGGGATGATAGTGACTTTTTTGTTTGGGGGGGGGGGGGGGGGGGGAGAGTGTGTGTTGTGTGGGGGGGGGGGGGTGGGGGGGGGGGGCCTCATCTTCCGTGCCACGTCAGTGGCATCGCACCCAGGCCGCTCATCCCCCCCATCCCATCCCCTCCCCCCAGTCCACAGCCCCAGCTCGGCCCGTCACAGCGAGAGTTCACTGGGAGCAGTAATGTCGAGTCGTCCTGTGGCAACCCACCAGAGGAGACACTGCACCGTTTGCCGTTTAGCTTTGGTGGTGTTCAGTGGCGCCTGTACTGATCCAAAACACTCAGGACACTTCCTACTAACCCCCTTGCTTACTGGCAGCAGTAAGTGTTTAGTTGCGGAGCCAGCGTTAAGTGAGGAAGGATCCAGAGGGCGCCACCACGTCCGATCATGGACAATAATATCAAGATACTTTATGTCTAGTCTGTAAGTGAGTATCTGAATTATCCAGACAAATTTACCCAGTTCGTCTCATTCGTATCTTGGATATTGTCTTCCACGTATTAAAGAGACCGAATAAGTTTGTCCAGAGGATGATTTTTCTCGGGGGGGGGGGGGGGGGGGGGGGGGGGGGGGGGGGGGGGCGGGAAGGGGGTGGTGACAGAAAGAATGCTTCTTTCAGTCCAGGGGGCATCGATAATCTTAGTCTATGGTTTCTATGGTTACAGCCCGTCCGACCCCAGTGAGCAGTTTCAGAGCTGTCGCCAACTTTTAAAACAGGGACCCTCCCTGAAAAGAACCCGCAACGAGGGCAACACTCACACACCCCTGTGACTGACACGGTCACTGAGCAATCTGACACCGTCAGTGATAATAAAACTACACCTCTCCTGAACGCACCGACCATTCCGCTTCGTTTCTTGCTCCTACGTAATAAAAAAAAGAAGAAGGAAAAAACATGTAAATGTAAACAAACATACACAAAAAGACATGTGGGTAGGCAGAAGAAGAGCAGAACGTCAGCCAGCGTCTGGTCTGAGCAGTATGCGGCAGTCTCGCTACTTAGTTACCATAGTACAGCAAAACAGCACGCTTGTTAAACATTGTGACCAACAGAACAGAAGTGTAACAAAATTTTCTTGAACAAAGTCACAGTAAAACTGCAGTAAAACAAAAGTAAATAAAGTGCGATCAAAACAAATAGCAGGAGAGACAACAGGACTTCAATTTTTTTGGAGTTAACCCTGTGGGAAATAACCTATCTGTCTACTAAGTTTCGTTCAGATCAGCTCAGGAGTTTTTGTATGATTTGGGAAAACGATAAATCGACGTCCAGATCGGTTTAGGAGTTTTTGTATGGTTTGGGGAAAACGACAAATCGACGTCCAGATCGGTTTAGGAGTTTTTTGTATGATTTGGGGGAAAACGACAAATCGACGTCCAGATCGGTTTAGGAGTTTTTGTATGGTTTGGGGGAAAACGACAAATCGACGTCCAGATCGGTTTAGGAGTTTTTTGTATGATTTGGGGAAAACGACAAATCGACGTCCAGATCGGTTTAGGAGTTTTTGTATGATTGGGGAAAACGACAAATCGACGTACAGATCGGTTCAGGAGTTTTTTTTTTTTTTTTTTTTTTTTTTTTTTTTATTTTTTTTTTTTTTAAATACATTTTTTATTTCTTTCCTCATTCTCTCTTCATTCCACGTTCCCCTTTTTCTCTCTTCTCCATTCTTTCATCAAATGATCTTTCTCTTTGCTGTCATTT
>CM031624.1:35225625-35233125 GCA_018398815.1 Conus ventricosus | reverse complement strand
AAAGAAACAAATTGCCGATGCCCATGTATTCTTATTGTTATTATGAAAATGTAGTAGCATTCTATACGACTTGTGAGGCAAACGATGAAATGGCATCTTCAAAATTCTTAACCAGTATCTAACACTTTTAAGGTGCAAGTTTACATATAATGGAAAACGTCCTAACTCACCGTAAATCATCACATTAGGAGTTCTTATGCTGACATTTAGAATCTTTTTAGTGAGAACAAGTGCACTTTTTCTACTATATCAAGATTTCCTATGATGCCCCAAACTTCGGCTCCATAACTAAGCATAGGCTGGATCTGAGCATCAAAAAGTTTAAAGAATATGACTGGAGATTTTTCTCCTAATGACCAAAGCAACTTAAAAATGTTAATGATCCCTTTTTTCGCTCGACTGGCTAAATCGTTCAAACAGTGAGTAAATGACAGCCTAGTCGACATAATGACACCAAGATATTTATACATATTAACAACTGATACTTTATTCCGTCCATAATACCATACTCATGTTCAGAGACATAGCCGCCATTTCTGAAGATGACAATATTTGACTTATCTAAATTCACGATTAAACCAAGCCTTTTTGTCATCTCGTGCAACACATTAAATTGGGTTTGCAAGCCTGTGATCGAATCAGAAACTAGAATAATATCGTCGGCAAACATAAGAATAAGAATTTCCAAAACATCAGGAATAAGCTGAATTCCATGTCTTCCTCTTTGGATGATTTCTTCCGCCAATTCATTTATGAACAGAGAAAACAGGACAGGACTGCATTTTTTCTCCTGTTTTAAACCAATGGGACACGTGAATGCTTCAGTCAGATCGCCTTCAACTCTAACTTTTGCTTTAACAATGTTATAAATACTAGTTATAGCCTGGTACATTTTCCCTCGAATACCCCTTTTCTTCATGACAGCCCATAACTTCAAGCGAACGACAGAATCAAAAGCTTTTCTAAAATCTATAAATCCAACATATAATTTTTTGTGTAACAATAATTGTTTCTGCACCATGGCAAACAACGTAAAAAATATGATCAACAGTGCTGTATTTTTTTCTGAAGCCTGCTTGACAATCGTTTATCACATTTTTGTGTTCAATCCATTTTGATAATCTTTCATTTAATATATGACTGTATAGCTTACTGCAGACATTTAATAACGAAATACCGCGATAATTATCAGGTAAGCTCCGATCGCCTTTTTTGAAGAGAGGCTGTATAAAGGGCTTCAGACCACTGTAACGGATAGGTTCCTGTGGTAAACATTACATTAAATAATGCAACTAAAAAAGGAACAATTATGGTGATAGAATTTTTAAATACTTCGCCTGTGATCCCATCAGGACCTGCTGCCTTGCCATTTTTTAACGAACGCACGGCAGCAAAAACTTCATTCTCTGTTATATCTGACTCAAGAGAATCTGTGTTTACGTGCTGACCGTCATCCTCGGTCCGCTGGCCGTTATCATCCTCTTCATTACTTTCACTGTCCACTGCATTTGAAACGTTGTCAGAATTTGACTGAAATACTTGGGAAAAATGTGTGTACCACTGCTCTTTACTAATGTTATTTACTACAGACTTTTTAGAAATACAAGATCGCAACTTATTCCAGAATCCTGTCGGATTATTAATATTTGCATGTAATGCCTGCAATGTCGACGTACGGTGATTTTTCTTTTTAATCCTCAGGAGCTCTTATATTCTCTTCGTTTCTCGTTATATGCAGTTCTTAAAACATCGTCATCCCCATGTCTGTAATACTGTCTCAAATCACATCTAAGTTCTTTTCTGCATTGACCACATTCTTGGTCGAACCATGGGTCTGATATTCCTTTTCCTACTGTTATCGTTTTCTTCATACATAAACAAGCACTGAGCAACGCTTCGTTAAATATCTGAAGAGCTTCGTTAATGTCAGTATTTATTAAAGAGGATGCTGTCCCTAAACTGTTTTTAAATTCATTGGATGTAATATTCTTCTTAAAATCTTCAAATTTGCTTTGGTCCCAAACAATTTTTTCAATCTTAAAACTGCTCACGTTTACATTTGTTTCCTCATCAACGTTAACCTGTGATTTAAACACAACTTCAACAGGCATGTGTTTTGATTCAATTTTGGGACGAACATTCAGTGAAACACAAAACTTCAACAAACATCGTGACACAATAGCATAGTCAATAATACTACATCCGCCTGGTGACACATATGTAAAGTGACCAAATCCTTATCATTCTTCACAGCGCCATTCAAAATAAATAGATCAAAACAGCCACAAACATTCAATAAACAGTTACCAAAATCATTTATCACTTTATCTTTTGAAGTACGGCTCACTTCCCGTTCGTCGTCATCTTTCAGTGGCACACCTTCACTAACATCATCATCCCCTTCTTTCCCATTCAACCCCCAGTGCGTGCATTGAAATCCCCAATCAAGAGAAAAGGCACATTTCCAAATGATTCAAACAAATCCATTATACATTGTTCTATAATCGTAATACCATTAGATAAATCCGTGTTGCGGTAATAGTCAGAAGAGCTAGGAGGTACATATGCACCGACTAGCATCACTGGTGTGTCTGTGCCAAAAACATCTTTGGACAGTTTCAACACAATTATATTATCATATTCAGTCTTCACTTGTTCAACGTACTGTGAAAACTGTTTCTTGACAAGGAGCGCTAAACCTCCCGATAACCTTGCTGTAATGCCATCGGGACAGTTTGATACCTGGTACAATAAAAGTGTCATAGTTTGGAAATAAGTGATCTGGAAAACGGGTGGAAAAGTTTCCACGAGTAAACAAAAATCAAAGTCTTTTAAATAAGAGCGTATTTCATGGTCAAACACACGGGAAAGACCATCAATATTATAAGTTACGAACTTGATGTTTTTCGTGACATGGGTCCGGCCGTGTCCCTATAAGCTAGCCTGCTTGGCATTTCCACCTGCCACTTCATGAATGGTGGTTTGCCGTTTGGAGGCAGAGTTGGTGCAGGAGGCGCTTCTTGATCGGGTTGCAGGCTGTGAAGCTTTGCCCGTGGAACTGCGTCTCTCACACTTCTTTGTGGTTTTGTCGTCGTTCCTCTGGTCCGTGTTTGGTCGCACTGTATGTGGTTTTGTGGGTTTGGTAGAGTCAGCCTTATTGTTTGGTTTATTTACAATTGTTCTTGTGTCCTTGGCCGTCCGCAGTGCCGTCGATTTGTCATCGTCTGGGTTATGTGTTGTATGTTGGAGTTCAGATTCAGATCTGTGTATGTCAGTGGAGTCGGTGATCAGGTTATATGTGGATTCATTGATTCCCTCACTGTCAGCAGTCTCTGTCGCTGTGTGAAGGTCAGCCGTGTTTAGTCCGTTTTCCCCTGTCATGTTGGCTACACTGTCGGTACTATGTAACGCACACGCACTGTCATCTGTACGATTTCCGATTATCCCTCTCTTTTTTAAGTTCGTTTCTTCACAGTCATTTCGTAGATCTTTCGTACTGTCTTCAACACGATTCATATCACTCATCACCCCAGTGTCTGAAGTGACATAATTCTGAACTTTCTCTACACCGACTTCAACCAGATTTGAGTTCTTTCCTGTCACACTGTCCATGTCGGCATTGTTCTGTTCTTCCTCTGTGCTGATATCAACTTGACTTGAGTCCCTCTTTTTACTTTTGTCTGTGCAAGTAACACCATTTGTATCATACACAACGTGGTCTGTGTTTCCACATCGATCTGTCATGTCATTCTCTGTCGTACCCTGAGTTATAACAGTGTGACAGGTGTTGTTAATGTTCTGCTGAACATTACTATTAGACGTCCGTGTTGTAGTCAAAGGCGGGAAAATGGTACATCGAACTTGGGTGGGGGTACGGTTGGAAGTTGTATTGCCAGTTTTGAAGACCACTGCCCTCATCACACTGTCTCATGTCCGTGTACTCACTGTCTCACTTATACTATGAAGGCACCCGCATTGAAAACCACGCATCCAGAGAGAGAGAGAGAGAGAGAGAGAGAGAGAGAGAGAGAGAGAGAGAGAGAGAGAGAGGAGAGAGAGAGAGAGAGAGAGAGAGAGGAGAGAGAATCCAATGTTGCACTTCGTGCCGTAGTTAGGAAATGTTACCTTCTGTGACAGAAATGTACGCAATAACCTTTTTCTTTTTTTGTTATAAGATTTATGTTAACCGAATGTATTCGCACGTCTTTTAGTGAAATATGCTTCCAGTATTTTTTTCAAGGGGTTGTATAGGGACGTAGAGGTTGGGAGAAGAATGGTAAAGGTAATGGTAATGGTAATGGTAGTGGTATTGGTAAAGGTAATGGTAATGGTAGTGGTAGTGGTGATGGTGATGGTAATGGTAGTGGTAATGTTACCAGCCGACTGCAAAGGGCCACGTCAGGGCTGTCACTGCGTTGAAGTCTACTCATAAGTCATTTTAACTAAAATTCCATTCTGGAAACTCTTTGAAACACACCCTTCTAAAACAACACACACCGAGAAATTTTGTTAAAAATCTTTCCTCCGAAAAAAATCTTATCAGATAAAAAAGTGTTAATCTCTTTTCAGAAATTCAAAGATCACATCAGCTGGGACATCTCCGAACAAGGTTTTCATGGAGTCTGCTGTAAAGTGTTTATGGGGGGAAGGAACTGCGGTTGGGAACTTGAACTGCGAGTAAAGATATAATAGAGAAAAAGAACACGTGGGTATACTAACTTGGATAGACACCCCACCCCACCCCCAATGGTTGCATCCCTCCCACCCTTCCTGCGTTGTCATCCGTATCCTGCTGAATATCTCAGACAGACAGACAGACAGACAGACGACCAACACACATTATATACTTGAATTTACTAATCCAAATATATACAAAAGGTGTGCATGTGTTGTGTGTGTGTGTGTGTGTGTGTGTGTGTGTGTGTGTGTGTGTGTGTGTGTGTGTGTGTGTGTGTGTGTGTGTGTGATATATCAATATCTATCTATCTATACCTCTCTGTGTGATATATGTCTATCTATATATATCTATCTATATATATTTCTCTCTCTCTCTCTCTCTCTCTCTCTCTCTCTCTCTCTCTATATATATATATATATATATATATATATATATATATATATATAACAGAGAGAGAGAGAGAGAGAGAGAGAGAGAGAGAGAGAGAGAGAGCGAGAGAAAAGAGAGAGAGAGAGAGAGAGAGAGAGAGAGAGAGAGAGAGAGAGAGAGAGAGAGACAAACAGACAGACAGACAGACAGACAGACAGACAGACAGACACACACCCCAGAGATTCAAGCGAGGAGAACGCGGAAGCCGGGGAAAGCAGCTACAGCCAGCAGGCACAACCACATGTGGACCACATTACTGACACCGACACAATGGCAGAGGTCTGGAGCTCCGGGAGACTGCTCCTTGTGACCATCCCCTGTGGGGAATTATGCCTGGTGCGTGTACAGCACGCAGCGTGGTGCCTATAAATCATTCATACCCGGGCAAAGACTGGAGACAGCCTCTACCGAATAGACCACATCTCGCTTAAAAAGGCGCTTTTGTCCTCCTCCATCAGCATCACAAAAAACTTCCAGGCAAACCACTGTAGCAATGATGACGTGGTGTGATGCTGGCCTGTCACGTTCGTCTCACCCTCATGATGATAAGCAGAAAGGCACAAGACAGAGGCTTGACCGTGAGGAGCTCGAAGAGTCTGAGCTTGCCGAGTTCCTTAAAAGCGGTGACGGGGCAGAAGGTTGTTGACGAAGACCCAGACCTAAACGTAGTGATCATCACTTCAACACAGCCAAGGCAGAGACGGTCAGCTAGATAGTTTAAGGTAAGGTAAGGTAAGGTAAGGTAAGGTAAGGTAAGGTAAGGTAAGGTTGTTTATAGCCCAGCCGACCGCAAAGGGCCATATCAGGGCTGTCAGCACGTAAAAATCAACTCACAAGTAAAAAAAAAAAAAAAAGAACAACAACAACAAAACTTCCACACATCTCTTTAAAGTACATCTTGTAAAAGCGAACCAAGAAACTTTGTTAAAATCATTCTTCCGTAAAATCTTAGTTTGTCAACATCGGGCGCTGACAATACTCTGGGTTTCTGCAGAAAAGCTAGACCTGAATTTACGTACAAAGATAACTAGAGTGGCAAGACTAACAGTGCTGACAATAATCTGGGTTTCTGTAGAAAATCTAGACCTGAATGACGTACAAAGATAACTAGAGAGGCAAGACTAGCAGTGCTGACAACAATCTGGGTTTCTGCAGAAAATCTAGACCTGAATGACGTACAAAGATAACTAGAGAGGCAAGACTAGCAGTGCTGACAACAATCTGGGTTTCTGTAGAAAAAGCTAGACCTGAATGACGTACAAAGATAACTAGAGAGTCAAGACTAGCAGTGCTGACAACAATCTGGGTTTCTGCAGAAAAGCTAGACCTGAATGACGTACAAAGATAACTAGAGAGGCAAGACTAGCAGTGCTGACAACAATCTGGGTTTCTGTAGAAAAGCTAGACCTGAATGACGTACAAAGATAACTAGAGAGGCAAGACTAGCAGTGCTGACAAACAAAGAAAAAGAGAAAACAAAACCGAGGGACAACGTTCACAGAAGCTAGTGACCAAAGAGCGGGGGAGGGGGGGGGGGGGGGGGGGGGGGGGGGGGGGGGGGGGGGGGGGGGGGGGGGGGGGGGGGGGGGGGGAGGGGGGGGGGAGGGGGGGGGGACGGGGGGAGATGGGGGTGGGGAGGTTTGGGCCAGACGTCCCGCTCACTCAAGGAAAGTGACCTGCACAACTCGCCGCCTCTCCTTTCCAGGTGCAGAGATTGCCGTGCGGCCCCTGTACAGCACGCCCAGGCGGGGAGGTCATTGCAGTATGGCCTGTCTTACATCGAACTGCTCCAGCAACATCTACCCGCGGTGCTCCCTGTTTCCAGAGAGTTGCTATAGTGGCATGGCCGAACGTCCAGCGGAATAACCGGACGGGCAGGCTGGGCTCGGCAGCCTTGGATGGCAGCCAGGAGAAGGATAACTCTGATCTGAAACCCGGGGTAGATGGAGATCGTTAGCCTGTCCAGCTAATTCATCGAGGGGAAGGTCACTGTGATGAAACACCTACAACACAATGACCTCGCTGTCACCGTCCCAGCTTGCTAGGCCATGGTAAATCAACCCCAGGGATAAAGGGTGGGGCCGGTGCAGCACTCTACCTCAAGACTCTAATGCGTAGGCTCGAAGGACAGGTCCACGTCCACGACCACCAACCATCCCAACAATTCATCACAACAGACACCAACTTCTAGCAACCCCCCCCCCCCCCCTCCCCCCATAAAAAAAAAAACCAAACAAACAAAAAACCGGCCTGAAGAGAGCTTGGATGCAGTCTCGGGGTCCAAACATTGGCGCCTTATTGATTACATACTAGTGCGCCAGCGTGACCTGAAAGACATCTTGCGCACCAAAGTGACGTCCATTGCAGAGTGCCACACTGACCATTGGCTCGGT
>CM031624.1:35190625-35208125 GCA_018398815.1 Conus ventricosus | reverse complement strand
CACACACTCAATCAATTACACGTATGCACAAACATGGAGTCTATTCTTTAAACTGGTCTGTACATAAGACATACTCAAACAATGAATTGCATTAAATGCTCACATCAGGTTCAATAAGTCGTACAGGAGCTCAATCGTACATGCAGCAGGCAATATTCTACTTATGGCAGCTTCTCGTCGACTAGACTCAAACTCAATGAAGACTCGAACACTTCTAGACTATAACTCTTCAACAAAATCTCATCTCTCTCTCTCTCTCTCTCTCTCTCTCTCGCTCTCTGTCAGTCACACAACTCTAATTCTTTTACATGATATCGAAAGAATATTCTCGAACATACTTGATTATTCTTTTCTAGACTATTCTGCATATCAGTAAGCTTAACCAATGAAATCGCGACGACCGTATGCAAATGTAATTCGGCCAGCTTCTGCAACATTCTCGAACCTTCGGCAATGCACTAGCAACTTACGAAAACCTGGGGTACATCCTAACATAATCTTGACTATTCCAATCGCATTATCAATCGATCCAAAAACAATACTGAACAATTAGGTATACATTCACTTTCCAAACGTTTTAAACAAATCAACAATAGCACTACACTGACCGAAAACACAAAGATCCAAAAGCGATAAATAAAAGGAGGCTTGCAACGCGTCATTATTGCTATGACGTCTTTCACAAAAGTTCCCCCTCTCTTGTCTCCCTTTTAAATTGTAACATACCCCCCCCCCCCACTTAAAGAAATTTCCCAAATTTCTAAAAAAAATTATAATTTAACAGAAATGTCAATTTACTTTAAAACAAAGATCACCTGGCAACCCACACCCAGTTCAAAGTGTACAGCGAGTACAAGTCTCATTTACTCATGCACGACTTAAAAAGGTTGCAACCAGATTGTGTGTGCCTTTCACATATTCAACCTTTACATCAAAGTTCTGAAGGTACATGGCCCAGCGAGAGACCCTACTGTTCACGAACTTAGCAGATTCTAAAAAAAGCTAAAGATTTATCGTCAGTACGCAATACAAAGTGAACCCCCTGGAGAAAAAGTTCAAACTTTCGCACTGCCCACACACTAGCAAGGCACTCCTTCTCCATGGTCGCATACCTCTGCTCTGCCCTAGATAGTTTCTTGCTGGCATACAAGACTGGGAACAGCTTCTCGTCATGTTCCTGCATGAGGACTGCACCAACACCCTCGTCAGAGGCATCAGTGCTGAGCACAAACGTCTTGTTAGGGTCAGGCAACAGTAGCACAGGTTCCTCGGACAGAAAGTTCTTCACAGTGTTGAAGGCTCGGTCTTGTGCATCTCCCCACACCAGTTGGTTGGGCTTCCCCTTGCGCAGAAGGTCCGACATTGGAGCATTCACAGTTGCAAAGTGAGGCATGTATTCTCTGTAGAACCCCATTAAGCCGAGAAAGAACTGCAGTTGTTGATTTTTTTTTCTGGGGACGAGGTGCTTCTACAATTTTTGTCACATTGTCCTTGAGCACCCCTTTCATTCCTTCCTGGAGACGGTGAACAATAAAGTCAATATCATCTGCGCCAATAACACACTTGCTGGGTCTCACAGTCGAGTTGGCAGAAGATTGCCATTTGAACAGCTTCCGAAGAATTTCCAGGTGTTCTGTCCATGTCTTGGAATGGACCAGGATGTCATCCATTAGTATATGACACCTTCCATGTTGTCCAAGAGTTTTCTCATGCCCCTCTTGAGTGTTACTCCAGAATTCTTCATACCAAAGGGCATTCAGAGAAACTCATATGTCCCCTCTGGAGTCACAAATGCAGTCTTTGGAATGCTTTCTACTGGTATGGGGACCTGCCAATACCCCTTGCTGAGCTCGATCTTGGAAAAAACTTTGTCTCCACTAAGTCTCTGGAACAGGTCAGCAGCTCTAGGCATGGGTTCAGGATCTAGGTAAATCAGCTTGTTGAGTCGCCTAAAATCGATGCGCACACGGTTAGAACCATCTTTCTTTTTGACAACAACAGCTGGCGACACGTATGGCGACCCTCGGGACTCTCGTATAACTCCCAGTTTCAACATGTCTTTGATGTCCTCTTTCAGTGACTCTCTGGTAGCATAAGGCAATGGGTAGGGCTTTGACCTGATAGGCTCGGGTGATGTCAGCTTCACTTCATGCTAAATCGGATCTGTTTTTCCTGGAAACTCAGTGAAGATACTTGAGTACTCATTTAACAGTCCACGTATTTCTGTTTGCTGCTGGCTATTCAGTTGTGGCCCAAAAACTACACTGTCAATAGTTTCCTGGGATTTGAACAGTTCTTCATCGTTCACAGAACTCTCTTCCGTGAAGTTGTCACCATCACCGGAGGGGTAAGGTGGCCCTCATTCTTGGAATTCAGCAGCATGTGCACCCATAGCTAGTTTTTCTTCCCGTTCAAGGTATTTCTTGTACTGTCTGCACAAGACGCCGTTTTTCCTCACACAGGATACATCGGTGTTGCCTCTGGTCATGACGTCTGTTTTGCTGGCATGTTTTTGCAGAGAAGGGTGAGCTTGCTGTAACTGGATCAGTTTCTCTCTGGTTACTTCTGCAATTTCTGTGGAATTGCTGACCTTCAATGGTGTAGATCTCCCTTCTTTTTCTTTCTTGGATTGTGCGCATGTTGCTACTGCACAGGTGTGTGGCCACTCAGGATCAGGGTCATCGGCTGCACGGGCACCTTCAGTATTGCCGATGATGACGTCATGAGGAGGACTGGGCAGGCACAAAGCATTCACTTTCCCAACAAAGAACGGTGTAAAAATTTTAATGTCAGCTGTGGGGACGGCCTCAACGTGTCCATGGACACATCGTGGGTAGCCGTTCTTGCCAGTAAACTGTTTTTTCTGGAACAAGGTCCTTTTTAATGATGACTCCACTGCACCCTGTATCTCTGAGCACCTGTACTTCCTTATCATCATAATGTCCTTTCACCACAGGCATGACACTCAAATCACTCTTGGCATGGCTTAAGACGGCACATCGCACCACTTTCTCATGCTCTTCAGGGTTGTCACGGCTTGACGTGAGGTAGTCTCCATTACCTCTGCAACGGGTGTCTCGCCTGACTCCTTTCTCTGATGGCACCATTGGCAGATGTTAGGCTTCTTTTATTTCCACCCTGGCGGTGGTCTTTCTGGTCTTCATGACTGAAGTGCAGAGGGCTGTGTTTATCTGAATACTTGGGCAGTCTGCATTCAGCAGCCTTGTGACCCAGGCGTCTGCAGTTGAAGCATTTCAACGGTGGAGTTGATATACTTGGAACCTGGACTGGCCATATTCGGTCTGTAGATGGTTTTGATCTAGTGTCAAGAGTCCTGTTGTGAGATTCCAGGAACCTCTGATCAGCTTCAGTCAGGGATTTCAGGCTCTGGTCTTTCTCTTGTAGAAGGTGGGATGCAAGGTCTTTAGGACAGGATTCTACAAATTGTTCTTTCAGGACCAGATATGACAATCCATCATGGTCTTTCTTTCTTCCAGCCAACTCCAGCCCTCTCTCTAGATAGTTTTGAATCCTGGTCAGGAATTGAGCAGGACGTTCGTTCTTCTCTGGCCTACTGGACCGGAAACGTTTGTGGAAGCCTTGTTCAGAAAAATCACAACTTCAAAGAAGTTCCGTTTTATGGCCAGTCAAAAGGGCACTTACGTTGGTAGCCCACTGCTCTTTTGGCCATCTCATTGCTTCAGAATGGCGTTCAAAACGTTCCAGATAACTGTCGAGGTTGTCTTTCCCAACTACGAAAGCTGGAAGACATGGTCTCTTGGCAACTTCAGTTTCTGACTGGAAAATGCTTTCGCCATTTTGAACTTTCACTTCTGCCGTCTGCAATTCAAATTCTCTTTGTCTCTCCTTTCTCTTGATGTTCTATTTCAATTCTTTTCAATTTCTTTCAGCAGCTCGCTCTTCTCTTTCTCTGTCTTCCTGTCTTTTCTGTTTTCACGTTCTTCTTCTTCAAGTCTTCTCTTCTCTTCGCGTTCGTCTTGCTCTAGTCTTCTCTTCTCTTCGCGTTCTTCTTGCTCTAGTCTTCTCTTCTCTTCGCGTTCGTCTTGCTCTAGTCTTCTCTTCCCTTCACGTTCTTCCTGTCTTCTCTTCTCTTCTGCTGCCAATTCTGATTTTCGTTTTTCCAGGCTGCAGCATCAGCCTCTTGAACATATCTCCTGAGTTCATCACCTGCAAGGCATAGTTCCTTCTTCACGTATTTCATGATAACTCAGATCTATGTCAGCAATGAGTCACTGAAACATAACCTTCCAGTGCTCAACTACAGACACAGGCAGCAGTCTTCCGTTTGACTCTCCTAGCTCTGTAAAATCCTAATTGCTCTTGCAGACACAGGCAACAGTTTCATCCACTTCCCTGGACCTGCTCGATGCACTAAACGCTGTACACACCCCGTGTGTGTACGGAAACAGGGCTGAAGATTTTCTTGACGCTGCACGTTTTGATCTAAGTTTCGATTATTCTCAGACGGCAGATGATGCAGTATGTGACGGCGTTTGTCGACGTAGATCTGGACTGGCGCCTTCAAAATCGCAGCTCGTACAGGCTAGTGAATGATGTCTCTGGAATAAACACCAATGTAGCAGGATCTTCGTCTTGGCCCCCAAATGTTAAAATGCTAATAGCGCTGACTTCCTCAGTACAAGGTTGTCACGGACAAAAAAAAAAAAAAACCGAAATCGTGGTCAGTCACCAGCCAGTTCAATTGGACATGCGTTCCAAACTCAAACATTCTGGTTTCCAGGTAGACGACTTCATGTGTCGCGTCAGCCAATTAGGCACGGCGGGGAGTCCTTCACGGAGACGGCACCGTCCCGCAGACAGACTGAGTGGCTTGACCAACGTCTCAATAGGTCTGGCCAGACAGATCTATGCATCTAGGTCAGACAGATACAGCTAATTTGCAAGACCAGTGCCCACAGTTAAGTCGGACGTCGCCGGTTAAAGTAGGAAGGGGGGAGGTATTGTGTAGTGGGGGTGAAACCAAGTTAATTAATTAAATGACCCATTGACCACCACAGAGAGCAAGGCCGGTAGATGTGACATTGACGATTTGCATGTCCAATGGAATTAGAGGGGAGGTAACCTCGGCACAAGGCGGGAAAAATACTGACCAATGGTACTCACCCTTTTGACAAGTAGGAAGAGAATAAGAAAGCTAGGGGAGTGAGAGAGAGGAGGAAGAAAAAAGAAGAGACGGAGAGAGAGGTTCTGGGAGTAGGCTCTGCACGAGAGAAAAGCAGAGAGATGAGAGGAGGAGTGAAGAGAACCGAGTTGAAGCATTAGCACCATATAGAGTCTGCAGAGGAAGGACTAAGGAGATATGTCGAGAGAGAGAGAGAGTTGCTAATCGATGAAGAGGAAAAAAAAGAAAGAAAAAAAGGCAACTATGTCCATTTGATAGAGCAGACTAGAAGAGAGAGAGAGAGTGCAATGCGTTAATGCAGGAAGAAAGAAAGGAGAACAATCAATGTCTGGTAGTCACTATTCAATTTGAACCGGGGTTCGACCTCTTACCTGGCAGCACCACTTCCATCAGGCAGAACCACAGGCCAACGCCAGTAACCTGACCAGCGCCAGCGGTCTAACCTGACCAGTGCCAGCAGTCCAACCTGACCAGTGCCGGCGGTCCAACCTGACCAGTGTCAGCAGTTGTGTCGTGACTGGTGTTTGTGAAAGTGACAGTGAAAAGAAAAAAAAGAAGAAAAGGAAAGAGTGATTCGTAAATAGTTTAAGATCACCTGGCCAGGTAAAGTAGAAAGTCTATTTATACCCGGGTTAATTATGATGATTTAGATAAATGGTTTTGTGAAGTTCAAGGAAAGAGAGAATGTTTTATTTTGTTTGACTCCATGCGCATTGTGTTTTTCTATGATTATGTGTAGTAAAGTTATGGACTTTACTAGTGGTTTGATGTGACGAATGCATGATATATGAATGAGATTGTAAGCAAGCTGTGAGTGTGTTTGGGCTGTGCGCTAGTCCTTCCTCCACTGACGTACCCTGAGGTTGACAAAGGTAAGTGCAGTACTCCAGCTTGTAAGAGTTCGTTGTAGATCCTGTGGTAGGTGTTCGGCTTGCAGACGACAAAATACACCAGGCAGTATTGAAACGAAGAAGATCCTTTTATTTACAAACGTTGAAGAATATAGGAACAAAACAAACCACTGACCGTCAGGTTCAATAAGTTGTGCAGGAGCTCAATCGTGCATGCAGCAGGCAATATTCTACTAGACTAGAACTCTTCAAGGAAATCTCTCTCTCTCTCTCTCTCTCTCTCTCTCTCTCTCTCTCTCTCTCTCTCTCTGTCAGTCGCACAGCTCTCATTCTTTTATATGATATCGAAAGAATATTCTCGAACATACTGGATTATTCTTTTCTAGAATATTCTGCATATCAGTAAGCTTAACCAATCAAATCGCGACGACCGAATGTAAATGTAATGCGGTCAGCTTCTACAACATTCTCGAACCTTCGGCAATGCACTAGCAACTTATGGAAACCTGGAGTACATCCTAACATAATATTGACTATTCCAATCGCATTATCAATCGATCCAAAAACAATACTGAACAATTAGGCATACATTCACTTTCCAAACGTTTTAAACAAATCGACAATAGCACTACACTGACCGAAAATACAAAGATCTAAACGCGACAAGTAAAAGGTCATTATTGCTATGACGTCTTTCACAAAAGTTCCCCCTCTCTTGTCTCCCATTTAAATAATAACAGACAGGGGAAGGGATATGGGAATGTGAATGGTACATGAGAAATGTCATTGAACCGTAAGGGACACCTGGCTCTCCACACGGTGTAACAGCAGAAGAAGCCGGGAGGGTTTGACCTCAGTGATGTCGCCGCCTTCAGACAGGTTGTTCAAGCCCTTGACCTCCGTACACTCAGAGGAGCTGCACCAAGGCCATGAATCCTTCCTTTTCTTCTGCTGTCTAACATAGTTTTCACACTGCCGGAATTCGCACATGCACTGCCTCGATGAATGGGTGTCTCAGGGCATCGTCATTCAATGGATACCTGTAGAGCTACCAGGCATCCGTTCTACACTGAGAAATGTACCCTCATGAAGTTCACGTGTTCCTTTACGGACCCCATCTAGCTGGAACTCTTCCGCTGTCTCTGTCATTACCTCTAGGGGTCTGTTGTAATTTCAGGTTCCATGCGCGATCTCACCCATTTTTACAAATCTATTTTGACCAAATACACGGTTTTGGTATGTGGTCGTATTGCGAAACCCAGCCCCGAATCAGCCGCCTGTACTCTCATTTTGCAGTGAGAGCAGCATTTCCTGCGGATTGGGAAAGCGAGAGGCTGAAACAGGAACGAGAGCCCCGATTTCGATAATAGGAGGGTTTCCCGATTGATGACGTAGAAAAGCCAAGTCGCTCTTCGTGTTCAGCTGAAGTGAGATATGTGTGCTGTGTCTGGTTGTGGAATTTTATCAGGAAATAAGCAAAGAGTAAGTGTTCATGCTTTTCCAGGTGCTTCCAGCCAGTTTAGACGATTGTGGATAAATTATTTTGTCACCACAACGACGAAAGATTTTGTTCTTCGGGACAGTTATCATGTCATTTGTAGTTGTCACTTCGAAGAGCACAGTTTCCAAGACCAACACACCTGGAAGGTAAAGGTGGAAGCTGGAATTCGGGTCCGAAGACAGCTGAAAGAGGATACTGTGCCAACTATTATAACAGAAAAGTGTATTAAAGCACTCTCTGTTCATTCGCCAGCTGCAGGTGCAAGCCTCAGACGCAACAGTGACACGGATTCTGTCAGGAGCAAGAGAGCCAAACTCAGAGCCGTAAAGAATGTAAGGTTTGTGGAATGGGTGGTTGATCTTTTTGGGTTTCATTTCATTCTCAGTGTATGGTTGGTTGTAAAAATAGTTGTTGGTTTTTGTTGAGTGTTGGCATCAAACTGAAACATACATTGTTACTGTCATAGTGGCAGTCGGGCAGTCACACTGCCTGCTGCCACTGAAACTGTTGCATGTTTGATTTTTTCCCCCTGCTGTTACTGTTTCCAACAAAACTGAAGTTACGATTCTTATTAACAAGAAAGTGTCCATGTCCACAAATAACAACTTGTTGGACTCCAGTGAATAACAGTTTGAGTTTTATTTTTCAGGACATTGCTGAACATCAGGCACCCCTGCAAGTTCAAGTTTCCGCCCAACAACCATATGCTTTAGTAAGTGAATTATTTATCAGTATTTGGATGCAGGATGGTGATTTAGTGTGCATTTTAAGATATATGCAGGTGTGGTATGTCTGTATGTTATACACTGCCCTGGTAAGAGAATAATGAGCTTAGATCTGCTGCTTAGATCTGCATCAGTTTTTACAATAACGACCAGAATCTTTGCAATATATTGTAAAAGACCCCTCAGATTCTAATTGTCATTGTGGAACTCCAGAATTTAAGTGGAGAGAGTGAGATTGAAAATGAGGAATGTAAAAAAAAGTGTGTGTGTGTGTGTGTGTGGGGGGGGGGGGGGGGGGGAACTGAAAGTGAACAGCTATTGAAAAGATTTCTGCAGCAGGGAAGAGAATTAGTGTGATGATGCAGTAGCTGACAAACTCCCGTTCAAAGGAAAAGGCATTATCTGATAGATCTAAACAACTGGAGGAAAATGTGGTTTATCACATAATCATTTTAAAGTGTTTTTATTTTTTATTTTTTAAATCAAATTTTAATCAAATAATTTGAGAAATTACAGATGCGTCAAAAGAAGACAGTGCGCAGAGACTTCAATTCATGACACACATCTGTAGGACACAAAAATACATATACATGGTATTCATTAAAAGTTACAACAATATATGTGAAAAAAAAACCCCAGAAAAGATATACATATACACATACATACATACATGAAAAACAGTTACCATACTATGCAAATGGTAAACAATTCAAATGACCATTCAATTAAATAGTTATATGGAGACTCTTTTTTATGTAGGTGGGACTATACTATGATTAGAGGAACCAAATGGCTTATAGATGTCTACTTTGGGCCTGAAACATGTCACACGAAAAAACACACCAAAGTTTCTTTTTTTTCTTAATTTTTTTTTGGGATTTATTAATTAATTTTTCAAAAACCTGTGAATTCAGTGATTTTTGTTTGTTTGTTTGTTTGCTTTTTTTCCCTAAACTCAACTAAAAAAAGCTTTATAAGGAGTCCACTTGGCAACAAAATCATTATATACCATATTTTTGCGCGCTATGTACTCTTCAATATTGTATCTGTATTTTAACTTATTTGCAAAAACTCGTATAGTGGGCAAATTTCCATTTGATTTACAGTGATACAAGTATTCTTTAGCAGATAACAAAATAAAATAACAAGATCTGATCAATGTTTATATCTTTATCGGAACCAAGAATGACCAGTGGTTCTGTAATTCGTAAATTTGACACATTGTAACATTTTTCATTCATAGCATACATCAAAGCATTCCAAAAATCTTTAACAACTCCACAGTGCCAGAACATATTTATGACTGATACTGTCCTTTGTGGCGTGACAAAAACTACATAATTCACTGTTTAGTACACCAATGTTTCTAAGAATAACGTTTGTCCCAAGACACCTGTGGACTACTCTAAGCTGAAACCACTTCATTTTTACATCAGATATCTTGTGAAGATATAAGAAGCATGTATCCCAGTCATTTTCAACATTCAGTTTTTGGTCCCATCTTTCACAGCATTTTGGCCGTGTGTTATCATCAATAAGTATATCATAGTATGATTTGGACCCTTTAAATACAGATGTTAGTTTTTTTTTAAACAAATAGATATTCCATACATTTATTGTTATGAACTGCTATTTTAGTATTTTGTATATATTCAGTTATTGCCTTCTTACACCCAGAAAAGGTAATAAAATCTATATGGACATTATATTTCTCTTTGAAATCTTCATATGGAATAAAATTTCCATTTTGAAGCAGAAAATCTGCAATATTGTGTATTCCTTTACTAATCCATGTTTTACCAACAATATGTTTCTTGCCTATCTGTATTTTACGATTATAAAACACCGGATCTGCAAGTAGCTCACTGGAGTTTTTACTACTAATTTTATAGAAAAAATCTTTGTATGCATCAAACACTTCTGTCCAGAATACATTTGATTTTGAAAAGGTAGTGATGACCTCAGGTCCATATTTTTCAAGAACATTTAAGATAGGAAAATTGGTTGTCGCAATTGTTTTCCATTTATGTTTTGTCGTCTTAAATTTCCGTAGCCATGTCAATTTTAATGAACTAGCAAAGCTTTTTAGTTCTGGTATTCCGATACCGCCATTTCTTACACTTTTGTGTGCCGTTTTTCTGTTAATTTTATCTTTTTTCTTATTCCATACAAAGTTGTAACAATAGCATTGCAGGGTCTGAAAGAAACTATTTGGTGGGTTGGGTAGAAGAATCCACAGATAAATTAATTTTGATAAAATTAATGATTTCAAAACTGCTACCCTTCCCAAAGGTGTAACATGTCTTTTAGTCCAAATCTTAAACAAATATTTTACATCTGCTAATTTCTCTGAATAGTTGATATGTTCGCAGTTTCGTGCATCATTAGTAAACCAAACACCTAAAATTTTGAACTTTGGTGGATTCCATTCAATTCCTAAGTGATCCATGTAACGAACGGGGGAGTTTTTACGACTACCCAACCAAATTGCACTAGTTTTCTCACAGTTCATTCTCAAGCCTGACTTAGAACTAAATGTGTCTAGTGTATTTATGCAAGTTTCAAATGATTTTTTATCGCCCGCTAAAAGAAATTTAGTATCATCTGCTTACTGAGAAAGCTTGTGTTCAACATTATTTAAAAGAATTCCCTGTATGTTCTCATTTTCTTGTACATGATTGCCAGAATTTCTACACATAAGATAAATAAATATGGCGAGAGTGGGTCACGCTGTCTACAACCTCGCCCCACGTCAAACCATTGAGAGACTTGACCATTAGCAAGAACACATGATTTAATATTTGAATATAATGATTCCACCCATTTACAAATTCCTGATTGAAAACCAAACGCTCTCAATACTTTAAACATAAAGTCCCAGATAACGGAGTCAAACGCTTTCTCGAAGTCTATATTTAGTAAAAGTCCAGGAATTTTTAAAGTTATTTACATACCACGTATGTGTGTGTGTATGTGTGTGTGTGTGTGTGTGTGTGTGTGTGTGTGTGTGTGTGTGTGTGTGTGTGTGTGTGTAAACAGATGTATGTGTGTGCATGTTTATATCATGTACTATCTGTGTCATGCGTATGTGTGTACCTGTACATAATATGGTCAACCTGTAAAATGTCGAACTGCCTGGAAAGAAACACAAGCGTCTGATGGCGAGGGAGGTGGTACTGTACAAGGAGCTGTAGGTTCAAAACTGGTACGGCTGACCTCCATACACTTAAGTGAAAATTTCACGTTCGATGTCCTCTTCGTTGGAACTTGACTCGTAGCTGGAAACATCTGCCATTATCGCCGGAAAATAGTTGAGTTTTACGTCCTCATAGCGAAAGCTTTTAGGGACATGTCTTCATTCGCGGCAGTCTTGGCATTTATACGTCACTTGCGGAATCCCCGACTCTCGTCTCTTTCCGTATTGTGCTCGGCAATCTCCGTGGCGAGTCACGATTTGGCTACTTGCACGGCCCGAAACACGGATAGAAGTGAGTTCCAGAAGAAAAGTAACACGTACATCGAAACACGCTCGATCATACTTTTGAACAACTCAAACATGCTATTTAGGGGTGAGAACCCCTTTAAAGAGAGTGGATGTTTACTGTATCTGCGTACGCACATGTGTTTGTGCGTGGGTGCGTGCGTGCGCGCGCGTGTGTGTGTGTGTGTGTGTGTGGACGTGTGTGTGTGATATGTGTGTGTGGGGGGGGGGGGGGGGGGGGGGCGGGGGGGGGGGTGGAAGGGTATGTGTGGGAAGAGTGTTTGTGCTTGCATGAAGATATTGTACTGATGGGATGGATTTACTATTGATTCTTACATAGGAAGTTTACGCCTTTTTTCTTTCTGTGTTTGCGTATTGTCCTGGTATATGGTTGCTGTGCTGTCGAAAATGAATTTTCCATCTTTTGGACAAATAAAATTGTTATCCTGTTATCCTCTATCCTGATGCTCTTGCTCCCAGATTTCAAGAGAAGTTTTGTAAGAACTAAGGCGTACAGATCTACAACTCTGCATGTTCCAACCTCTACAGTGAGCATTTTTGGGTTGGAATCCCGAATTCCCCAAACTGCTGGGTAAAACTGGCATTCTTCTCAGTCTTGAGGATGTGATCTCTATCTATTGTACTGTGATATGGCACAGGGAGTTAAATTAAAATGGTTTGATGAGGAGCAGCCTCCGTGGCGAAGCGGTTAGCGTCGCGGACTCCCGGCTGGGAGGTCGTGGGTTCGAATCCCATCAGAGTCATGTGGGTTTTTTCTGCCCAGACCGGCTCCTACCCAGAGTTGAGTTTGCTGCGGACTCAGTTGGGAAGACTGGGACCACACAGTCGAGTTTCATCCACTTAATGGATGCGTTTCTGAGAGTGTTGCCAAATTTCTTGACCAACACTGCAGGTGCCTGTATCTCTCGGGCCTGGTTGACGCCGGGATATATTATGAAAGGAAGCGTAGAGTACAGCCCTGTCATGTAGTCTCAGACCGAAATGGAAATCCGTAGCATCATCTTAATCATCTTCATTCTCATTGATCAGCGTAAGAAAAAATGTCTCAAATTCTGTGGCCCTTGATGCCCTGCTCTCATGGTGACCTCAGTTTCGATGTCCTCTCCACGTCTGTGGCCTTGGTTTGGTTCCGTCGGGGTCAACGGTATCGGCGAATCCATGGGGGCTGTTGTTAGACGGACGTGGTGGTGCCTTCGTAGGGAGAGCTCGCTCACGCCGGCTCCGCGACTAAGCAATTATTGTCGTATGTAGGGGGCTTAGTAGGTGGTGTCCTGCGTATGTTAGATCAGAACAGGCGTCACTGAACACCACCGAAGTGAATCGGCAGCAGTGCAGTGTCTCCTCCGGTGGGCTGCCTCTTGACGACTTGACATTGACTGCTCCCTGTGGATTGCTGGTGCCGGGGCTGTGGCGTGGCCGACCGGGCTGTGGCTATGGACGGGGTGTCGGAATGAGCGGCGTGGGTGCACTGCCTCTGAGGTGACGCAGAGGTTGGGACAGAAAAAAAAAGTGGTTTGATGGACTGAGTGAAATTCTGTCTCCCGTCTCTGATGATCTTATGATGTCTTTCCCTAATTTGAAGGCATACGTGCACACTCGGGTCATCTACTCCATTCAGTAAATCCCACTTCCATGCGTTTCATGTCACAGCTCTACCAGATCGTGATGTGTGGCTCCCTGGCCTGTCGTGTAGAACGTTATTGCTGGAGCTGATGGAAGCGGAGTGTTTCCTCCAGTGCTACTACTCTAACCGCATTTACGATCTCCCAAAGCACCAAGTTCTATCTCCACGTGTACCTTCCCCACGTTCGCGCTACTTTGCAAGCACTTAGGGCATGTGTCCACCATGGGCACACAAGGTCAGTGGCAGAGTGGGCACGCAAGGTCATCTGATTTTCTCCATTTTATTACGTTTGTAGTAGGGAGCAGGAGGAGTGATACTCTGATACTGAAAGGAGCTATATGCCGTAGTTCATTCCAGCTGATACTTGTTTAGAGTGCGTTTCAAGCGTAGTATATTGCCCTTGGTCGTTTTCTTTACTGCCTTTTGGATTCTCTTTGGAATTCTCCTCTGTCTTCAGCTTATGTATTACAATGTCATTTCTATTGATTCTTATCGCTACCTATTGGTTTGTAGATGTTCTTCTTTTTTAAATTAAAAAAGCATTTCTTGATTGATCAGTGACGTGTACATAAACTATTGAACTGAAGCAGCAACAAGCAATAGCTTATGGTGTGCTCAGTGACGAAGAAATGTAAGAAAGTTATAGAATGTATTTTTTTAATGTCCAGAAATGAAAAAAAAAAACAACAAAAAAAAACCCAACAACAACCATGACTGAAAGAAAATCTTGATCAGTGAAAGATGCTATAACTGTTTTTCTTAGAATAGATATTCCTTGGCAACAGAGTGAAATAATGATTGGAATCGTATCAACTAGTTCTGAAACACGTTTAATGCAAGGCAACAGAACACTGAAACGTACTAACGGATACTTTCAAACAGAAAATAGGATGAGAATGATAACTTTCTCCCTTTTGATATAACCTTATAATGGCCTTCATCCCATTGCAATAATGTCCAGTCAGATTTTTTCTGTTTTTTTCCCTCAGGATGCTGTGAACAGGGCCAGATGTGCTCTATACCACAAATGCATTACGATTTACTCGTGTTTTTCCCACAGCAGATCAGCTTGAAGAACTCCTCCCTGAACCTCCGCCCAGTCAGACAGTACAGGTAGAAGTTCACAGCACTGTTACAGTCAGCTAACAAAAGGCTTATAGCGTAGAACATGTCAACTTCGAATTTTCGCGTAAAGTATGTCAGGATATAATTGATGGAGGTTGGCAAGGTTAAAACGATGAAGGTCAAGGACACTACAATCACAGTCAGGGTTACCGACTTGGCCGCTTTTTCCCGTGCCAAGATCTGTTCTGTGTTACCCTGGCTCATTTTCTGCCGAGTTTCTTTCGCTGACACCAACAGCTTCCAAACCAAAACAGTATTACCCAGGACAAGAAAAGCGAATGGGAGTAGAGAATAAATTGCCACTTCGATATAAACAAACACGTCAAAAACAAATAGGATGTAGTCTTCTGATTCCATTAAGCATTGGTGGGTGACACCACCGTCAAAAGAAACCACATCAACACCGAAGAGATAATGAGCGTACAGAGCAGCGTAGAACAGACCAATCCCAGGAGCAGACCAAGGACTGTAGGACGAGTGCACATCACGCTGACACGATGTGGCCACACCACAGACATGGCTCTGTGCAGGGTCAGACACACCAGATACCAACAACTGATCGTTCCCGCCCTGTTGACAACCAAACTATAATTTTACAGAGAGGACTGTTGAGATCTATCAAAACGAAATGGAACGTGTAACGCAGCCATTCGTTAAACGTGAAAGAAAACAGAACAATCAGATCCATGACAGCCATGCCAGTGAAATAGTAATTGACAATGGATTCCCCTGACGTGGTGTTCCGCATGATGACAATGGTCATGACGTTTCCAAAGATTCCTAGAAGAATGATGACAGGGAAACAGATGGTGATGATGTAGCTGGCGATGTTGTAAAGAGGAATGGACTCCAAGGGGACATCATCTGATTGCTTGTATTCTCATCTGTCGTCGAGTTGTCCAGCAAACCAGGGAATGCAGAAGATGCCGCCATTGTAAGACTTTAGATCAAAGTGACGTAATGCCTTTGTGTGATGATGTTTCAAATGACGTATCTGTAGTAACTGGATTTTTCAGGACTTCGCTTTCTCACCGCAAATTCATAGTGAGAAATCTTGTCCTCTTTCTGGTTCAATGTCCTGGCAAAACGTTTACAGTTGGTGTAACGAGACAAACCTTGTTACTAATCCACAAAGATCTTTTTGTATTGCACTGCCTACATCAGTCTTTTTTCAGCTAGAATTACACAGCATAAAATTGTGACTGTACGCTCTTGATATTAAGCTCCACCTGTATCTGCTAGTCGACAAGAGAGAGAAACTCCCAGACACTTCTTCGCTGTTCGGCGATTTTATCAGGACACAATCCTGTTATAAGTAGCGTGGATACTTCGTCCAAAGATCTCCTTCTGAAAGATGTCTTCTCAAAGCTGAATCTGTGTTGACTGACTAATGGCCTCCGACATATCTCCAGTCCTCTACTGGTAACTTTCACGTAATCTGTGTTGACTGACTAATGGGCCTCCGACATATCTCCAGTCCTCTACTGGTACACTTTCACGTATAGCTTTGCTGGTGTGCTATCTCTTGCTAGTCCTGGGCCCAAAACTGCCTGCTCACGATGATGTGCATGGCCACCACACACACACACACACACAGAGGCAACGCACCACGCACGCATGCACACACACACACACACACACACACACACACACACCTTCAAGCACGTAATCGTCCGTTACGATATGTTTTCGTACGTCATTTCCTACACGTATTTATTTGTTTCTCTTTTATGTCACAATCCTGAAGACGTCTATACGAAATGTTGTTGATATTTGTTCTTTTTTCCCCCCTTCTTTTTTTTCTATTTTAAAATCTGAGAATCCTCAAAGACATTTATATGATTACATCAGCCAATGGTTTTGAAATGAACAAACGTCAGTCTTCATGAGATTTCTGCTCTTACCTGATAGCAGAGACGCCCAAGAAGAAAGTCGGCAAAATATTCATGAAAATTAACGGAAAACACCCCACCCCTCCATCCATTTCCTGAACTAAGAGACGCTTTGATTATAAATTAGCAGCTGCCACTCTGGTGGTCTCTATTACAGCAAAAATGCTCTTCAACCTGTATCAATGTTTTTGCAAACAACTCGAAGGTAGAATATTCCTGCAAGTTTTCAGTTTCCAAACCTCAGGTTATCCACAATACTTCGCTGACCCTTAAATCAGTTTTGACAGACTACTATTCGAGCCAAGAAGGCAAGCAGAAAGTCACAAGTCACATTTCTAAGAGTTATTTTCGATCAAAAGCATCATTTTAAAACGCACATTCAGAATCTAAAAACTTCTTATCAGACAGAAATGAACATTCTCGGAGTCATAGCATAAATGGATCAGGAAGCCAAAGAGAAATCTCTCTTCAGGCTCTGATCTGCTTCAGAATGGACAGCGGCCGCGTCCTCTATAGTTTGCAAAAATCTCTGTACTCAAAACTCTGGATGCCAAACACCATTTCAGAGGTTCGACTCTGTTTGGGGGCGTTCCACACACCTCCCGCGGACAGTGTTCATGCAGATGCTGGTGGACCGTCCGGCTCCAACCGTCCACTAAAGCTTTCTTTGAACTGTTGTTGGAACCTGTCTTCAAAACCTCAAGAACCCGGCCTATGGCTGTATTTCTCGACTAAATTACCACAGAAAGTTTGAAAAGAACTGAGCCGAAATCCACCTTAAGGATCCGCTTTATTCTCTTGAACTATGCAGACATTAACTTTGGAATCATGTGTGATCTGGTGAAATATCCAGACGATCCGCTCGGGACTTTGTTCTAAATTTCCATTCTTATTCATATTTTGTTCTAAATTTCCGTTCTTTCGAAGAATATTTTATCAATGATTATGAATTGAAGAAGAAGTGGCTTCTGCTGCTTACTGCTGAATAGCTAACTCTCAGAGACGATCAAAACACATTGCCTCAGACAGTTCCAATTTTCACTAAGGATCTCGCAGTATTGGTTCTGACATTTCAAATGTTTACAAAATTAAAACGCAAAGATTTTCTTATTCTCA
>CM031624.1:35170625-35185625 GCA_018398815.1 Conus ventricosus | reverse complement strand
ATTTCTTTCTTTCTTTCTTTCTGCGTACGCAGGCTGATACTCCTGCGGACACTGCCTGTATAGACAGGCAGTGGAGTTTTCTGTGTATGACCGTTTTTTATCCCGCCATAAAGGCATCCATACTCCATCTTCGGGGAAGGTGCATGCTATGTGTAACGTGTCATCCATACCAACGGCCAAACTGGCCTTCTCTTCCGAAAGTTGGTGATGGGATTTTACGTGTGTGCAAGGTGTTGTGCGTGCATTCACACACGGAACCTCGGTTTATAGTCTCATTCGAAGGACTGTGTGGGGAGTGGAGTCAGGAACCAATGTTAACTCCGAGGGAAAATCCCCCTGTACCGAAATTCGAACCCGCAACCCCAGGATCACGAGCCCGGCGCTCTACCAACTGAGCTATTCCGGCCCCCAGTCGTGGTGAATGTTGCTCATATATTTTCGCCGTGTAAACTGATTGTATTAGAAAGATTGGAATCAGACCATTTGTCTGTTGAGTTTCATTTTAAATTGTGCAGGACTATTAATGAATTAAGTGTTTATCCTGAAGTAAATGAATAACTGTGTATTGAAAACTTTGCGTGGAATTCCGAATTTGAGAATATTTACAGTGTGATGCAGTCTGATGAAACATGGCTTCTCGATCATGCGATTAATTTGGTTCTTTGAATTGCAACGAAGCTTTGAACATGATTAATGCATATATCACAAAGCAAGCTACTCGTATGAAAAAGAATATCTGTTTGTCAAAAGCGTGATAAAAATAACTGGTATAACAAGGTGTGCCGATTAAGCAGCGTTAGAGGAAAAGATTTGCTCTTAATATTTAGGAAAGCAAGGGGTAAAATGCAGTGTGCTTACTGTATTGCAAGAAGAGAATATAAGAATATGCTGAAAAGAAAAGAGAAACAATATACCGATATGTTTTTTGGAAAAAAACTTGTTTCTATGGTAAACAGTCAAAGAGAGTTTTACGAAACTGTTCAAGAAATATCACTCAAACGTAAATAAAAGTTCATAGTCATTTGATTGTCGATTTCTTGTCAAAACATTTTAAAGATTTACTTGAAACAGATGTGGCCATAGGCGTAGATATTACAGATACTGATTTAGCATATGCGACAAGGGAGTGAGTTACCCTTGGAATGACAGACAGAGACACAAGAGAGAGAATGCAACTGTCATGCAAGTAAACCTTCCTTGACTCCAATCTTCACTCACGGTCTTACACGATCTCCCGCATTCTACCTTTCTTCTGATCAGGAAACAGTTTCCTTTTGGAGCTCTTATATGCTTTAACCTTTTTTTTTTTTTTGTAAAAGTATTTTCAATGATCTTCAATAATTTGGTCAGAAACTTTGTTCACCAACTTTACCTCTCTTACAACTACATTTCATGAAAAGATTACTTAGCACACTCTAATCAATATAACAAGTCCCACAGGCTTCAACCTTGGACAACAAGACCTTCAAAGGATTTTGACAGCTAAGGCCAGCAAGGCCACACAAAAACATCTTCAACTTGGTCACCAGACCACACTATTTCCAAATTACCAACATTGTCCTTCAAGGCCACAAGCAAGTAGTTACAGTCTTTCACTCTCAAATCATCCCAACCTAACTGAGACCTCAGTCAGTCACTATCTGTTTCATTCATGTTCTTCCGATTTTAGACTTCCACTGTTTGACACTAATTTATTCTTTTATTGTTGTCACATAGGGGACTTAGGGGGACAAACTACTTTGAAGGAGGAACATCCCTTTTCCTTTCCACCTTTAAACATACACTGGCAATTTAATGCCTTACTTTACAATTAAACGTCTTTCTACAGACGAGAGGATAACTCCCATATAGCACCTCTGAAGCACAGCACCTATAAAATGCTAACATAGTTGATGCCAGTCTCTCTCTCTCTCTCTCTCTGTGTCTCCTCTGTCTCTGTCTGTCTGTCTGTCTGTCTGTCTGTCTTCTCTCTCTCTCTCTCTCTCTCTCTCTCTCTCTCTCTCTCAAACACTTCTGCTGACACTAACTACCATCTTAGCCAGCTAGTCCAGCAGCAGCCGTGAACAATGTTATCCTATCACAAGCAAAAATCATGCTTTTCTTCCAGTCAAGCCAAAATCACGCTTTGCCTGCAGTCAAGCAAAAAATCATGATCTACTTGCGCTACACTCCCAACTATATACTGCTGAAACTTGCCAGGCAAGCTAACTTGTTATTTGAATCACCGACTCTCCCAGGGAGTATGAGTGGAAGCATAAACACTTTACGCATAGTTTTACTTAGTCTACCTGTTGAACTTTTTAACATACAGGGACACTTACTAGTGTTAACTCTAGGTATGCTGACCATCCCCTTCAGCTAGAGTCAAAAGCAGCTTTTAACGATACATGAAAAAAAGGAAACATTTATCAAACATGTGTACTTAACATGGTGCACATGATAATATGCTTATGATGACGATGAAGAAATAAAAAAACTATGAATCGCCACATATTAAGAGAAGAAGTGATGCCTGCAAAAAGGAAATTGAAAAATGGTAAAGCTGCAGGACCAGATGGAATTATTGGGGAAATGCTGACATATGCAGGGGCGGGGATTGTGCGGTGGGATGGGGGTGGGGGGGGGGGGGGGGGGTGGGGGGGGGGTCGGACACGACATTTTTTGTAAATGGTTTTTAATGGATTACTTAATAAGGGTATTTTCTCAGACAACTGGACAGATTCTGTCATACTTCCGTGCTTGTGATGTGAACAATCCTAGCAATTACAGATGCATATCTTTGTGTGACATCAGCAGAAAAATCTATGGTGCAGTTATAGATTACAGACTCCATGAATGGATAGAAGAATGTAACCTGACAGGCAAACACCAAGCAGGATTTAAATGAGGCTATTCTACAGTCACCAGATGTTTACTTTGTTAGCATTAATACAAACAGTTTTGTTTCAACTGCAAAATCTAAAAGCCTTCACCGACTTTGAAACGGCGTTTGATTTTTTTATTTTATAGAAAATAACTTTTTATGTCTGATCCTTTTGAAAAAACAGAATGAAATGTAAACCTCCCCTTGTTCCTAATGTAAAGAAACGCACAAGGGGAGATCGGGTTCGGGGGATAGTTAGACAAGGTTCATCCAAAAAAGACAAATGAGTCAGGCCCAGTGAAGAGTTTCTTCCTTTTAAATTGGTCTAAAGTTTTTATGCATAAAAAGGGTTGGTGACAATGCCCAACAAAAGGAAAAGAAAAAGGTACAAGTTAAGGGGAATAAAGGAAAAATAAAGGGCTCTAGCAACCGTGGCATTTCTGGTGCCATCAGAACACCATCACCACACCTCACTGAACAAGGTGTAGTCCTCTCTGTTTGAGATTTGGGACCTGACTGAATAACTCAGTACATTTCCAAACACCCACGCTTCCCCTAGCGTCACCTAGGGACGCCATCTATCAGATCCCTACGCCTCATGAATATTTATAAGTGGCTTACAGCTTTAACAGCAGCTATTAACTGCAAACTTCATATCACCTACATGTCCCTCTAACTTAAGCATACAACATCTTCTCAAACATTGCGTGATCCTAGGTCTCACAAGTTTGAAATAAAAAATAGTAATCAGACTTATTTCCTTAAAATTACAGGATGACCAACAACCTAAATAGTAGGCCCATCCCACAACTACTGGTATCCCTCTTACATAATGGGGCTGGCACCTCCATAAACTTTCCCCGGTCTCTTTCCCGGTCTAGCCGAGAGTATTCCCTCTTTGGAATTTCCGGCCCGTCGCCAGTCAGTGCCCACAAAGGGATTCCTCCTTAGATCGCCACACAACTGGGCGAACTCATCGAGGGTCATCAGACTACCTGCCTTGGTTAATTTAAACATCAACCGTGGCACTCCACAGTGGAAGCACACAAGAATCTCTGGTACACCATAGGTGGTGTACAGAAAGGCAAGTTGAACAACTGTATTCGTACTGTGTACAAAACTGTAAAGGCTAGGGTCAGGTGTGGGGCTAAGTTATCAGAGTGGGCCCTACATTACTTGTACTCGTTATGTGAAACAAGGTGACATTTGCAGCCCTATGTTCTTCTCCTTATTTATCAATAGATTAGCGTTGGAAATTTTCAGAGGAGGCAGACATAGCGCAATATTTACATGTGATTACTTACTACTGGCTGATGATGTAGCTTTATTGGCTGAAACAGTTATTGTCCTGCAAACACCGTTACATACTTTGTATCGCACAGCATCAACACTATATCTGAGGGTGAACATGAATGAAAGTAATGTTGCTGTATTTAGGAAAGAGGATTATATATCTGCTACTGAGAAATGGACTTACTTACTTACTTAATCCTCTTCATCCCGCGACCCGAGACATAAGGCGCCAACAAGCTCCCTCCAGCCCGCTCTGTCCTGGGCAAGCCAGCTCAGTTCGTTCCAGGTCTTGCCTGCCTCTCTCATCTCCTCCTCCACTGTCTTGCTTCGGTGCCGAGTGGACTGCCTCGCTTCCTCTTCCCCGGTGGTGCCCATCTCAGCGCAGTATGAGGGAGTCTGGTCTTGTCCATCCTAAGGATGTGTCCCAGCCACCTCCACCGCCGCTGCTTCACCTCAGCCACAATGCTGTGACACGCTGCTGCCAGTAAAGTTTCAGGATTCGTCGAAGACACCTTCCTTCGAAGCCTCTGAGCCTACTCTCATTCTTGTTGGTTCTCCGGGTCTCTGAGGCATATAGGAGTACTGAGCGTACGTTGGACCTGTAGATCTTCAACTTGATTTTGGTTTGCAGGACAGTTGACTTTCAGATGTTTTTCAACCCACTGAATGCCCGGGCTGCGAGTCCTATCCTGGTTGAGATCTCCTTCTCGATGTTGCTGTCGGCCGAGATATAGTTGCCGAGGTACTTGAAGTGCTCCACCTCCTCTAGAGCTGAGCCTCGCACACTGGTCTTCTCTGCGCTCTTCGTCTTCACCTTCATGATCTTGGTCTTGTCGGGGTGAATCTTGAGTCCCACACTGCTGGCTATTAGGTCCACTCTTGATGTTTTTTCCCGGATGTCTTTCTGGGCGTGCGACAGCAGTGCAATATCGTCGGCGAAGTCGCAGTCTTCAAGCCTGGCTGTCAGTTCCCATACAAGCCCTCGCGCCCTATCGCTGGTGGCCTTCCTCATCACCCAGTCAATGACGACAAGGAAAATTGTCGGCGAGATCACGCAGCCTTGCCTGACCTCGGTCTGTACATGGAACCACTCGCTCTGCTGGCCATCATGTCGCACACAGCACTGGTTGTCTGCGTACATGTCCTGTCGGATGTTGATGACTTTAAGAGGAAATCCGTAGGCTTCCAAGATCTTCCACAGCGAAGGATGATGGATGCCATCGAAAGCCTTTTGGAAATCGATATAGTTGATGTAGAGTGATGAATTCCATTCGATGGACTGTTCCACAATTGTTCGTAAAACAAAGATCTGGTCTGTGCAGCTTCTCCTGCTTCTGAGCTGTGCCTGTTCTTCTCGCAAGGTTTTCTCAATGGCTTGCCTCATGCGCTGCAGAAGGACACGGCAGAAGATCTTCCCTGGGAAAGAGAGCAAGTTGATTCCCCGCCAGTTGCCGCATTTAGAGAGGTCGCCCTTCTTGGGGAGCTTCACTATGATGCCTTTCTTCCATGTGTTCGGGACTTTTTCCTCTTCCCATACCTTGTTGAATAGTTTCACTAAAGCCTTTGCACTCGTTTTGGGGTCTGCCTTCAACATGTCTGCTGTGATTCTGTCTTCACCTGGTGCCCTGTTGCCCTTTGTCTGCCTGATGGCCTCCACAATTTCCTGTTGGGTGATGCGTCCACGTCTCATCTCTAAGTTGAAACCCATGTCTTCGATGGTGCTTCCTCATCTGGGTCCGGTCTATTTAATGTCTCTCTAAAAGGTTCTGCCCATCTGTTGAGTTGGTCTTCGTCTTTTGTCAAAACTTCCCCGGTCTTGTCCTTCACTACTGTGGTTTTGCTGGTGAATCCGCCTGTTAGGGTCTTGGTGATCTTATAGACGGTCCTGGAGTCTCCTTTCTCTGCTGCAGCTTGGGCCTCTGCTGCTAAGTTGTCTGCAAACTGTCTCTGTCTCTCCTTGTGCTCTTCTTCACTTCATTGTTTTTCTCTTTGTACGTTTCGGCGGATGTTTGTCTCTCATCTTCTGTTCCAGTGAGCGTGCCGAGTTTTGCGATCTTTCTCTCCTCTATGAGTTGTCATGTGGCGTCTGATGTCCATTCCTTCCTCTCTCTTCTTCTGTAGCCCAGCACGGCCTTGCTGGTGTCTATGAAAGCTTTCTGTGCACTGTCGCACAGGGCGTTGATGTCGTCTGCTGGTGTGCTGTCCAGGACATGGAATCTGTTGGAAAGTTCAATGGTAAACTAAACTTTTCATCGCCTCACTGGTCAGTTTCCTCGAGTCAAAGAGTTGTTCACTTTTCTTTTTTTGTGTTCTCTTGAGCTTCAGCTGAAGTCTGCATAACACAAGATGTGATCACTGCTAGCGTCAGCTCCTCGAATGGCTCTCACGTCTTTCATGGAGCTCCTCCACTTCAGGTTGATGGCAATGTGGTCTAACTGGTTACTGGTTCTTCCATCTGGTGATACCCATGTCAGTTTGTAGATGGTTTTGTGTTGGAAGATGGTACCGCATATCACCGGACCGTTCTCAAGACACGCATCTGCAAAACGCTGTCCATTGTCATTTCTATCTCCCACTCCCTCTTGTCCCATGCAAGTCTCATACCCGGTGTTCTCCGCTACAACTTTCGCATTGAAGTCTCCCATAAGAAGTAGGATGTCATGCTGTGGTGTCTTGTCTATCTGTTCCTGTAGGATGTTGTAGAACAGGTCTTTCTCCTCCTCCATGGCTTGCTCTGTCGGTGCGTAACACTGTATGATGGTGGTCTTGGTATACTTGGAGAAGAATCTGATTGTGATGATTCTCGAGTTGACTGGCTGCCATCCCATCAAGCCTTCCTGGCCTTCTTATCCATGATGATACCCACTCCCTCCTGATGTTGCCCGTCCGTGCGACCAGAATAACATACCGTCTCTCCTGAGCCATGATGATACCCACTCCCTCCTGATGTTGCCCGTCCGTGCGACCAGAATAACATACTGTCTCTCCTGAGCCATGGTGATACCCACTCCCTCCTGATGTTGCCCGTCCGTGCGACCAGAATAACATACCGTCTCTCCTGAGCCATGATGATACCCACTCCCTCCTGATGTTGCCCGTCCGTGCGACCAGAATAACATACTGTCTCTCCTGAGCCATGGTGATACCCACTCCCTCCTGATGTTGCCCGTCCGTGCGACCAGAATAACATACCGTCTCTCCTGAGCCATGATGATACCCACTCCCTCCTGATGTTGCCCGTCCGTGCGACCAGAATAACATACTGTCTCTCCTGAGCCATGATGATACCCACTCCCTCCTGATGTTGCCCGTCCGTGCGACCAGAATAACATACCGTCTCTCCTTATCCATGAAATACCCACTCCCTCCTGATGTTGCCCGTCCGTGCGACCAGAATAACATACCGTCTCTCCTTATCCATGATAATACCCACTCCCTCCTGATGTTGCCCGTCCGTGCGACCAGAATAACATACCGTCTCTCCTTATCCATGATAATACCCACTCCCTCCTGATGTTGCCCGTCCGTGCGACCAGAATAACATACTGTCTCTCCTGAGCCATGGTGATACCCACTCCCTCCTGATGTTGCCCGTCCGTGCGACCAGAATAACATACTGTCTCTCCTGAGCCATGGTGATACCCACTCCCTCCTGATGTTGCCCGTCCGTGCGACCAAATAACATACTGTCTCTCCTGAGCCATGATGATACCCACTCCCTCCTGATGTTGCCTGTCCGTGCGACCAGAATAACATACTGTCTCTCCTGAGCCATGATGATACCCACTCCCTCCTGATGTTGCCCGTCCGTGCGACCAGAATAACATACTGTCTCTCCTGAGCCATGATGATACCCACTCCCTCCTGATGTTGCCCATCCGTGCAACCAGAATAACATACCGTCTCTCCTGAGCCATGATGATACCCACTCCCTCCTGATGTTGCCCATCCGTGCGACCAGAATAACATACCGTCTCTCCTGAGCCATGGTGATACCCACTCCCACCTGATGTTGCCCGTCCGTGCGACCAGAATAACATACCGTCTCTCCTGAGCCATGGTGATACCCACTCCCTCCTGATGTTGCCCGTCCGTGCGACCAGAATAACATACCGTCTCTCCTGAGCCATGGTGATACCCACTCCCTCCTGATGTTGCCCATCCGTGCGACCAGAATAACATACTGTCTCTCCTGACCCAAGGTCATGATGCCTGAATCCGTCCACCTCATCTCACTGAGTCCTAGGATGTTCAGTCTATACTTCTTCATCTCTTTCACAGTCTGCGCAGTCTTTCCAGCTTCATACAGCGTTCGCACGTTCCAGGCTCCCACTCGCACCTCTTGTTTGGGATTCGCTGAGGACATTGTCGGAGCAGAAGCTTCCTTCCGGCTTTCACCCCTACTCGTCATACAATGCATTGCTGCATCTGCCCTGAGCTCGTCCCCCAAGCTTTGATTGGATCTTGTTGGCGTTTCTGTAGCAAAGCTTTTTTTTTTTTTTTACGCGGCGGGTTGCTAGCCCAACGCACAACCTTCCCCATTTCTCATTCTGGACTTAGGACCAGACAACGGCTGGGTTGAGAAATGGACTGACAATGGAATAATCATGCCTGTTGTTAATGCGCACAAATACCCAGAAATTTACTTTTCCACAAGGCTTAGTTTTGTTGTAGTCTAGCCAAAAATGCTTTGTTATGTATTTAGAAAAATGCATAACTTGAAAAAATAATTCTCTGAACACACTTCTTAAATGATCTGACTCACAGATCCAGCCAATGGTAAAAGCACGGTGCAGAATCATGAGGACTAGATAAGGAAGCATTACACTGTAACAATTACACTTGTTTCTGCTTAACCGATTGTTTAGGCGTCACTTACGAAGACTTAATGATCTTGTGTATGGAGAAATGAACAGGTACCCTATGTACATAACTTCTGCTAAAAATGTATCCGGTTTTGGTTTAAAATTAACAAGAATTGATGAAGATAGATTACAATACAATACATATTGTAAGTTGTTTAATTTGGACGAACGTGACAAAAGAAAAATGGGCCTCAAATTATCGTTGTCAATTATATCTGCATGGTTTTGATTAAGTTTGGCTGAACCAAGGCGTGGATGCAATTGGTGATTTTGTTCGAATCTGTAGAGACAGACTGACTGCGTGCAGATGGCAAGAATGGCATTATCATGTAAATTATTGGTAAAAGATTGAATGTTTACAGGTCCTTTTACACCGTGCCTTACATTAAAACCTACCTACTGCTGAATCTGGACAAGCGTTGAAAGCTTTAGACTTGCTTTTACTGAAATCGCGATGCACTAATACCGTCACCGATTCAACTGCGTTGCAGATTTATCATGCCAACTTTGCAGAGAGAGATACAAAATGAAGTGAATGTTTTGCTATGTTGCCCTTTCCTGTAAAAATTAGGAGCTCAGTAGATACTGTTGCAGAATCACAAAGTCCAAAATCACTAAAGATCAGCATTTCCTTTGGCATGTACTCATGAAAAACAGTAAGAAATTTGTGAATACATTTATTCAAAACGTTGAAATTGCTGTCATGTATGCTATCTTCAGATGGTTTCTGAATATAAGCCGGTTATGTCCGATGCACCCTTTCATGATGAGCAATAGCCTAAACATGAATGAACCATTTTGAGACTTTAGTCTTGGGTCTTGACTCTCTCTGTCTCTGTCTGCTCTGTGTCTGTCTGTCTGTCTCTCCCTCCCCCCCTCTCTTTCACAAAGACAGAAACAATATAGCGTATTGTGATCTCTGATTTTTCCATTCCATATTTTTCTATAAATTCAGTGCAAGGCCAGGTAGTAGGCAGGGAGAGTATGTTACATTTACATGACTAATTTCAGGACAATGCTTGTATAACGGCGTGTATGTTTGATAAAAGTTATTCAGAACCCTTCATTTCAACTGACGTAATCGCACTTATGTGCACTTACTTGGATAACAGTGTCGAATATTTTCTTTCGAAACGCGACTGTATGGGCTGGCCATTATCATCATCGTCATTATTATTTCTAGTATTATTATTGTTATTACCGTCATTGTATTGTTAATGATGTTGTTATCATCATCATCATCATCATCATCATCATCATCATCATCATCATCATCATCATCATCATCATTATCATCATCATCACCATCATCACCATCACCATCATCATCATCATCATCGTCATCATCATCATCATTATCATCATCATTATTATTATCATTTCTTCATATTTTCATAGTTTTGAGTATTTCCATATTTGCTCATCTTGTCTTTGAAATTCGCCTGTGTTCGTTTATTCCACGACTGTATGTACTGTTCGCAGTTTTATCCAACCAATCCATTCCCTTGGGGCAGCATACACAACTGCATCATACTGGATAAGTATCACAGCTGGATTTGTATTCACTCTTGTTGCGCTTCCTCAACAGACGATGGCTGACCTTTATACAGTAATAGTCACATCAGCTGATGTTTCTGTATACGCCTTTGCTACTGTAGAAGAAATATCAATTCTTTGAAGTTAAAAAATATAATGAGGCAGGGAACAGTAAACAATAGACAATAAACAAGTAGGGTGACTTTTTTGAACCCTTGGTGGTGAGAACACAACAGTATTATGGACTGTGGTGTGTCTCTATTTGATGCCACGAGCACAGACACAATCAGCCGTGTCTCCCTGATGAGTCCGATCCAGCGGACGAAAGGCCAAGGAGCAGACAATACAAATAGATCTGTCTTCAAGAGGGTTCCCTCATGCAGCTAGAAAAAGAGTTTTCATATTTATTATATATTTTCTTAATTTTATGTTCCCATTTTCTTCATCTTCAACACCCCCCCCCCCCCCCCCCCCGCCCTAAGTTCAAATCTTTACCAAGTCATTACTGTGATGACAGAGGGATTGTTGGCCTACGGTTGTTTTCCCCCCACTATTAGATTGTTCGTCTTTGTATTTGTCTGACTTTATTCAAGTTTAAAAGGCTGTGTCAGCTTTATATAAAAGTTAGTCTGTGTTAGGTTTTCTTATGGAGCAAGAGTTAACCTACTTTTTTTAATCATATCTTTGATACAGATATCCTGTGAGAACCCTTGACTGGAAACACATCAAGTCGTCGTTCTGAAGCACCTTGTTTGAAGCAACAAATCATTGAAAAGTATCATTGGAAATTTTCAAAAAGAAAATATAACGAGAATAAGAACTTTGTTTCCCTTTTTAATGTCTATCATAGCCCCATCATCCCATTGACACTAATGTCCAGTCAGATATTCTTTCTCTCTGTTTATGTTGTCAAGCTGCTGTGAACAGGGCCAGATCTGCACTACACCGCAAATGCATCACGAGCTATTCGTGTTTTTCCCACAGCAGATTAGCTTGAAGAACTCCTCCCTGAACCTCCTCCCAGTCAGACAGTACAGGTAGAAGTTCACAGCACTGTTACAGTCAGCTAAGAGAAAACTTACTATGTAGAACATGTGAACTTTGGCGTATTCATAACCACTGACCTGGTTGTACTCTCGGCAAAATACGAAAGGATGTAATTGATGGAGACTGGCAAGGTTAAAACGATGAAGGTCACGGACACTACAATCACAGTCAGGGTCACAGAGTTAGCCGCTTTTTTCCCGTGACAAGATCTGCTCTGTGTTCCCCTGGCTCATTTTCTGCCGAGTTTCTTTCACTGACACCAACAGCTTCCAAACCAAAACAGTATTACCCAGGACAAGAAAAGCGAATGGGAGTAGAGAATAAATGGCCACTTCGATATAAACGAACACGTCAAAAACAAAGAGGATGTAGTCTTCTGATTCCATTAAGCATTGGTGTGTGACACTACCATCAGAAGACACCAGATCAACACCGTAGAGATAATGACCGTAAAGAGCACCAAATAATAGAGCGATTCCTAGGAGTAGACCAAGGACTGTGGGACGAGTGCACATCACGCTGACACGATGTGGCCCACCACAGACATGGCTCTGTGCAGGGTCAGACACACCAGATACCAACAACTGATCGTTCCCGCCCCTGTTGACAACCAAACTATAATTTTACACAAAGGGGTGTTGATATCTTGCAGCTGGTAATAGAATGTGATGTTTAGCCATTCTTTAAAAGTGGAAGAAAACAGAACAATCAGATCCATGACAGCCATGCCAGTGAAATAGTAATTGACAACAGATTCCCCTGAGGTGGTTTTCCGCATGATGACGATGGTCATGACGTTTCCAAAGATCCCTAGAGGAATGATCACAGGAAACAGATGGTGATGATGTAGTTGGCGATGTTGTAAAGAGGAATGGACTCCAAGGGGATGTCATCTGATTGTCCTGCATTCTCATCGGGCGTCGAGTTGTCCAGCAAACCAGGGAATGCAGAAGATGCCGCCATTCTGAGACTTTAGAACAAAATCACGTAATGCCTTTGTGTGATGATGTTTCAAATGACGTATCTGTAGTAACTGGATTTCGTCAGGACTTCACTTTGTCACCCTGACTTGCCACCACTGGAATGGAGTCAGTGCCCTGTGCTGTCTGCTGAGTAAAAGTTCTAGTCTGCAGTCCGGATTCTTGCCCCTCTCCTGAAAGTAGAGGGGTGGTGAAATGGTTTAATCTATAAGTATGCTTTACCTAGATAGTTCTTCGCCAGTGAGACAATACTTTTCAGGAAGTAGCATCCTACTTAACAGTGTTTTTCATGTTTAACTTTCTTCGAACAAACAAACAAACAAACAAACAAACAAACAAACAAACAAGTCACATGACCATCATCCTACAAATTATAGGCAATCTTTACCAGCACAGACTGACAGACTGTTGATAGCAAAAGATCAAACATCATATGGTTCTCAGCTTGATAACAAGAGTTTCCTGGAGAACAAAATTTATAATCAGTGAAACGAACAATTTAGTTTTAAGCACGCTGGCGCGCGCGCGTGTGTCTGCGTGCGCGCGCGCGCGCGCGCGCGTGTGTGTGTGTGTGTGTGTGTGTGTGTGTGTGTGTGTGTGTGTGTGTGTGTGTGTGTGTGTGTGTGTGTGTGTGTATGTGTGTGTGTGTGTGACAACATAGCAGTGAGCCATATGTTCGCACATCAAACGATGATGATGAACAGTTTGGAGAATGCTACACTCTGCTTTTAGTGGCCATCACTCCTTTATTTAATAACTGCGCCTCTGGTGGAGATACTAGTACTGACACCTCCCACACCGGCTAGCAGTCCGAACTTTTTGGTGCTGGACTTTCTGGGAAAGCCGCCTCCGTTCCCCCTACTACCCCCCATTGCCTCCACCCTCAGGGCTCAGTGGTCAGGACAGGGAAAAGCGGAGATGACCAAGATGCCTCTACCCTTTTCCACTGGGTCTCAGTCTGCTGGCCAGTTGACCGGTGAGAATGGAGACCCTTCCCGACAATCACTGTTTACAGTTTCTAATCCTTTCTCTGTTCTGCAGGTAGCAGATGAGAACGTGGTGATGGGCTGAAATTGTTCCATCAGTTTGTCACTGAACTGGGACAACCGCCATGTGATTAGGATTTCAGTGAGCTACAGCTCCTCAGCCAACACCTAAAGCTTGCAGTGACCCGCTCTCCTGGAGACGCAAATTCATCGTGAGAAATCTTTTCCTCTCTCTGGGTTCAATGTAAACTTGCAAAATCAGCGCAAACGTTGCAGTCGGAGTAACGAGATAAGTCTGGTCACGAATTTACAAATATCTTTTTTTTTTCACAGCACTGCTTACCTCAGTACTTTTCAAGAAGCTTTCGGTGTTAGCATTACACTGCAAAAACCAGTGACAGTGTGGCTCTTTATATTAACACTATCTATCAACACAGACCCTCGTTCTGCTCTATGTGTCCAGTAAACACTGCAGTCGCAGCACTGAAAGTCCATCAGGACACCTGCTTTTGACCATTAAAAAAAAGAATTTCCCTTAAAAGCCTAAATCCGACAGTGACTTCACTTTTGTACAGTGAAATATATATCTGTCATCTTCTTGATGGTAATTGTTTTTAAAGTCAAAATAATCATTTTGTTGTCGGTTGATTGAGTTGAAAATGACATACTCCGAACAAGGAGCACTGATTCAGTGCTTGAATAAGCCAACGGGTTGGTTGCTTTCTCTTCAAATTAACCAATGAAATCGACTGTTAGTAGCTGCTAACTGTATGATATGACGTAGGAAGGACTCTATCTGTACGCTGACATCACTGGTTAAAAATTCGTCGGAAAATACGGTCTATTCATTTTTGGAAGACCGTCGCTATCATTCTCGTGACGTGTCCTGAGTGACAGATTGTTTGCCGCGAATATTTTCGCCCCACGTCGCCGAGTGGTAAGTCGGCGCCGCGATCATTCTCGCAGTGTGTTGCGAGAAATTAAATTCCATCTGTATCTGCTCGTCAACAAGAGTGAGAAACTTCCAGGAACTTTTTTTTGCTGCTGTGCGATTTTTTTATCAGGACGCAATCCTCTTTTAGGTGGCCTAGATACTTCGTCCAAGGATCGCTTTCTGGAAGATGTCTTCTCAAAGCTGAATCTGTGTTGACTGACTAATGGGCCGCTGACATATCTCCAATCTTCTACTGGTACACTTTCATGTATAGCTTTGTTGGTGTTGTCATCTCTCACTGATCCTGTGCCATAAGCTGCTTGCTCATGACGATGTGCATGCAAATGGTTATTTTCCGGTTGATTTCAGTTGGAAAAAGAAGTTGCAATTTACCTGAGCACATGGATTTTTGTTAAAAGGAATTCGAACTACCTAGCAGAAATGTCTGAAAAAAAAGAACTGATAAAACAGGAAGTTGCGTGTAGTTCCAACCAGC
>CM031624.1:35150625-35163125 GCA_018398815.1 Conus ventricosus | reverse complement strand
CAGGATTACTTTCAGCATAACTTTGCTTGGATGGCTGATGTGGCTAATCGTGCGATAATTTTGGCATTGCTGTAGGTTGCCTTTCTTTGGTAGCGTGATGATAAGTGACTGCGTCCAGGGAGTAGGCCATTCCCGGTTTCCCAGATTCTGTTGCATATTGCAAGTAACATGTCCACCTTGGATCACCTCCTGCCTTGATCAATTCTGCCGGTTATGTTGTCAACACCGGGCGATTTTCCTGCTTTCATTGATGATAAGGCTCTAATGATTTCATCACGTGTTATATTATCCTTGCTGTTATTTGTTGGTTCCGGCGCGACAAGGATTGATAAATTTTCCCCTCAGCGTTGTGCGAGTAAAGCTCAGAACAGTTTTCTGTCCATCGTTGTAGTATCTTTTCATCATCGTTGAGACATTTACCATTTTTGTCATGGATCGTTGTTGTCTTGGCTTGTTTCTTTCCAGTTAGGTCCTTGACAATTTTGTAGGCTGCTTTGCTGTTGTTGTTTTTCAGATTATTATCAATCTCTTGGCATTGGTTGTCAATCCAAGTTTCCATTGCTGCCTTCATCTCAGTTTTAACCTTCTTGTTAACACCATTGTACTCTCTTTTTCCTTCTGGGTTGTTCTTTTTGTTTTTCAATTCCCGACGTTTGTCACAAAGTTCCAGAATTTCGTCGGTGACCCATGGATTCTTCTTCGGCCGATGTTTACCAAGCATTCTGCTGCTGTTTCTGTGACAGCTTTGTTGAAGGAGTCGGTGAAGGATTCTATGTTGATGTCTTCGTTTGCCAGGACAAGTAGAGGTGCAAAGTTTCCTCCAATATTTGCTTGAAATGCTTCCTTTATGTTAGGGTCTTTTAGCTTCTCCAGATTGAACTTTAACTGATGTTTCCTTTCTTTTTGTTGTTTTTTGAGGCGGAGTGCGAATGTCATGAGGACCATTTCGTGGTCGCTTCCAATTTTCTGCTCCAGGGAAGCTTCCGGTTCTGGCAATGTTGACACTCGATTGGAAGCGTGTTTTACCAAAGATGTAATCGATTTGATTGTGATACAATCCTCCAGGACTATGCCATGTTATTCTCCTGGACATCTTGTGTGGACCGAAGGTGTTCGTTATCTTCAGGTTGTTTGACTTTGCAAATTCCAGGAGTCTCAGTCCTCTCTCATTTGTTAGAGTGTTACAATAGGGTCCACATGTGTCTTTCCAGTCTTTGCACAAGTCTTTTCCGATCTTAGCATTCCAGTCACCTTGTACCACTATGATATCTTTTTTGGGTATGTCGTCGAGCGCTTCCTGTACCTGGCCATAGAATTCTTCGACTTCTTCGTCGCTTTTAGCCGAATGTGGGGATAACCCTGTAGGATGGTGATGTTGAATGTTTTGCCCTCAAACGTAAGGTCATGATTCGACTTGAGACCGGTCTGCAAGCCATTACACTATTGATTGTGTTCTTGTTGACTAGAAACCCTACCCGTGTTCATGATAATCTTCCCTGCCACTGTAGTAGAATTTGTGGCCTTCTGGGGTGTTTATCTCTCCGAAATTTTTCCAGCGTACTTCGCACAACCCTAGGATGTTCCAACGATATCTCTTCATTTCATGTTCCCGTTGTTCCAGTCTTCCAGCGCCATTAAGTGTGTTGACATTCCATGTGCCGATTATGATGTTATCCCTGGCACGGATGCTTTTTGGTCCACCAGTAGCATATTTTCCACTTCCGCCCTGATGACCGTCGATGGAAGAGACGGTCCTTGTTGTCCCGGGGCGACGACCGAGCCGGTATGGAATCATCTTTGGTTGTCATTCTCATGGGTGTGTCTTGGGCAGTGACGCATGGCGGAGCCCATCCCTCTCCATGCCAGACCACAGCCGATATCCTCCTCCATGGTGGCTCGCCTTGGTCTTGAACATGTAGCCGTTAGGTTCCTCTTGGAACTTTATCCCCCTTGGCCGGTCGCCTACTACTTGAGGTTACGCCCAGTAATGCCATGTTAACATTACCCCCTCACATGGTTTGGCATGCCTGCTGAGGCAAGGTCCCGGGGTATGGCGCTTGGAGCCACATGTGAGAGACTGTCTTTGACTGTTTACCAGAATTTGATGTCCATGATCCAAACTGTCTTTGACTGTTTACCAGAATTTGATGTCCATGATCCAAACTATCTTTGACTGTTTACCAGAATTTGAAGTCCATGATCCAGACTGTCTTTGACTGTTTACCAGAATTTGATTGTCCATGATCCAGACTGTCTTTGACTGTTTACCAGAATTTGATGTCCATGATCCAGACTGTCTTTGACTGTTTACCAGATTTGATGTCCATGATCCAAACTGTCTTTGACTGTTTACCAGAATTGATGTCCATGATCCAAACTGTCTTTGACTGTTGTCACGAGTTTGTCACGAGGCCTACGACGATTGACCCATCGGGGGTGGCGGAATTATTCATTTATTTATTGTCGTTGCTGTGGTCGTGTATCCGTCCCTTAATGTGGCTTGTGGTGCGTTTGCACCCTAATGTCGTTCAGCTCAGGTTAGGTTTGCTTTCTCTCTCTCTCTCTCTAATTCCACTGCCCGTGCAATTCATCCTGCAGGTTCACGGGTGGCTGGTACCTTTCTCTCGAACTTGCTGTCTATCGGCCTCTCACCTGTCTTTTCACCTGCCGCACGTGCAAGATTCCTCTTGGGGTTGAGGTATTCTCACTGTGACATAGGGTGGCATGTTGGCCGCCATCGCTTAGGCAGATTTTCTCTTCACTCGAGCGGAAGATGTCTCTGGGAGCGCCTGCTCCGGTCCTGGTTCTTCACCACTTCGTCGAAGGTACAGTCGGTACCTTCATTCCTACAGTTGGCCTGTAGGGGAGGGACATCATCTCTTTTCCGCATCTGCTCTGCTGGTCCTCTCGACTGGACAGAGGGCAGAGAGTCGCTTGACCCACCACTTCTGGGTCACCCACGGGTAGCTGGTAAGCATCAGTTTCGTGGTTTGTTTGTTTGTTTTTTTGTTAGCCGGCTAATTCTTCTCTTTTGCTCAATTTTCTTTTGTTTTCAAAATTATAAAAGAAATATTGTTTGAGACCGCTTTTCTGGTTAATTCAATCTTTAACCTGGCCATTCTAAATTATATCCAAAATTCTTTCTCCTTTTTATGCATCTGCTGATGCGGTAGTCGGTGGGGATGGGAGAGAACCTGGTGATTCAGGGTTGGTACTTGCTTGGGTCTCGCTCGTCCGCCCCTGTCACATTCGCCGGTCTCTTGTTCTTTGGCCACCGTCTGTTTGTGTGTGCAAGGGGAACGAGTTTTATGTTTGCGAGCGTGCGTACGCATGATTAGTCGTTTGGATGCGTAGGTGAATTGTGTTATTTTGAAATGTTGCTATAAAATGTGGGGATAATTGTGCCATTGAATTAAATTATTATTTGTTAGCCGGCTAATTCTTCTCTTTGCGCAATTTTCTTTTGTTTTCAAAATTATAAAAGAAATATTGTTTGAGACCGCTTTTCGGGAAAAGTCAATCTGTGGGGATAATTGTGCCATTGAATTATTATTATTTGCAAATGTGGTGGCAGTTATAAAGCAATGGTTGCTGTATTATTCAGTTCCTAAGAAAGGAAAATGTTGAACGTGAGTGAGGGAAGGATGAAGATAATTCATATTCGTTTTATAGCCTGTTAATTTAATGCAGTCTCTTGCCTGCGTCGTGTGACAAGACCTTTAGCGAACATTCCTGATTTGGTTTGTTTACTGTGTTATGCTCAGGTCCTGTGTTGAACTGGGGCTATTAATGTATTCAGCAAACCTCCCCTCACCCATCATGCGAGTGGCTGTTAGGATTTAACAGCATGTGTCAGACCGTACTGACGCGGGGTTTCCAGTACCCTTTCTTCTTTCCTCCCAGTTCCGTTTTCCCTCCTCCCCGGGGGCTTCACCCGGAGCCTGCACTGGTTGGGCCGTGCACTGGTTGGGGCCGCGCACTGGTTGGGGCCGCACACTGGTTGGGGCCGCGCGCTGGTGGAGAAGCACGTGGCTTTGCCGACGGTCCCGATCCCCTGTCCGGACCCCAGCGACAACACCTCGTCTCCACGGGATGCGCTCTCCACCGTCCTCGCACTTCAAACAGCCCATGTGACCGGTGTGGTAGCTCTGTGGCGTGCGATTTGGGCGTATGTTGTGTGTGTTAGTGGTGTCGGCATCGAAGGACACTCCGTTCAAGAACCGACCCGGTTTGGGGCACCTGGTGCGTCAGGGTGCTCCCAGTGGACTTTGGAGAGGCAGGGGGGTGGGGGAACTACATGAGACACGGAAAGGGATGGGTGCTGGAAGTGCATATTTATAATCATGGTTTATTGTGGGTGCTGGAAATGCTTATTTATAATCATGGTTATGTTGTGTGTGCTGGAAATGCTTATTTATAATTATGGTCATGTTGTATGTGTTGGAATGCTTAATTGTGTGTATGTCGTGTGTGTTTGAAATGCTTGATTGTGATTGTGCATGTTGTGTGTGTTGGAATGCTTAATTGTGATTGTGTGTGTTGGTGTGAATAAATGGGGTGTTGTATTGTAATCTTCTTGTGTGGTCTCTTGCGAGGCGTGTGAGGTCAGTCACTCCCTTCACTCCCATCTAGACCGATCCTGTCAGGGCAGACCTCCAGGGGTCGGTCGTGACAACTGTTTACCAGAATTTGATGTCCATGATCCAGACTCTGCCTGACAACTTCGAGAAGATGAACCAAGGGATAAAAAAAATAATGGAAGACATTATTAGCAACATTAAAGATGACGTGAAGGACATTCGAGATGGTCATGCTGCATTGTAAGCGGAGGTGAAGTCCCTGAAGGATGAAGTGGCCGATCTTCGACAGGAAGATCACGCATTGAAGAGACAAATGTAGGACACAGGGGGGAAAGCTGACGATCTGGAAGGATGCTTCAAGAGGGACGACCTGCTTTTCTATGGACCTGCTCGTACACAGAACGAGATACAAACTGAATGTGAAGGAATCGTCAGTGATGTTATTGTGAACAAACTCGTGCCGACACGTAACCCCCAGTTCGATAAGTACACCGCTTGAACGCCAAGCCCAACTCACCGATCATCACCCGCAGCACTGTCTACAAAGACAAAGAAAAGATTCTTAAGGCCAAACGTAAACTTGAAGGGTAGTGCATTGTTTGTTGGTGAGAACTTTTCTCTCCATGTCAGAAATGTGCGGAGGTCACTGTATCCCTTTCTAAAGAAAGCCAGAGGGGAGCGTAAATGGGCCTCGGTGATATTCGACCATCTCCTTATTAAAGGGAACAAGTTTTACCTTGGTGAGGGGGGCAAATTCTTAGGGAGTGTGAAAAGAGGAGATGGTGGGTGGGTGGGGGGGGGGGGGGGGGGGGAAATGAAACAGACGGCTTACACTGACAGGGGTGTACGCTCAGTGCGTGAAGAATGGGCTCATTATCTAAATATTGGATTAGCTGAGGTAGTAGGAAGGGAGGTGGGAGTTGGGACGTTAAATGATTCGTTTTCAAGTTCCCATTTCATACTATTAAACACGAAGAATTTTGTACAAACTCTTGTGATGCAGATCCGTCACATTATAGAATATACGTCTCAGACGAAAAGAGAATTGCTGCCGATCATTTCTAATGAGCGGGTGTGTTTCATTGCCAGATGTAAATATCTGCGATTGAAATGAGGGGGCATCTCTGAGGAAAAATGGTTACAATGAGAAGCATGAAAGTTATGACGATGTTCTGTCGGCCCAAAAGGTAAAAGCCAAACACTGAGATTCCAGAATGGAAGACAATGTGTGAATAATGGAATGTTACACAATATTAATTATGGTTCTAAAAAAATGTAAGTTTTGTTTTCGTTTATACATTGAAATATAAATGAACTGTTGCCTAAGGTAAGCAACAGAGATTCCATGTCTACTTTGTTTAAATTTGATGTCATGGGTCTAGTGGGAACTTCTGTAGATGCCACACTTTCAGGTTACCAGGTTGTATTACTTTTACCAAGTCAGCCTTTAAATTTACTGAAAAAAGGAAGAATGCCACATGGCCTACTATGTTTTATTGGAATGAATTCATGTCTTTTTTTCAGAAGTGAAGACAAATTCACTGAATGCTCTTTGGATTTCGATTGACAAGGTCTTCATGGTTTCACATGACGTCATATATGCATGTATCTATGTCCCACCAGAAGGTTGAACTTATCAAACTCATTCTGATAATTGATAACGGCATAAGTGCACTTGAAGATGGTCTTTGTGATTATATGATTGAGTTTGATGACACTTATGTGATTTTGTCAGGGGATTTAGAGTCTAAAGTCAGATTCTAAAGTAGCATTTAAAGATGAATGAAAAAAAGGAAACATTTATTAAACATGTGTACTTAACATGGTGCACATGACAATAGGCTTATGAGGACAATGAGGAAATAAATCTATGAATCGCCCCATATTAAGAGAAGTGATGCTTGCTAAAGAAAATTGAAAAATGGTAAAGCTGCAGGACCAGATGGAATTATTGGGGAAATGCCAAAATATGCAGGAGCGGGAATGTGCGGTGGGATGGGGGGGGGGGGGGGGGGGGGGGGGGGGGGAGGGGAGGGGGGGGGGTTGGACACGACATTTTTTTGCAAATGTTTTTAATGCATTACTTAAAAAGGGTATTTTCCCAGACAACTGGATGGATTCTATCATACTTCCTTGTTTGTGATGTGAACAATCCTAGCAATTACAGATGCATATCTTTGTGTGACATCAGCAGCAGAATCTATGGTGCAGTTATAGATTACAGACTCCATGAATGGATAGAAGAATGTAACCTGACAGGCAAACACCAAGCAGGATTTAAATGAGGCTATCCTACAGGTACCATATGTTTACTTTGTTAGCATTAATACAAAACAGTTTTATTTCAACTGCAAAATCTAAAAGCCTTCACCGATTTTGAAAAGGCGTTTGATTTTATAGAAAAGAACTTTTTTGTCCGATCCTTTTGGAAAAAAAAGAATAAAAGGCAAGTTGTACAAATGTACTCGTACTGTGTACAAAACTGTAAAGGCTAGGGTCAGGTGTGGGGCAGAGCAGGCCCTACATTGATTGTACTCGTTATGTATAACAAGGTGACATTTGCAGCCCTATGTTCTTCTCCTTATTTATCAATAGATTAGCATTGGAAATTATCAGAGGAGGGAGACATAGCGCAATATTTACATATGATTACTTTGTGTTGTGTCTATAACTACTGGCTGATGATGTAGCTGTATTGGCTGAAACAGTTGTTGTCCTGCAAACACCCACCGTTACATAGTTTGTATCGCACAGCATCAGCACTATATCTGAGGGTGAACATGAATGAAAGTAATGTTGTTGTATTTAGGAAAAAGGATTATATATCTGCTACTGAGAAATGGACTTACAATGGAATAATTATGCCTGTTGTTAATGCGCACAAATACTCAAGAATTTACTTTCTACAAGGCTTAGTTTGTTGCAGTCGAGCTTCCCCGAAGTTGGAGTATGGCTGCCTTAATGGCGGGATAAAAACCGGTCATACGCACGAAGCTCCACTTCCTTTGTTGGGTAGATGGGATCAATCCTTGCCTTTCTATACAGGGAGTGTCCGCAGGAGTATCAGCCTGCATACGCAGAAGAAGAAGAAGAAGTTGTAGTCGAGCCAAAAAATGCTTTGTAACGTATTTTAGAAAAAATGTTTATATTGAAAAATAATTCTTTGAACACATTTCTTAAATCATTTGACTTACAGATCCAGCCAATGGTTAAGCATGATGCAGAATTATGAGGACTAGATAAGGCAGCATTACACTGTGTACAAGTACACTTGTTTGTGCTTAACCGCTTTTTAGGCGTCGACTTGCGAAGACTTAATGATCTGGTGTATAGAGAAATGAACAGGTACCCTATTTACATAACCTCTGCTAAAAACGTATTCGGTTTTTGTTTAAAATCAACAAGAATTGATGAAGATAGATTACAATACAATACATACTGTAAGTTGTTTATTTGGACGAACGTGACGAAAGAAAATGGGCCTCAAGTTATCGTTGTCAATTATATATGCGTTGTTTGATTATGTTTGGCTGAACCAAGGCGTTGATGCAATTGGTGATTTTGTTCGAATCTGTAGAGACAGATTGACTGCGTGCAGATGGCAAGAATGGCATTATCATGTGAATAATGGTAAAAGATTTAATGTTTGCAAGTCTTTCTACACCGTGCCTTACATTAAAACATACCTACTGCTGAATGTGGACAAGTGTTGAAAGCTTTAGACTTGCTTTTACTGAAATTGCGGTGAACTAATACCGTCACCGATTCAACTGCGTTGCAGATTTATCATGCCAACTTTGCAGAGAGGAGATACAAAATGAAGTGAATGTTTTGCTATGTTGTCCTTTCCTGCAAAAAGTAGGAGCTCAGTATATACTGTTGCAGAATCACAAAGTCCAAAATCACTTAAGATCAGCATTTCCTTTGGCATGTACTCATGAACAAATAGTAAGAATTTTGTCAAGACATTTATTCAAAGCGTTGAAATTCGGGTCATGTATGTTATCTTCGGATAGTTTCTGAATATAAGCCGGTTATGTCCGTGCATAGTTCTTATGTTGTTTTCATGATGGTATTTGCATGCACCCTTCATGATGAGCAATAGCATAAACATGTATGAACCATCTTGAGACTTGGGTCTTGGGTCTTGACTCTTTCTCTCTCTGTCTCTCTCTGCATCTCTCTCCATCTCTCTCTCTCTGTCTCTGCTCTCTCTCTCTCTCTCTCTCTCTCTCTCTCTCTCTCTCTCTCTCTCTCTCTCTCTCTTTCATGAAAGGCAGAAAGAATATAGCGTATTCTGTTCTCTAATTTTTCCATTTCATACATGTCCATAAATTCAGCTTAATCATGCATTCTGCAAAAGTTATTTAAGCTGAAATGTAACTCTCATTCTTGCTTTTCTTTTTTTTTAATTATTTTTTTTAAAAAGTTATTTGACTCACAGGTTCAATTTATTGCTCGGTATGGGGCAGAGTTATGTGGACATGACCATGCAGCACATCACTGCGAAAAACGGCATCTGTTTGCTATTAAACGCTTTTTACGCGTTGAAATACCAACACCTAATGACTTGGTGTATGGAGAAACAAACAGATATCCTGGCTGTTTAGACTCAGCTATAAAGTGCATCAGGTTTTGGTTAAAACTGACGAGAGTGAGTGAGTGAGTTCATTAATTTAGAGTCTGTTCACACTTGGTGATATCAGACTTTAAAAAAAAAAAGCAAGAAGGGAAGCGTTTATAAAAATCTATTAATTTGATGCATGGAAAGCACTTTTGCTATTTGCACGATGTCTGGTTTGTGGGTTATTGTTTGATAGAATCGTGTACAGTCACATCCACGTTCGATTCTTTATACAATGAAGTTAATATTGAACAATGAAAAAGAATATGGTCCACTGATAGAAGATTTGAACAATCACATGCTACATTTTGTGAAACTTGGTTTTCACGAATTGAGACGAAGCTTGTATATTAAGATGACAAATATCGTGGACATGATAAGATTTCATACTTCTCTGGAAGGTGTTCACTGTTCACGCATTTTTCTAATAGCGAATTAATTTCTTGTACGTCAAGCTTTAAATTACTCTCAGGTGTTTTTCTTAACGCACAATCTCTAGCTAATTTATCTGCTGTTTCATTACGGATATCCACAGTGTGATGGAATCCAGCAAAACGATACCCCAATTCCTTTCAACATAATAACATGTATGTAATGTCTTATTTAAAAAAAAAACTGACGAGAATGGATGAATGTAGATTACCTTATAAGGCCTACAGAATGCTTTTTGATTTGGATTTGCGAGGGAAGAAAAACTGGGCATTCAAGTATTCGCAGTAAATTGTGCATGTTTGGGTATGGATTTGTATGGTTAAATCAAGGCGTGGAAGGAATTAACGAGTTTCTGATAAGTTTTAAGGAAAGGTTGATTTCGTGCAGATGGCAAGACTGGAATTTCCATATTATTAATAGTGATAGGTTTAACGTTTACAGAACCTTTTGCACTGTCCCTGACGTTAAAACACATTTATTGATCAATTTAGACAGGCATTTAAGATACATACTGACAAGATTTAGACTTGGCATTTCTGAAATCGCGGTATATCGCATTCGCTATAGAGCACACTGTGAAAATTAATTAATGTGTCCACTTTGTCTAAAAGAGAAGTGAGGTACATTTCGTTTTACGTTGTCCAGTTCTGTATGACCTAAGAGCACAGTACATTCCGCTGAAATACTACAAAGTGTCAAGTCAGTTTAGATTTACATTGTTTATTGCGAGTACGCACGATAAAAAAACCCAGTCAGAAGCATGTCAATCTATCTTTATAAAGCCTTTAAGCTGCGTTCCATTTTTACCTCTTAAACTTATTACCAAGTGAGTTTTGGATGATTTCACTGTTCACAATTGACCCAGTCAGAAACATGTCAATCTATCTTTATAAAGCCTTTAAGCTGCGTTCCATTTTTATCTCTTAAACTTATTACCAAGTGAGTTTTGGATGATTTCACTGTTCACAATTGACCCAGTCAGAAAATGTCAATCTATCTTTATAAAGCCTTTAAGCTGCGTTCCATTTTTACTTCTTAAACTTATTACCAAGTGAGTTTTGGATGATTTCACTGTTCACAATTGTCAATTCTGAGAAATGTTTGTATATATGTATCCCATCATGAGGGGCAATGGCCTATACATGATTAAACTTTCCGTTTCCGTTTCTCTCTCTCTCTCTCTCTCTCTCTCTCTCTCTCTCTCTCTCTCCTCTCTCTCTCTCTCTCTCTCGTCTCTTTCTGCCGTCCTCTCTCTCTCTCTCTCTCTCCCCTCTCTCTCTCTCTCTCTCTCTCTCTCTCTCTCTCTCTCACGAAAGACAGAAATAGCGTATTTTGATCTCTGATTTTTCCATTACATATATTTCCATGAATTCAGTGCGAGGCCAGGTCGTAGGCAAGGAAGGGGGTGGGGGTCGGAAGGGAAGGGCTCCACAAAAGAACATTGTAACATTACATGACTGATTTCAGGACAATGCTTGTGTAACAGCGTGTATGTTTGATAAAAGTTATTCAGAACCTTTCATTTCAACTGACGTAATCGCACTTATGTGCACTTACATTGATTACAGTGTCGAATATTTTCTTTCGAAACACGACTATATGGTCTAGTCATTATCATCATCGTCATTATTATTATTTCTAGTATTATTATTTATTACTATCATTGTTATTGTTATGGATGTTGTTATGATCATCATCATCATTCATCATCATCATCATCATCATCATCATCACATTCATCATCATTAATAATTATCATTTCTTCATATTTTTCAATTTTAAGTTGAGTATTTCCATATTTGCTCATCTTGTCTTTGAAATTCGTCTGTGTTTGTTTATTCCACAATGTATGTACTGTTCGCAGTTTTATCCAACCAATCCATTCCCTTGGGGCAGCATACACAACTGCATCATACTGGATAAAGTTCACAGCTGGATGTGTATTCACTCTTGTTGCGCTTCCTCCACAGAAGATGGCTGACGTTTATACAGTAATAGTCACATCAGCTGATGTTTCTGTATACGCCTTTGCTACTGTAGAAGAAATATCAATGCTTTGAAGTTTAAAAAAATATAATGAGGCAGGGAACAGTAAACAATAGACAATAAACAAGTAGGGTAACTTTTTTGAACCCTTGGTGGTGAGAACACAACAGTATTATGGACTGTGGTGTGTCTCTATTTGATGCCACGAGCACAGACACAATCAGCCGTGTCTTCCTGATGAGTCCGATCCAGCGGACGAAAGGCCTAGGAGCAGACAATACAAATAGATCTGCCTTCAAGAGAGATTACGATGGTTCCCTCATGCAGCTAGTAAAGAGTTTTCATATTTATAATATATTTTCTTAATTTTATGTTCCATTTTCTTCATCTTCAATCCCCCCTCCCCGCCTTAAGTTCAAATCTTTACCAAGTCATTGCTGTGATGACGTAGGGTTGTTGGCCTGCGCTTGTTTTCCCCCACTATTAGATTGCTCGTCTTTGCATTTGTCTGACTTGATTCAAGTTTAAAAGGCTGTGCCAGTTTACATAAAAGTTACTCTGTGTTAGGTTTTCTTATGAGAGCAAGAGTTACCCTACTTATTTATCATATCTTTGATAAAGATATTCTGTGAGAACCCATGATTGGAAACAGATCAACTCGTCGTTCTGAAGCACCTTTTTTTGAAGCAACAAAACATTGAAAAGTATCACTGGATATTTTCAAGCAGAAATATGATGAGATTAAGAACTTTGTTTCCCTTTTTAATGTCTATCATAGCCCCATCATCCCATTGACTCTAATGTCCAGTAGATATCTTTCTGTCTGTTTTTGTTGTTGTTGTCAGGCTGCTGTGAACAGGGCCAGATCTGCACTATAC
>CM031624.1:35138125-35143125 GCA_018398815.1 Conus ventricosus | reverse complement strand
CTATCTATCTATATGATATCTATCTGTATATCTATCTATTTATCTATAGTTGTTTTATACATTATATTAGACACTGTTTACGATGTTGGAATATCATTATGAAAAAGCAAGTTGGGGAGGGAGGGGGTAGAATTGAAGAGGGTGGGGACAATTGGATAGTGTTCAGGAGGAAGAGTGGAGGCATCAAATATGGACATCTGAAGTGATCCAAAGTGTCACTGAAAAAGAACACTTTGTAGACGTTGTAAATGATCAGGCGTTAATTGAAAAAAAAATCCAAACTGATAACGAATCCAAAAAGTCTAAAACCTTAACATTCCTAGTCAGATTTTCATGGAAGAAAGGCGTCATTAGGTCGTAGGCATGAAACGCTATACTGAACAGGAACGTTATTCAAGCATATAGACTTGATATTTATGCAACATGTAGACTGTGATAAAATGCATAGAAATCTGAAGCCCAGGCTTTACATTCATCGGCAGATTGAAACAAACAGTCTGACAGAGTTCTTTGAGGAAGTGTTGAAGATAAATTCGAGCATCTTCAAAAGTCTGTTCGAGCTTTTCACTCATTTCCTCGTTTGACAACGGGGCAGTTGACTTGCATAATCTTTGCTGCCCTTTTCGTCTGCTTGATCGTTAAAAAGAAAGCGACGGTGGGGTGGTATCCAACAAAAATCAACGTTATATAGCCTTTCCTGTACAGACAGTTTAACAGATGCTTCATCTCAATTAAGCCTTTTTCTTATTAGTCACAGAAGTAGCAAACGTTAATATTAAAACTGGCCATTAACTGACAAGCCACCATATTGAAACTCGTCATTGGCAAGAGAACTAACTAATTCAATGCCATTTAAACATCGATGAGCTCCAATATAAGAAAAACAAAAAACAAACAAACTGGAAATTCCTTTCCTGAGTAAGATGATTTTCTGTTTTAAAGTCTGGAATCACAAAAGCAGATTCTGTACGTCAATCATCCAGAGCGGAGCTGCCAGTGCACACCTTCAAATGATTGTCCTTTTTTTCTCTTCCAAATCAATTCTGGCTGATGCTGTTACTGCATGCAGACAAACTGTAACGGATCTTTCAGACGCGAAAATGGCGACTCTTATGCTTGTTTACTCCCAGGAACGGACAGGGGGTACATAGGTATACGAGACGTTAAGTCGTGTGGAATAATGTTTTGCTGACAAAAAACCGATACATGAAGTAAAGAGTTCGTAAATCTGATTTGTGTTTTTTTTTAAATGGCGGATCTAACATTTAATTCTTCGAAATCTTTCACGACAGTTCTTCTCACTATATATTTGGCTTCACTTGATTTCTTTAAATTCATCGAGTTAAAAGCAAAACCCTGTGAGCGTATAACCTTAAATGAACTTTGTATTTACAGGTACATTTTGGACCAGTTACACACCTTTCCTGTCAATACATCAGAGGGTTTCTTCTATGATGTCAGAACAGAAATCAATAGGTCAATCTTGACCATACAGGAAGGGTTGCTAAAAGCGACAGAAGTCTGATGTCCTGTCTCCAAGGAGGAGGTGGCCTACAATTTTTTTTTTATAGCAAATTTATAATTTAATTGCTGCTTTATTCATAATTGACTTTATGTGGCTTTTCTGTTCAATTTTGAAATAAGCAGGAAACGAATGAATCTTATTTCAGACTTTAAGACAAATGTTTTCCGTCCTGTAAAAAGGTAGTTTGCATGGACTGGCACATTGCATTGCTACCCCCTCCTCTCTCTGTGTCTATCTGTCTGTCGTTGTCTGTCTGTCTGTCTGTCTGTCTGTCTGTCTGTCTCTCTGTATGTGTGTGTGTGTGTGTGTGTGTGTGTGTGTGTGTGTGTGTGTGTGTGTGTGTGTGTGTGTGTGTGTGTGTGTTGTGTGTGTGTGTGTGTGGTGTGGGGTGTGTTGTGTGTGTGTGTGTGAAGAGTCATTTATTTACAACGTTATATATATATATATTTATATATATATATATATATATATATATATATATATATATATATATATATATATATGTATGCATGTATCTAAGAAGCGCGTGTGTGTGTAAGTATGGAAGAAAAGGGGAAGGGGTGCTAGTGTGCGTGCGTGCCTTCGTTCGTGCGTACATGGCGTGCGTGGTGTGGTGTGTGTGTGTGTGTGTGTGTGTGTGTGTTGTGTGTGTGTGTGTGTGTGTGTGTGTGTGTGTGTGTGTGTGGTGTGTGTGTGTGTTGTGGCTACTGAAAGTTAGGGGAAACAGAGAGCTGTGAAGACAGGTTTCGGCGACTGGGACCACGTCTGGCAATACTGCGAAACACCCCCGCAATGTGTGTTCAAAGTTGTCGCTCCGCAGCTGGCAGTGGGGCATGACTTTGACATGGTTGATGCCTGTTTAGGATGACGGAACGCAGAACATTAACACTCCGGATCTGTGTGCGTCAAGCGTGCGTCAAGCGTGCATTGTGTGCCGCATGTGATCATGATGTTGGTGTCTAGAATAAGACTTGAGTTCAAGAAATTCATTTCTAGCATTGAAATGATCATCAAACCACTGACAGCAATCAACATCAACGATAGTCGCCACCACCAGTGCCAACGAATTTAGGAACATACATCTGTGTACGGCAACACAGTCTGGATTGATACCTTTTGTCGAGGGGAGCAGACTTTCCAATAAGTCAAAGACTGTTGCAGGTATACATTGATGAAACGAGGGAAGTACCCAACCCACTGGAGTGGAGACACACAGAACCCATAGACAGCGGTCACGTGGTCCTGCCGCCAGCGCGCTGTTGTGACTCTGACGGGGAACCCAGAAATGCCTCAAAAAGCCTTCAACCAAAACTGACTCTTCGTATTTCATTTTGAAGCACGTCAGAAAAGCCCCGACCAAAAGTTCACTCTTATTTCGATGCAGTCTTCCCTCGAGCAACTCAAAATGCATCTAACATGTTGAATATCCATTCAGATAAGTACGCCTAAATTTTTCTTCTTCTTTGTGCGCAATCTTTCCATTCCACGGCAAGTAAAATAAAACCTTCTCAAACTTGTATCATAATCAGCGGTATCCCTGCTTCCCATTCTAGTTTCCAAAGACTGTTGCGCTTCATCAGGAATTCTTTCTTCCTTGACCGTAGTTGTTTGTTCTTGTCTCGCTATCCCCTCGTTTTCAATTCTGGTTTGCGTTTACTGTCGTAGTTCATAGTTTAGTTTAGTTTCTCCGATTTCCTTCTCCACTTGCCTTTTGAATTTGGTCTGGATTTACTCCTGTGTTGGATCGGGAATCATTCCTCAGGGTATGAATATTTGTGTATGCATTATTTGTGTGTGTGTGTGTGTGTGTGGTGTTGTGTGTGTGTGTGTGTGGTGTGTGTGTGTGTGTGTGTGTGTGTGCGCGTGGTGTGCGTGTGCGTGTGCGTGTGCGTGTGTGTGTGTGTGTGTGTGTGTGTTGTGTGTGTGTGTGTGTGTGTGTGTGTGTGAGTGCGTGTGTGTGTGTGTGTGTGTGTGTGTGTGTGTGTATATATGTGTGGTTTTGTGTGTGTGTGGTGTGTGTGTGTGGTGTGTGTGTGTGTGTGGTGTGTGTGTGTTGGTGTGTGTGTGTTGTGTGTGTGGGGTTGACTACACACACACACATACACACAGGTAGATAGATAGATAGAGAGAGAGATATCCATAAGATAGATAATTATATGATAGATAGATAGATAAATAGAGGTATAAATGCATGTAAACACATACACTCGTTGAGGTTGAAATTGGTCTTGCGAGTGAAAAAGATGAATGTATATTATGCAAATGTGATCATCGTCATGTCCGTTCATTTACCTTTTTGTGTAGATACAAAACCAAACGCGTTTTGTACCCTGTCGGTGTGCTTGCACCCGTTCGTTATAATACAGGACACATAGCTGTTATTCATTTTTTAATGTTGTGTGTGTGTGTGCACACCATTGCTTCTACAGGAAAATTGAGCAGTCGTTTCTGTGTAGTGGGGTAGTGAACACTCTCATATTCATTTACCGGATTATTTCTGCTATAAAGTATGGATGTCATTACCCCCACCAACGAGCAAAAAGGCTTAAACTTACCAGCCGCCGTGGCGAAGTGGTTAGCGTCGCGGACTCCCGGCTGGGAGGTCGTGGGGTCGAATCCCATCAGAGTCATGTGGGGTTTTTTTCTGCCCCGACCGGCTCCTACCCAGAGTTGAGTTTGCTGCGGACTCAGTTAGGAAGACTGGGACCACACAGTCGAGCGTCATCCACTTAATGGATGCGTTTCTGAGAGTGTTGCTCAAATTTCTTGACCAACACTGCAGGTGCCTGTATCTCTCGGGCCTAGTTGACGCCGGGATATATTATGAAAGGAAGCGTAGAGTACAGCCCTGTCATGTAGCCTCAGACCGCAATGGAAATCCGTAGCATCATCTTAATCATCCTCATTCTCATCGATCAGCATAAAAAAATGTCTCAAGTTCTGTGGCCCTTCATGCCCTGCTCTCATGGTGACCTCAGTTTCGATGTCCTCTCCGCGTCTGTGGCCTTGGTTTGGTTCCGTCGGGGTCACCGGTATCGGCGAGTCCATGGGGCTGTCGTTGGACGGACGTGGTGGCGCCCTCCGGAGGGAGAGCTCACTCGCGCCGGCTCCGCGACTAAGCAATTATTGTCATCAGTAGGGGCTTAGTAGGTGGTGTCCTGCGTATGTTAGATCAGAACAGGCGCCACTGAACACCACCGAAGTGACTCGGCAGCAGTGCAGTGTCTCCTCCGGTGTGTTGCCTCTTGACGACTTGACATTGACTGCACCCTGTGGATTGTCGGTGCCGGGGCTGCGACGGGGCCGACCGGGCTGTGGCTGTGGACGGGGTGTCGGAATGAGCGGCGTGGGTGCACTGCCTCTGAGGTGGTGCAGAGGTTGGGACAGCAAAAAAAAAAAAAAAAAGGCTTAAACTTCGTATCCTTTTCTCTTTGAATCGTTACGTTATGTTTAGACAGAACATGGGTGCATGGGT
>CM031624.1:35120625-35133125 GCA_018398815.1 Conus ventricosus | reverse complement strand
TGTGTGTGTGTGTGTGTGTGTGTGTGTGTGTGTGTGTGTGTGTGTGTGTGTGTGTGTGTGTGTGTGTGGTGTGTGTGTGTGTGTGTGCACCAACATAACATCATAACCATGTCAGTTTTAGACAAAAATCTACTATGGCCAATCACAGACTATTTCAGGAATGCTGTATACCAGCAAAACAAACATAGTGTGGGGATCCATGGACAGCGATATAGAAGACTTTGCTTATAGATCAAGGCAAATGTAGGTCAAAAAAAAAGAAAAAGCCAGAAAAACTGACCTGAAGCAAAGAATTGACTTTTGAGATTAACACTCTGCAGAATAATTCAACAACCCACGGACATATAAGCAAAAAAGAAGGACTTCACAGCATCATTCACGAACCGGCTGGAAGATTGAAAGACAGAAAATTTCAAGAGTTGGTACAAACTCAACACGTTAAACAAAGGTTCTGTGAATTGTACAAGTAGGGAGTGACCTATACATTCCTATGCACCCGTCAAACGCGTTCTATCCAATCTGAACTAGTCCATGTCCGTTTTTACTCTGCATTTACAGACACACAGAATATGTCAGATGAAAGATATTTGAATCAGGTAATAAATACATTGAGATATGAACGAGTTTGTTGCATACGTATTGGGGAGCCAAACAGCTCGCATGTCACGGCACTGATTAAGTCATGTTTAATGTACGTCAGCTTTGTCGTGACAAGTCAGCTGTCATGTTTCAATGTACGTCAGCTTTGTCGTGACAAGTCAGCTGTCATGTTTAATGTACTCAGCTTTGTCGTGACAAGTCAGCTGTCATGTTAATGTACGTCAGCTTGTCGTGACAAGTCAGCTGTCATGTTTAATGTACGTCAGCTTTGTGTGACAATCAGCTGTCAGTTTAATGTACATCAGCTTTGTCGTGACAAGTCAGCCGCATTCGACTCTCGTCAAAGTGTGTTTCTAATGTCAGTAGAAAGTAACGAACAACAGTTTGTATACACAGACGCACATGACTATCTAAGATGCTCATGCTCTCTCTCTCTCTCTCTCTCTCTCTCTCTCTCTCTCTCTCTCTCTCTCTCTCTCTCTCTCTCTCTCTCTCTCTCTCTCTCTCTCTCTCTCTTTCGCTTGCTCTCTCTGTGTCTCATAATCACACATACGCACAAAAAAAAATTCGTTCATGTACACACAACACACACACACACACACACACACACACACACACACACACACACACACACACACACACACACACACACACACACAACAGACACACACACACACACACACACACACACACACACACACACACACACACACACACACACACACACACACACACACACACACACCTGTTCCCAAGAATCTAAGATCACTTTTACTGAGCAGACATTAAAGGGAATGAACGAAGGAGTGAAGGAACGATTGAGATGAATGGTTTATCCAAAAAAAAAAAAAAAATGATATCCTGAAAGATACCCGGACAATGCCCAACAGCAGCCATACCATCTTCTTCGTTCACTCAGACAGCAACCCCAGAGGCACTGAAGAAGGCTGCTGTACGGAGGAGGCCCTCCAGCGATCCGATAAAGCGTTTCCCCAATCGGTGTGTTGGCAGGCCAGGTCTCTGCCCTTAGCTACAGTCTTATTCACTAGTGGAGTGCCTTTTCTTTGCGCCGTCGTCTGGCTCAGGCAAACATCTCTCGATGAAGAAGTCCATACCTGTCTCGTTGCAGCAGAGCTCCAAGCCCTGAAGATCCGGCATCAATTCAAACGATAAAATACCTCTGAAGATCCGGCAGAAGGACGGGGCAGGACGACAGAGCAGTGTGGATCAAAGTCACTGCAGTCTCTCAGTCCTTGGCAGAGGTGATCGTCGCGCGTGGGTGGCCTTCCCTAGATTCGTAAGAAGAACAGCGATGCTTGCAAACTGTCAGCATAATGCCCATATTATTAGCTAAGCAGTCCCGCCATAAATGAACTTATTTCTTTATTTTAACAAAACTTTAAACGTAATTAATAGCGAACCGCCAAGAAAACGTAGACAAGCGAATCGTTTCGACCTCTTAGGTCTTCTTCAGGCCAGATACAAAACACTCAGGACAACGAAAATAAGCGAGCAATCACTTTCTTCATGCCCATCTTGCGCCGAATTGGATGAAGATAAGTGATTGCTCGTTCATTTTCGTTTTCCTGAGTGTTTTGTATCTTGCCTGAAGAAGACCTAAGAGGTCGAAACGCGTCGCGTTTTGTCTGTGATTGGTTTGTCTACGTTTTCTTGGCGGTTCGCTATTTATTACATTTAAAATTTGTTTAGATTTCGCCTGCAGTCGCCTCGCTTTGCAATCAGATCTTCTTCTTATTTTAGATTGGGAATTTTCCAAACCTCATCATAATTGGATGCTTCGATATCCTATTTACGGCCATACCTGCAAATAATATCGGAATGCCTGCACGAAACTGTCATTAAACAAGGGCCATCACAGAACTGAATACTAAATAGTTGAAGCTCTGACTCGAAAACTGAGGTTTCAAGAAACTAAAGCAGGGGATAACTCATCTTTGAATGATTGTTTGGATCACTTGCAAGAGGTTTGTTGTGAGATTTGTTTACTCCTGAAAGACTTTCGTATTCCAATGTGCACACCAATCCTATTGCACGGGAAAGCCGTCCGTGTTAGCAGCAGGATCGAGACGCACAACATGCTAAGTTTTGTTTATTGTTTGTATTTTTTTTTTTTATATATATCTTTCTTGAGCTTCAGTGGCATTATCCCCATCGCTCATTCTGACACCTCCACCACATCACACCCTGGATAAGTCCCCGCAGTACGCACAGCAGCACGCACCCACGCACCACGCACGCCACGCACGCACGCACCACGCACACACACACACGCACACACACACGCGAACACACACGAACACACACACACACACACACACAACACACACACACACACACACAACACACACACGCACACACAGCACACACACACCACACACCACACACACACACACACACACACACACACACGCACGCACCACACACACACACGCACGACCACCACGAACACACACACACACACACACCACACACACACACACACACACACACACACACACACACACACACACACACACACATACATACACACACGCAGGCACGAACGCATGCACAACACACACACACTGAAATAGTCTGTGATTGGACATAATAGATTTTTGTCTAAAACTGACATGGTTATGATTTATGTTGGTGCACACACACACAACACACACACACACACACACACACACACACACACACACACACACACACACACACACACACACACAACACACAGACGCACCACACACGCACGCACGCACGCACGCACGCACGCACGCACGCACGCACGCACGCACGCACGCACACACACACACACACACAATTAATATGCAACATTTCTTTTTTCCAAAATCGGTACCTAAGCATGACAATACTCACGTGCTGCTCACCGCCGGCCATTTTCCATGAACATCCTGCACAGCCCCGTCCATGGTTTCCATCCGCAATAGTTCATTTGGTAGAGCGCCGGAGTTAGTAATCTTGGTGATCCTGGGGTTGCGGGTTCGAATCTCTGCGGACCGTTTTGGTACAGGGGGTTTTTCCCTCTGAGTCAACATTGGTTCTGACTCCATTTCCCACACAGTCCTTCGAATGAGACTATAAATAAGTGCCGTGTGTGAACGCACGCATAACATCTTGCACACGCGTAAAATCCCATCACCAACTTTCGGAAGAGAAGGCCAGTTTGGCCGTTGTTATGGATGACACGTTACACATAGCATGCACCCTGCGTGAGAAATGGAAAGAATGAAGAAAGTAAGGAAATTGAGTTGAACGATATTGACTGGATGACACGGGGAAACGACCGAATGAAGCGCCGGCAGGCAGCATTTCAGTCGGCACTACCCAGGCAGGCAGCCCGTTGTGTACACGAGAGTGTGGAATGTCAGCCCTAGAACCTTTGGCAAGGCGCTGTAAAGATGTTTTGTCACTATTGTTATTATCATTGTTATTTATTATCATCATCACCATTATTATTATTCATCATCATCATCATCATCATATTATCATCATTATCATTATTGTAATATTATTCCTCACGCAGCCCCAGTATCAGCACTATAGATCTGCCGACCATCTACAGCCACGACCTTGAAAGCCTCTGTACTTCCAGCGTGTTGCTGTCACGCTATTGGTAATCAATCAGTGATGCATATTCCGTAAGAAAACACGCACTGTTTCGTTGTTTACTCAAAATAACCCCACAAATTCCCACTGAGCACAGTAACAACAACGGGGCTATGAGGGTCACAGGAGGTGTGTTCAGTGAGAGTGATTTGTGCTGCGAGTTTGAGGGGCACAGTTCGCATCTGACTGTTCTGTCATCTCCATGATTCTGTCAGTATGGCATGTGTTTAAAATTATATTTCATTCAGTACTGAACTGTGGGAACAGTCTATGGGTTCAAAGTTCCTGGTGACCAGCGACAATGTGTGTGTGTGTGTGTGTGTGTGTGTGTGTGTGTGTGTGTGTATCTTTGAATGTTCGTGGGAAAAAGGACGGTGGTTTCAACTGAGTCGTAACATCATTACTTTGCGCAGATTGAATCAGGTGTCTATTGTGAGCCATGGTTGTCTACACCTGGATCTAACGTTTGTCATTGCCATCCCATTTGTTTATTCATTTATTTATTTATTTTAAATATTTATGGTTTTTTTTTTTTTTTTTTTTTGCTGTCCCAACCTCTGCGTCACCTCAGAGGCAGTGCACCCACGCCGCTCATTCCGACACCCCGTCCACAGCCATGGCCCGGCCGGCCCCGCCGCAGCCCCGGCACCGGCATCCACAGGGAGCAGTCAATGTCAAGTCGTCAAGAGGCAACACACCAGGAGGAGACACTGCACTGCTGCCGAGTCACTTCGGTGGTGTTCAGTGGCGCCTGTTCTGATCTAACATACGCAGGACACCACCTACAAAGCCCCCTACTGACGACAATAATTGCTTAGTCGCGGAGCCGGCGTGAGTGAGCTCTCCCTCCGGAGGGCGCCACCACGTCCGTCCAACGACAGCCCCCATGGACTCGCCGATACCGGTGACCCCGACGGAACAAACCAAAGCCACAGACGTGGAGAGGACATCGAAATTGAGGTCATCATGAGAGCAGGGCATGAAGGGCCACAGAATTTGAGACTTTTTTTTTTTTTAAATGCTGATCAATGGGAATGAGGATGATTAAGATGATGCTACGGATTTCCATTTCGGTCTGAGACTACATGACAGGCTGTACTCTACGCTTCCTTTCATATATATATCCCGGCGTCAACCAGGCCCGAGAGATACAGGCACCTGCAGCGTTGGTCAGGAAATTTGAGCAACACTCTCTGAAACGCATCCATTAAAGTGGATGAAACTCGACTGTGTGGTCCCAGTCTCCCAACTGAGTCCGCAGCAAACTCAACTCTGGGTAGGAGCCGGTCGGGGCAGAAAAAACCCACATGCCTCTGATGGGATTCGAACCCACGACCTCCCAGCCGGGAGTCCGCGACGCTAACCACTTCGCCACGGCGGCTGGTATTTATGCATTCTTTGTTTACGTATTCGTTTATTTTGTGCATTTGTTATTGTTCTTGCTATTGTTTTGTTTTGTTCTTGTTTGTGAAGTGATGGTTGCAGCCAAAAGGAAGGCGAAAGTGTGTCGTTGGCGTCTCTGTGAAGTTCAAATATGGGACGGAAAGGTTGCACACGATGCATGTTTTCTATACAGTTACTTTTTTCTCATTTTTTTGTTCAAGTCACTTAATTCTTCACTACAAAAGCACAGATTAATTGCTCCTTGTATGTTCGCTTCGAGAAGTCAGAGTACGTAAGGACCTCAAGTCTTTTCAAGTAGATAAAATCCTTTAGCTTCTTGGTTATCTACATAACCATTGACACTGAGAGAGAGAGAGGAGAGAGAGAGACAGAGAGAGAGAGAGAGAGAGAGAGAGAGAGAGAGAGAGAGAGAGAGAGAGAGAGAGAGAGAGAGAAAGAGAGAGAGAGATGCATCACCTACCACACTATGAGGTACATTCTAATGACCAGACAGAACAGTCTCTCTCTCTCTCTCTTCTCTCTCTCTCTGTCTCTCTCTCTCTCTCCTCTCTCTCTCTCTCTCTCTCTCTCTCTCTCTCTTCTCTCTCTCTCTCTCTCTCCTCTGCATAAAGAAGAAGATCTGAGATTTACATAGCTGTTGGCAAGTCGATCAAACTGTAAAATATCTTCGAGTTGTGTTGAAATTAGATCGTAAAAACCACGACTGTAGGGAAGATTGTCTTTGCAGCGTACAAAAACTCATTGACTACGGTCGCTTTCACATCCAGTAAGCAGCCCTAAATGTGAGGATATGTCGACTCGGTTTCTGTTTCCCTATAATCACATCGATACCCACCTAAACATATTACAAAATCGTCGTTGCCCAAAGTCGAATGAACGCGAGACAGTGTGATTTAGTTATGGATTCATCATCAGATCGCACCCCCATTTATAATTCCAACGTTGAGTTTGTGTTGGTGGCTTAGCATCAAATGAAGATAGATAGATAGATAGATAGATAGATAGATAGATAGATAGATAGATATGCCATGGTGCAAATGAATAGTTGCCAATCAGCCCGAATACTTCAAGATGAAACAGGTGCTCATGTGGACACTTGTGTGTGTGTGTGTGTGTGTGTGTGTGTGTGGTGTGTGTGTGTGTGTGTGTGTGTGTGTGTGTGTGTGTGTGTGTGTGTGTGTGTGTTGCGTTGTGCGTGTGTGTGTGTGTGTGTGTGTGTGTGTGTGTGTGTGGTGTGTGTGTGTGTGTGTGTGTGTGTGTGTGTGTGTGTGTGTGTGTGTGTATGGTGTGTATGTGTGTGTGCGCGCGCGCGCGCGCGTGTGTTGTGTGTGTGTGTGTGTGTGTGTGTGTGTGTGTGTGTGTGTGTGTGTGTGTGTGTGTGGTGTGTGTGTGTGTGTGTGTGTGTGTAAGTGTGAGTGTGTGTGTACAAGATATTTCAATTCCCTGTTTTGAGATTCACTGGGACACTTACCAATCAAGTCAGTTTATGATGCCTATAGACCACAGCCACTGTGAAGGCTGTTACAGAGCTGTTACTTCCAAATCACCGCGCGCTGCCTGGTCAGGTACTACGAGCACTCAATGCTGCCTGGTCAGGTACTACAGCACTCAATGCTGCCTGGTCAGGTACATAACGGAGCACTCAATGCTGCCTGGCCAGGTACTACGAGCACTCAATGCTGCCTGGTCAGGTACTACAGCACTCAATGCTGCCTGGTCAGGTACTACAGCACTCAATGCGAGCACTACGAGCACTCAATGCTGCCTGGTCAGGTACTACGAGCACTCAATGCTGCCTGGTCAGGTACTACGAGCACTCAATGCTGCCTGGTCAGGTACTACAGCACTCAATGCTGCCTGGTCAGGTACTACGAGCACTCAATGCTGCCTGGTCAGGTACTACAGCACTCAATGCTGCCTGGTCAGGTACTACAGCACTCAATGCTGCCTGTCAGGTACTACGAGCACTCAATGCTGCCTGGCCAGGTACTACGAGCACTCAATGCTGCCTGGCCAGGTACTACGAGCATTAAATGCTGCCTTGCAAATGCTCGCAGAACAAGGGAGGAGCAACGAAGAAACTGTGCCAGGTAATGTTGTAAGAGATCAGCCTGTTTCAGAAGAAAGAGCAAACCACGCTGACAGCACGATGATGCATGACCAGCCAGTCCAGTGGCACGATCACTGTATATGCATGGAGGACCCCCGCGTCGGGGCTCTATGGCTTAGAGGCACGTCCCCGGGTTGGTGGATTGGGGATCCCTCGAGCCTTGCGCTTGGGGGTGCTCTGGACAATACGGAAGAAGTTGCTGCGAGCCGAAATAGCCTAAGAGAAGGAAAACTTGGAGTCCAAACCCGCACCGTCTGGTGTACGTTAGTCCCGCATTACCAGGGTGACCAGACAACCGTGAGCTGCCCTGAGGTCGGAATGTGTCGGTTGAGGGGCAGACCTCCTGCAGAGTCACAAGCACAGGAGAAGACCGGACACTATGTATTTCACCCGGTAAGGCCATGCAGACTGATGTTCGACGGTATGGTGCTCGTCCCGTGGTCCTCAAAGCGGCGACAGTGCCGAGCCTCCGGCCTCGAAGGGGCCCAGCCACGGCGACTGGAGAAGCCATGGAGGAAGCCTTGAGACGCCAGACGTGGCCCAGTCCAGCTGAGGTCCAGCAGAAACTGTGGGGACCGGTGGGATCACTGCGGCGGACTGCTGAATTCGCCTTACTGACTGGTTTTGGGATCTAGCATGGCCTGGAACGCGAAAGAAAAGAAAGAATGGAGGACCAGTGAATGTTAATGTAGGGCTAGTCCCAGCCAACAGAGACCTGGTACAGGATTCTACACTGGGGGACAGACTGTTTCAACACAGGATCATCTTGTGTCGCCCACAACAAGACAGCGCTTAATTCGTGCAGGGTTAGCTTACACTAAAACAAGACCACTGCTCGTCCGTACCGCACCGGTCTGCATCACAGCAGAATGATAACACATTGCAATCAAACCATCAGAACCTGTGCAGTCATTCTTCTTCCTGGCAGAAATGTTGTCATTTTTATCATGTCTAAACATAACATAACGATTCAAAGAGAAAAGGATACGAAGTTTAATCCTTTTTTTTTTTTTTTACTTTTTTTTTGTTCCTGTCCCAACCTCTGAAACACCTCAGAGGCAGTGCACCCACGCCGCTCATTCCGACACCCCGTCCACAGCCACAGCCCGGTCGGCCCCCGCCACAGCCCCGGGCACCGGCAATCCACAGGGGGTAGTCAATGTCAAGTCGTCAAGACGCAACCCACCGGAGGAGACACTGCACTGCTGCCGAGTCACTTCGGTGGTGTTCAGTGGCGCCTGTTCTGATCTAACATACGCAGGACTAAAACTAAAAGTGGGGAACATTGGAGGATGGAAGACCTGCACACACACACACACACACAAAATAAATAAAAGAAAAAAAATATAAAAAAGAAAGAAGAACTTGAAAAACAAAAAGGTGAAACATATGGAGGTTGGAGGGCAACAACAACAACAACAAAAATGAAATGTTAGAAAAGTAGTTAAGGACTCAGAATCAAAAACTTACTTGGAGAATATTTCGACAGGGTCGCCCTGTCTTCACCAGCTCACTGTTGCTGTTGTGGCAGCGAGGCCTGGGGACGACACTTGTGTGGGGGTGAACGGTGAAATAGTCCCGTCGCAGCTCCGGTGCCGGCAGTCCACAAGGGCAGTCAATGTCCAGTCGTCTTGAGGCAACCCACCAGTGGAGACACTGCAGTGCTGCCGAGTTATCTTCGGTGGTGTTCAGTGATGTCCGTTGTGATCCAGTTCACGCTGGCACCACCCATGAAGCCCCCTACTGATGATGCTATACATTGCTTAGCTGCGGTGCCAGCGTGCGTGAAAGTCCTTCTCTGGAGGAGCCACCATGTCCATTCAGCAGCACTCCCCGTGAGGTTGCGGACACTGACGGCTGGATGTCAGTTCTCCAAGGGCAGAGACTGGGGAGAAAATTCAAACTGAGGTTGTTATGGCAGCAGGCATGAAGTATCTAAAATTTAGAGACTGGCTTTTTTATGCTGGTGTTTTTTTTTTCTTTCTGCTAAGCAGGCTGATACTCCTGCGGGCACTGCCTGTATAGACAGGCAGTGGAGTTTTGTGTGTATGACCGTTTTTTTTAAATCCCGCCATTAAGGCAGCCATACTCCATCTTCGGGAAGGTGCATGCTACGTGTAACGTGTCATCCATACAACGGCCAAACTGGCCTTCTTTTCCGAAAGTTGGTGATGGGATTTTACGTGTGTGCAAGATGTTGTGAGTGCGTTCACACACGGAACCTCGGTTTATAGTCTCATTCGAAGGACTGTATGGGGAATGGAGTCAGAACCAATGTTAACTCCTACTCCGGCCCCCTATGCTGGTGGATGAGCAAGAGAATGATGAGGATGTTGTGGAACTTCAGTCTAGTCTGTGACGGCATGACGGGGTTGCACCATACCCTAAATTTCATGATATATCTCGGCTGTCAGCAGGCTCTAGGAACACAAATAACCAGGAATGTTGGTAAGGAAATCTGTGCCACATTTTGCAGAAGAAACTTGGCTGTGTGGTTCCTGTCTTCCTCGACGAGCCCTTAGCAAACTTCACTCTGGGTGGGAGATGGTTCGGAGCTGATTTAATTCCAAAACATAAATGGCTTTGAGGGGGAATCGAACCCACGAACCTCCCAGTCCGGAGTTCGCCACACTAACCACTACGCTATGGAAGCTGGTTCCACTAAACTTTATGAAATAAGTTTTGACGAAGCATGTGGCATTTGACATTTAAGAAAAAACACATTTAATCTGTTGTAGGAATACGTTCACAGTCACAGTGGCTTCATTCAGTGCCTGACAATTAATACCCGATCGAACGGAGCCAGCTCTTTAATGACCCGTCATCAACAGGGAGACGGGGAACGTTCGAACCCCCCCCCCCCCCCCCCCCCGCACCAAGCATTGCCTGTACATCGCTTTTTAAAAAGCTTGTTAAGATGTAAATGGCTGCAAGTGAGGTTTCACTTTGTGAAGCGAATCAATTGCTATGACATGGCTCTGATGGGCATTCTCCTGTGCCAGCGCTGGTCTGTCAGTCGGAATACTAGAACATCCATCTTCAGAACGCTGTAAAGGAGAGGCTTTGTGTCCAGATTAGAGCACTGCCGTTTGCACACTTTCTCGTGTACAAATGAGCTGTTCACCGGTCATACAGTGTGTTTATGTATGCAACATGATGTTGCAGTGTATGTTGTGTGTGTGTGTGTGTGTGGTGTGTGTGTGTGTGTGTGTGTGTGTGTGTGTGTGTGTGTGTGTGTGTGTGTGTGTGTGTGTGTGCTGTGTGTGTGTGTGCGTGCGTGGTGCGTGTGCGTGCGTGGTGCGTGCGTGCGTGCGTGTGTGGTTGGTGTGTGTGTGTGTGTGTGTGTGTGTGTGTGTGTGTGTGTGTGTGTGTTGTGTGCGTGCGTGCGTGCGCGTGCGTGCGGCGTGCCGCGCGCGCGTGTGTGTGTGTGTGTGTGCGTGTTGTGGTGGTGGTAAGTTTATGACTCGTGAACGCAGAATGTGTGTGTGTGTGTGTGTGTGTGTGTGTGTTGTGTGTGTGTGTGTGTGTGTGTGTGTGTGTGTGTGTGTGTGTGTGTGTGTGTTTCTGCTTATATTTTAGATGATGAATTGTTAAAACTTGTAAAGCGCCCTGTACCTACCTTGTTAGGATGGGCGCTATAGAAATTGTCCTCATTATTATTATTATTATTAATTATTATTATTATTATTATTATTATTATTATTATTATTATTATTAAGATTAACATGCCGATTGACATCTGGATAAGTTTCACACACACACATGATCTGAAACAGTGTGGGACAAAAGCTTTGTTCCAAGATAAATATCACAATTGACATATGGATAAGTTCCACATATAACATCAGGAACAGTATGGGGAAGATGTTTGTGCCAAGATATATATTAAGGTTGACATCTGGAAAAGTTTCACATGCAACGTCTGAAACAGAATAGGGAAGATGTTTGTAACAAGATAAATATCACGATTCACATCTGGATAAGTTTCACATATAACATCTGAAACAGCATGGGAACAAAAACAACAACTGAGTGTCAAGATTAAGATCATGTTCGACATGTGGGTAAGTTTCAGACACAACATCTGTAACGGCATGAGGGAAAACCTTTGTGCCAAGACTAAGATCATGACTGACATCTCGATAAGTTTTGCATACAGCATCTGGAACAGTTTGGACAAAAACATCTCTCATTTGACCTGTCCAGAATGAGTTTCAATGTAAGATGACTGCAGGCAAAGATCGAAACGCATTTTAAAAGGAATTCAAATGACTCCACCGGTTGACATGGACAAATAAATCACATGACAAAACTACGACGCGTTTCGACCTCTTAGGTCATCTTCAGACAAGTTAAACAATAATCAGGACAACGTAAACGAAGACATAAGAAGTCGAAACGCGTCGTGTTTTGTCTTGTAATTTGTTTCTCCATGTCAACCCAGGTTGAGTTATTTAAATTCCTTTAAAATTCCCCCCCCCCCCCCCCCCCCCTCCCGAACCGTTTTAGTCTGTTCTCCTCGTGGAATCGTTTCTGTCAATCCTCGTGGATTAATACAACTTATCCTAAGGCTGCTGCTCTTCCCTGAGCTTGTAAACTACCCAGTCCTGGGGTCTTAACACCACCCTTTTCAGTCAAAATACAAGACGCCGTTGGCCATGTGTGGACAGAGGCCGTGCCGTAACGCCAGGTGGGGGGAGAAGAGCGAAAAGACGTCTGCTGGAGATCTTGCTTGGTTCTCTCTGTCTGCCTG
>CM031624.1:35109080-35119251 GCA_018398815.1 Conus ventricosus | reverse complement strand
GTCTGCCTGTCTGTCGGTCTTCTTTCTCTCTCTGTCTGCCTGTCTGTCGGTCTTTTTTTCTCTCTCTGTCTGCCTGTCTGTCAGTCTTCTTTCTCTCTCTGTCTGCCTGTCTGCCAGTCAGTCTTCTTTCTCTCTCTGTCTGCCTGTCTGTCGGTCGTCTTTCTCTCTCTCTGTCTGCCTGTCTCTCAGTCTTCTTTCTCTCTTTCTCTGTCTGCCTGTCCGTCAGTCTTCTTCTCTCTCTCTCTTTGTCTGCCTGTCTGTCAGTCTTCTTTCTCTCTCTCTGTCTGCCTGTCTGTCAGTCTTCTGTCTTTCTGTCTGTGTTTCGCTGTGACCGTCTCTCTCCTTGTCTTTGTCTCTTTTCCCCACCATTCAAACGCATCGCCACCTACCCTACTCTTTCTTCCTGTCCTTCTCCTTCTCAAACTCCTTTCACATCTTTGATGCAAACACGGGGCGGGAATGAGAGATGTACTGAGAGACATACAGTAGGAAGAAGAAAACACTAAATCATTATTTACTCCGATTACTTTCGTTATTTTCAATTCAATGCATTTCCCCTGCCTTTTCTCCCCTTTACTGCTTCAGTCTGTTTCTATGAAGTGTTCGCGATGCACAAGACGAGTTCTACCTGTGATTGTACTTTTGTCTCTGCACCATCCTACCCCCCCCCCCCCCCCTTCCCGCCCGTCTCTATCTCCACCCCAGTCCTTCCCCCTCCCCTCCCCCCCCTTGCTTCCTTCTCACTGAATTTAACGTCTCTGCATTCACACGCCCCTTGTTGTCTAGCTTTTCTAGTCATTGCATCACACAGACTTGAGCCACTGAACATTCTTTATGTTATATCCAAGAACGGCTGTTAGAGTTTGTTTGTTTGTTTTTTACTATTTTTTTTTAGAGAAGGTATGCTTTTTTTTCAAATTGATATTATGCAGTTTTTGCCAGTTGCTGACAAACCTCTATACTTTCGCTTCTCAAATGACGTATAGTAGTAATACGACAGAGACACGTATTCTACGTGGATATTAAACAGATTCCTCTGCTTTGGCATGACATCTTCACATTAGTAAAGAAATACACAATGGGTGTGCCGGCCTGATGTGTATGGCTCCTCTTTATGAAAACGTTTCATTCAGCTTCTTGGCAACAGAGGTGAAATCAGTGTAAAAACTCAGATTGAAATACTCCATGAATGTGAACCCCATTTCCCTCCCTCCGCTATCTACAGGCGTGGTGTGTGTGTGTGTGTGTGTGTGTGTGTGTGTGTGTGTGTGTGTGTGTGTGTGTGTGTGTGTGTGTGTGTGTGTGTGTGTGTGTGTGCGCGTGCGTGGGTGCCTGCGTGCGTCGTGTGTGTGTGTGTGTGGTTGTGTGTTGTTTGTGGGTGTGTAGTTTGTTGTTTGTGTTGTGTTGTGTGTGTTGTTGTTTGTTGTTGTATATTTTGTTTGTGTTGTGTTGTGACGGTAACTTCCGGTTGAGTCTGTATGCTGTCTTTCAACTGCTCTTGAAAAAAAATTGTGATTTTGTGGAGTTAGTGACTAACTTTGTATATTTTACAGTTACTGTTTCTAACTTGTCGTACATTTTTGTAAAGTGCGTTCGTTCGCCAATTGAAACCATAGTGAAGTGTTTTTTTGTATAATTTTTAAGTCATCGTTTTTTTGCTATCTAGTAACTGACCTTCACCATGTCTCAAGTTGGCCCAATATTTATTCCTCTGCGATCTTGAGAACCATCAGTTTTTGATAACCTTGATATTGAAGGCTTTCTGGGCCATGGAACGAAACCTCAGAAATAAGTCGTGTCCGTCCCTGCCAAAGGCAAAGGAAAGGGAAAAGAACTAGTGGGTTAACCAATGACGTCAATGGTTATGCTGGAGATATTCGTCACGATTTTGTAGAAACTCCCCGTTCCATTTCTTGAGCTGCATTAAAGAAAACGTGGAATGTCTGTAATAAGGAGGGTGGTTACAGAACTGTCAGAAAAAGTGTCTAAAACTCAGATTTATTTTCAGAGAAGGCTCACAGGGAACAATCTTTTTGCTGCGATACGACAGGATAGCTGATCAATATCACGAAGGGAAACCATGAGAATCAATGGACTCAAAGAAGAGGAGAACGAAGATCAGGTGAAAAAGAGATGAGTTTTGGGAGGAAGAAAGTGGTAGATCTAGAAGTCAAGGATATATCGTTGTGCAAGAACCCGGCCTAAAAAACAAGAAAGCCCCAGACCAGTGCTGGTGAAGTTCACTTCCACAAGAAGCAGGCAACCTCATGATGAGGAAGAGAGATCTGCCAAACATACAGAAAGGAGTTTACCTAACGACGAACTGGACACCCCTACGCTTCAATTATTCAAAATTTGTAAGGCAGCACCTGGTGTGGACATGTATCCACTAACCCATGATGGCAAAAGGGGGCTTTGATCCGCCCCTGGAGGAACAAGCAGTGCAGTGCGGGATCTTCGGCACAACGCGTTTACTAGTCACCTACGACCTTTTCCATCGGTGTACAAGTAACTTACACGGGCGCTGGGCTTCACATTTCTCTACAACCAGCTAGGGTTTGCCGGATCCGTGGTGATTCATCAAACTCAGTGTAGTTCTCAACGTTATGTGCTGTAGCATACTCATTCTTCATCTTTCTATTGTTCATTGTATCATAATCCTTCCAATAATCTCTGAGAGGCGATCATCTAGTGCGGTACTTCAACTGTGAAATCCCTTTTGCTTTCAAGCTTGCGTTTCCGAATTGTGATGTTAACGATGACTATGTTTCTTGATATGGATGTGGATCACACTGTTCCCATGATCGTGAAGATGCTTTTGTATCTTTAAATAGTGTGGATTGCGTTCCCTCCACCAGTGTTTGAATTTGTGACTATCTTCAAAGATTCCACATTGCCGCTTCCTTGAACTAAAACTGATGACCAAGATGCTTTATTCATCTCCGATTGCATCAGTGACTGGATATGACATAATCTGTTTAAAACAGAAAATGCTGTCTAATCGACGTTCTGGTGGTATGGAATACCATCAAAAGCAAGCCGATCTACGAGGGGTGAGATTCTTTACCTTATCTGGTGAAGTGAGGCATTGTGTCTAGTAAAAAGATCATTGTCAGTATGATAAAGACGGTCCCCTGATTGGTGGCGTATACATCCCTCCCGAAAGTTCAGTTTATAGCAAAGTTGAACTGTTTGAGTGAATGAAACGGAATTGCTAATCATTACAAGATAAATAAGGATGTTATGTTTTTTGTTGTTGGGCGATTTTAATGCTTAACCAAAAGTATAATATAATATTGATATGGAATCAGTTCACGACATCTGTCCTGAGTTCTCCGATTCTCTATGATATGAGCGAAGATAATTTCCAACCTGTCAAAGATCATCTCAGATAAGCAAGGCCTCAAAAACCCATGGTATCGTCTCTTAGATTATGTAAATCACTGTCAATATACATGTTTAACGGAAGAAATTGTCAGAGCTGGGTATGGAATCATCACATAAAGAAGCACAGTTTGTTGATTATCTCATTGGTTTCTAGATATTTTGATGGAAAATCAAGTAAGTTTAAAGTTTGATGTTTTGGATGCTAGAGTCTCTATGTGCATTGCCCATTATGCTTCTCTCCAGTAAAAACCTGTTTTGTTTCCACTGAACCTAATGGTACTAAACACTCACTGTTCATCAAAGTATGATGGTGCAGAGATTAGAAATGGATAACATCAGATTAATGAAAATTACAAAAACATTTAGCAAATTACAATGTTGAGGAAATTTAACTTATTTAGCAGCACAATATCATCAGTGAAATGAATAATCGTTTCGTCAATTCTGTTGATTCAGCGAGATACATATGTACTTACTCTAAAAACTTACAATAATAGATATTCAACACAGAATCCAAGCAGGTTTGATAAGGAGAGTCAGTTTCTCGAAGCCATACTTTAAAGCAAAGCATAAAGTTAAATGTTCAAATACAGTGGCTAATCTAAATAATCTTGCTGCTAAAATCAAGAATCTAAAAATGTTTTAGACGATCTGAAAGAAAGCAACGAGAAATGCATAGAGAATTGCGAGCTACTTAAAAACTAGAATCCAAGGATTATTGAGGAAAATTAAAGTAAAAAGCTTCATCATGTCCTATACCTCATGAGAGCTTAAAAATCATTCCAGTCTCTTAATCAAAATACTGGATGTAATGATATAATTTTTAGTAATGAAGTATCTGAAGGACATATCAAATCTAGACAATTTAAATGATTCAAATAATTCAGAGGATGAAATTGAAAGAGCCATTAAATGTTTAAAGAATAATAAATCACAGGATTGATTTAGTAAGGAATGAATATATAAAGAATAGTGTTTCCTTATATGACAAATTTTATTGTTTATTGTTTAATCGTGTTTGGATTCTGGTATTGATACAAGGAAGGATTGGGGTGACAGGTTAATTGTACCACTACTAAAAGGCAAGGAATCAACAAGACTTGCAATATACTACAGAGGATAACACTGTTAAGTTTAGTAGAAATTAATTCACTCAATTCTAACATAGCAAGACTTACTTATTTTGTTTGAAAGGAATGGACTTATTCAGAAAACAAGCAGGTTTTAGACGCATGCATCAAACGCTTGACCAGCTTTTGTTCTATATCACTGATTGAAATGTTTAGCAATCAACAATGGAAAATTATACTGTGCTTTTATGATTACAGAAAGGCCATTGATTCTATTTGGAACATGCTTTTTATGGCACAAACTGTTGAGATCAAGGCATATCTGGAAAATTCTGCACGTTGTAATCAAATGTTATGATCAAATAAAAATCGTCATTTTCTAAATGTCAAAATCAAGGTTCTTTGGCGTTTTAGGAGTTCGTCAAGGAGAAAACCTTTCACCCTTATTGTTTCATTATTTTAAATGATCTACAACAGTACCTTATTGACAATAACTGTTCTACTCTAAATATGAATTACGCAAGAGTTAAAACTGAAACAGTATATTAAATATGCTTGTATTATTATATCTGATGATACAATTTTTAACTGGCAAATTCCCTAAATCAGCTTGCAAAAAAACTTAATGCCTTACATATATATTGCATGCAATGGCAATTGAAGTAAATCCAAAGAAAAACAAAAATAGTTGTCTTTCATGGACGAAATAGTAATGCGTGAAATTTTATTCTTGGGAATGAAAAAATAAGGGATGAGCTTTTAAAATACTTAGGCATCGAGTTCAGCAGAACAGGTTCGTTGTACAAGCAAAAAAGTCTTATAATCCAGGCTGTCAAGGCAAATGTTTTCATTATACAAATTTGCAAGGAACAGAAAATAGCCAATTGATGTGTCATACAATTATTTTATTCCATATTGTACCTTGTTGTTGTATGGTTGTGAAATTTGGGTATTGAAAATGTTGATAATTAAAAAGTTACAGTTCGGTTTATTAAAGAAATTATTTAGATAAATTAAAACTACAAGACTTCAATGATTTATGGAGAAATACCGGAACTATCCTTATTCTGTACTGATTAAAGTAAGAATGAAAGGTTCTGGCTAACATAGTTTTCCTGAATCTAAAGAAGTATTCAAACAAAGAAATAAAATCTTACTGAACAATATTACAAAAGAATTTTCGTTTCACCATGGCTTAGTTATGAGTTAAAAGCAATTTTATTTAACTGTTTTATTGTTTTAATCTCATTCAACACAAACAGAAAAACTTATGTAAGTGGTTTAAAAAGGAGTTGTCAAATAATATATCTCGATTGGCGCGTTCTCTTGAAAAACGCAAAAGTGTGTTCTATAAAAGGTATAAAGACTGTCTTGGAAAAGAACATTTATATTTCTACCTTACCAATATTTATGTTATACACCTTTATGCAAATTTAGATGTATATCCATAAATTGCAAATTGAAATTGAAGACACCATAAGTTCCAAGAGAATTGCGTATTGTCGTAACTGTGAAATGTTAAATTGGAGATAATTCCATTGCATCATGGAAGTCCAAAATATAATAAACATCGTGAAAAATTCATCCCAAAAAATATCTAACACTCAAAGTCTGTTTTCAACTTTTGTAAATTATTTCAAAAAGTAGACGCATTTGTTTGAATATTAGTAAGATTCTAAAAATGGTAAGATTTTAATGAGATCGATACAGTTTATTTGTTCACCAGAATTCAGCATTACGCAAACTATGTACACACATTGTTCTGTTTGAGTTTCGTTCGTATTTCTCATTGTTACAATTTTCCTCCATGCCCCAGCAGGGGACAAAGGAATAAATTTGAATTGAATTAAGGAAGGTTTGTATAGTTAGTGTGTGTGTGTGGTTGAGTGTGTGTGTGTTGTGTGTGTGTGTGTGTGTGTGAATAGTTTGTTTTTTTGTGTGTGTGTATGTAGTTTGTGGTGTGTGTTGTGTTGTGTGTGTGTGTGTTTGTGTGTGGGTTGTGTGTGTGTGTATATGTTTGTGTGTATTTGTGTAAGTTGTGTGGGTGTGTGGTGTGTGGTGTGTGTGTGTTGTGTGTGTGTGTGAGGTGTGTGTGTGTGCCGCCACTGAAACACACACACACACACTAAAACACACACACAACACAGGTACACGCGCTCAACTTCCGCATGTAGCAAAATTGCACGTGCGCTAACACACACACTGTGAGACAGACAGACACGTTCACAGCACGCACGCACGCAACGCACGCACACACACACACACACACACACACACACACACACACACACACACACACACACACACACACATAAACAGAACTATTCAATTGCGCACACATCCATGTCATGTGCCTACACAGAATCACATGCACGCGCACGTCAAACACTCAGACACACAGGCACACAGAGAGCAGACAGACAGACACACACACACACACGCAAAAACGCACACTCATACACACATTTATACACGCACACAAACACACACACAGACACACACACACACTCACAGAACACAAACACACACAGAAAACACACACAGAAACACACACAGACAGACACACATACACACAGACACGCACACACACACACACACACACACACACTCAACACACACACAACACACACACACACACACAAACATACACACAACACACACACACACACACACCACACACACACACACCACACCACACACACACACAACGCACACACAACATACACACACAAACACACATACACGACACACACACACACATACACACACACCACACACACACACACACACACACACATACACCCACACACACACACAATACACAACACACACACACACACACACACACACACACACACACAAACAACAGACACACACACCCACGGCACTCAAAGAGCAATAAATTCATCCCAAAAAAAAAAACATCGTGGACAGGACGCAATTTCGAATCATATGATAAAAAATCTGCCAGCAAATTTTATCAATTTCCTGTAAGAAATATTTAACAAAATGCTGGTGTGATGGTGAGGCGCCTAAATTTGGAAAGAATCAATCGTGGTTCCCATCACAAACATGCAAAAGCTCAACTAGACATCAACACTCATAGACCTATAGCACTAACATCCAAGTTATTGCAAACTTTTGGTAAGGAAGCGTTTAAACAGACTTATACACATTCTTTGTGAGAAGAATGAATAATACCTATAAATCAGGCTGGTTTAGAAAGATAAATCGACAACAGAACTATCAGTGAAACATACATAACAAACATAAAAAGCAATTGCTAGACGTAAATGTATATTACGACATTTTTTGACATAAAATAAGCTTATGACAAGTCTGGCAATTCTCGCTCTCACTAAATTAAAAAACATCGGTCTGTCGGTCATATTTATGATTATATCATTGTTTTCTAAAGGTGAAATGGACAAATTCAACTAATAGGAACACGTATTAGTAAAAGAACACTTACAAGGTTATCCCTCAAGGATCAGTTATTGCTCCTTTCCTATTTTCATACTGATATATGATTTACTACACCACAGCAAAATATCTAAAAATGTCATCTTAAATCAATATGCTGAAGATATATGCATTTGATGAAGTAACCTTAAAAAAGAAAACCCCCCTACGTAGCATAAACCATACGAAAAAGTGTATCAAAGAGATCACATTATAGCAAGTATTTACAAAGAATAAACTAAGTTTAATCTTGCAAATAACTTTCTAGAGGGTTTTAACAGTGGCTCGAATCCCGACAAAATGCCTATTTTCAGAATAATGGAGTATTCTTAATTATGCTTCACAATTCAAGTATTGGGCGTTAACCCTCACATCAAAAAAATGTCGTGGAAACAACACATAGATATTTACTGACAAAAGCAAGGAAAACCTTTAATTTTCTCAAATTGTGAGTTACCCAGAGATGGGGACAAGACACGTCCCACTCTAATTCCTATCTATGTCAATGTCTAATAGATCAAAATTAACATATCGCAAGAATGTTTAATAGTCACCAAAATATCGTTAATAAGCTTCAAAGTATAGAATGCTAAACTCTCAAACTTGCAATGGTCTTCCCACCCATGCATCTTGGTCATCGAACATATAATGAAGCTCAAATTACCCTTAGATGATCATGGAGGAAGTGCCTGCCAACGAAATTTGTGATAAGAAGCTTCCCAGTTAAGAATGATGTAAAATGAAATTAAAATTAGATCAGATATCGACTTTCCTACACGTGCATAAACAATATCTTCTCAGATTATTTGGCAACGAAACATCTGAGCTTAGGCAACCACGGGCATTACAGTAGACAAAAGTCTGTATCGCAAGGCCGTCTTACTTCTACACCCCCTGAATCTTCAAAGTGCCCATTTTTGATATTGACCACACTGAATAAAAAAGAAGTGACAATATAAAAATAGTGGCAAGTAATGCAAAAATATCATATTGTAGAGAAGTATCCAAATCATTAAAAGTATACACAGATTGGGACCAATAATCCAGAAAAAATGCGGCTCTGCATATTTGATACCTGATTTAAAAAGTAAAACTTTTTTTCTACACTGGGGAAAAAATAAATCATTTTTACGCGGAACTTACTGCAATATTAAATGGCGTTAAATTATCTTAAATTCCCACGATCAAATTTCAGTACTTTTTTGTGTTGATTCAAATCGGTGCTGCACACTAAAAATCATAAAACTGCAATATACAGAAAATGATCATTAAAGATAGCTGTTTAATTCATGCTCTCACTATACAAGGCACGGCAATTACTTCTCAGGATACCGTCACACTGTTCTTTTAAATTATAAACGACAAAGTAGACAGAGCTGCAAAACAAGGTGCAAAATGTAGTTCAGAGTTCTCTGCAGGATAGAAATTCTACTTTACGGTGTCTAGAACAAATAGTATAAGTGGAATCAATTGATTGAACCATTTCCCAAATTACTTCAAAAATCTCACAAAAAGCTTATTTACGCAGATTTTAGTATTGCAAACTTAAAAACACACATCCCCCACATCAGCAGAAGTTATCGTCCCTTATTTATAAGTGGAAAGTCGATGCTTTAACAACAAAATTTAAGTAAAAATGCCCATGTGATTGTGACAGAGAGCATACACAGTTGATCATATTATCTCATGTGCCTGCGATCAACAATTTTATATCCCAACTTTCTACATATACTATTACAATATTATCGAATCACCAGCATTAACCTATAAATCATTATTTCTTATCAAGAGTCCAATAATATACTATAGTTTCTTACAATTAGTTTAATCAAACATATGAGGTTACTTTTAAGTAGTCAATCATTAATTACCTACTACTAAATAAACATAACATAATCGAAGGACCATTCCTTATCCGCCCCTACCTCTCACTGTACTCTCCCAAATCAAAACCATTTGTAGCTTTCCTAGCTTGTCACTATTGTCATGAGGATTTTGTTTTTGACTGTTTTCATTGATGTAGTTTTTTGTTTTGATTTGTTTTTTTGTGTGTCTTTTTTCGTCTAATATCACCTAGCTAGAGTGCTAGACTTAAATTTGAAACACCACACACACACACACACACAACACACACACACACACACACACAACACACACACACACACACACACACACACACACCACACACACACACTCACACACACACACACACACACACAAACACACACACACACACACACACACTACACAAG
>CM031624.1:35084080-35096580 GCA_018398815.1 Conus ventricosus | reverse complement strand
AAGGACTTGTTTAATGTAATACTTTATCAATCATTCATCCATAGAACAATTATAAATCGTGTGTGGTAAAGAACTATATGAAGTTTTAATGTCTTTAAGGCAGCAACATTTCATGGCCAACTCTTGGAAGGAAGTTATCCTCTGAAAAAGATCCACTTTACAGTTGAAAAGTTTTTGAGTCATACAAACTGACTGAGTTTTCCACCACTCCTCTCTCAGAGTGGGCAGAATATAGACAGGTGCTTGGCTCAGTAAGCAATAGGATTCTCCAAATCAGGGCAAAAGGGGTCAGTTGAGTGTAAAGAGAAAAGTCCTAAAAAAAGCCCACCTGTTGAAGGAAGTTGCACATGGCATTATTGAATTGAAGCGTTTTGTTGTGCTAATTCTTTTCCAACAGCTGATAATGGCAGCATATTCAGCATTGCCTAATTTGCTGAATGGTTCGACATCAGCTGAGGAGTCTGTGTACACTGATGATATTCCACTGGAGTCCATTCCTCTATACTACATTGCCAATTATCTTATGACGGTGTCTTACCCTGTCGTTATTCTTCTGGGAACCTTTGGAAACGTCATGACTATCATCATCATGCAGAAAAAGAAATCAGATGAATCCATTGTGAATATCTATTTTGCTGGCATGGCTGTCATGGATCTCATCGCTCTCTTTCATTGTGTTTACAAAAATGGGTGGACATGATTTTTCATACCTATTGCAAGATATAAACAGTCCTCTTTGTAAAATTATAGTCTGGTTGTCTACAGGGTCGGGGACGATCAGTTGTTGGTATCTGGTGTGTCTGACCCTGCACAGAGCCATGTCTGTGGTGTGGCCACATCGTGTCAGCGTGATGTGCACTCGTCCTACAGTCCTTGGCCTGCCCCTGGGGATCACTCTGTTCTTTGCTGCGCTTTATGCTCATTATCTCTATGGTGTTAATGTAATCTCTACTGACAATGGCAAGACACACAAATGCTTGATGGAATCAGATGCGTTAATCCAGTTTGTCTTTGATGTGTTTGTGTATGTAGAAGTGGCGATGTATTCTGTCACCCCCTTTGTTTTCCTTGTCATTGGTAACAGCATTTTGGTTTGGAGACTGTTAGTGTCTGTGAAAGAAACTCGCCAGAAGTAAGCCATGGAAACACAGAACAGATTGTGGCACGGGAAAAAACGGTCAGTTCCGTGACTTTGACTGTGATAGTTGTGTCCGTGCCCTTCATTGTTCTGACCTTACCCGTCTCCATCGACTACATCCTTTCTTTTTACCCCGAGAGTACAACCAGGTCACAGGTTATGAATACGCCAAAGTTTACATGTTCTACGTTGTCAGCAGACTACTGGCTTATACCAACAGCGCCGTGAATTTCTACTGTACTGTCTGACTGGCAGGAAGTTCAGGGAGGATTTTCTTCAGCTGATCTGTTGCAAGAGAAACCTGACAGATTTGAAGATCTATAGCGATGGGTGTTCTGTCCAAGGGAACAATGCAAAAAGAGATGTACGATGCAATTATGTTTTAAAGCAGAGCTTATGAAGAAAATGTGTTTAAAGTGGAAAAGAAAGACAAAAAAAAAAAAAAAACAAGAGGAAAAAAAAATCAAATAACAACGATGAGTTTATTGTTTTCTTCGTCCATTGCATACTACTTAAGTACTTCAAAATAAAGTGACAAGAAGAAGGAAGAGAAATGCACGAAGAAGACCAGCCGTAATGACACACGGATAGCATTGCATATTGAAGGCTGGGAAGTCGTGGTTTTGATTCCCTTCAAAGCCATTAAATTGTGAGATTCTTTGGCTCTGACCCCCCTTACCTGGGCAAAGTTTCCTATAAGCTCATATAGAAAGGTTGGAACGAAACAGTAATCTTTAATCGGCTTCACTGAAGCGTCTCTAACATCATTGCTCTGATTTCTCGATAACCATCGTGGGTATCTGTACCTGTCAAGGCTGGTTGACGCCAAGATATATCATGAAGAGGGGCAAAGAGTTCACCCCCGTCATATAGTGTCTTAGAATGGAACTTTACAGCATCATCTCCATCGACCTCATCCTCAATGATCAGTATTGCAAGGTCTCAAATTCTGTGGCCCTTCACGCTCTGCTCACGTGGTGACCCCAGATTTCCTTTCATTTCATTTTCCACGTCTGTGCTGTTGATGACTTCGTATTGTTGTCGCCGGTATAGAGAAGTCTCCAGGAACTGCTGTATGATGCACGTGGTGGCACCTCCCGAAGGTTGATTGATGCTGTCTCACGCTGCACTGGCACTTTGACTAAGCGTTAATGGTCGTCAGTACGAGGCTTGGTAGGTGATGCGCTGTGTGTGTGGGATCTGAACATTCACCATGAGGTGACGCAGTGTCAGTGAAGCGTCTCTTAAGTTGCTGACACACGAGCCTCCCCGCCCGTACGGTGAGACGAAACGTTTTGAACCTGTGCGATCCGACCAGTCAGTGTCGAACGGACGGAGTGCTTCACGAAACGTTTGAACCCTGTGCGGTCCGACCTATACGCGAGTTTTAAAACCCTTTGAGTTTGATCCCAATGCCGCTTCAAAGGACTGTACAATTGAATACGAAGCTTTTTCTCGAATATTTAGATTCCTATAATTTTTTGAGTGAAAATTCCAAAGCACATGATGGCCTTTGGGACGATTCAATCAAATGTTTGGTCTCCGAATCGGACAGTCTGATCGCCTAGCGGACGACGCCATTTTTCTGTTGTCGTGGGTGTTCGCTCAATGGTGAGCGTTATTGGTTGGAGGATTCTAGCTGTCCGTTTCGAATAGATCACGGTTTTATCTCGAACGGTCGGGTCGAACTGGATGCCGAAGTCCGTTGAGACGTACGTTTACTATGACAGACGCTCCGTTTGGGATCGGGTTCGACCGGTACGTCCGAAGCGTACGGGCGGGAGGCTCGTGTGTCAGCCTCTTAACGGAGGGCTGCTTGCATGTAAAGACACGAAAAATGGATGCCGGGGCTGTAGAGAGACAAGACACGGCGTGTCTGTGAATGGGGGACCGGCATAAACAGCATGGGACTGATGCCACTCTGGTGCTTTGAAGGATGATACAGAGAAGAGAAGAAGGAAATGAATGGAGGAGGTGGGATAGAGAAAGAAAAAAAGGACGAACAGACGAATGAACTAGTATGGGATACATTGAATGAACTAGTATGGGATACATTGAATGAACTAGTATGGGATACATTGAATGAACCAGTATGGGATACATTGAATGAATGGCTCATATAGAAGAACAGATAAAAAAAAAGTTAAGACGAACTAACTACAAAAAGGATCAGAGAAGAAAAGAACGGGTTTTTTTTTTCCAAACAGGCTTCAATCTCATCCACGGAGAAGATCAACAGTTTGTCTCACTTAACTCATACTTAATTCATTGCATGCATGTAATGAGGTATCATGTGTGATAGTGAGTTGAACGAAGTCGAAAACACACAAACACACACACACACACACACACACACACACACACACACACACACACACGAAAGCCTTGCCCCGTTGTAGACATTCAAGAGGCATGATACAACATTTTAACGTTTTTGATTGTTCAATCTACACAAATGCCATCTTCTTCGTCACATCAGTGGCATTACACCCACGCCGCTTATTTTAACTGCCCAACCGCCGCCATAGCCTAGTCTGATCTGCCACAGCCCCTGCACCAGCAATCCACAGGAGCAAACAATGTCAAATCCTCATGATGCGACCCATCAGAGGAGACACCACACTGCTGCCCAGTCACTTCTGTGGTGTTCAGTGGCGCCTGTTCTGATTCAGTTCTAAACCTGCTTCTGAGATCACCATGACACCAGGACATGCAGGGCCACAGAATTCGAGACGTTTTATTCGGTTCCATGACAATTGAGCGCCAACAATTGAGCGCCAACAATTGAGCGCCGGACAATTGAGCGCCGGACAATTGAGCGCCGTACAATTGAGCGCCGGACATTGAGCGCCGTACAATTGAGCGCCGTTTTTTTTGGTTTTTTTTTTTACTGTAAACATGAGTTGTCGTCGCACATCCGACGCACATCCGATATAATAACCAGCGCGGACCCTACCAATGGCTTGTGCAAGTATTTGTCGCGTGTGCGTGCGAGTATTTGTTTTTCTTGGCTGACGTGGGTTGTTGTCGTACACACCACTTTTACCTAGCGCGTACGCTGACAGAGGTGACCATGGCCGAAGCTTACCACAGGAGAAGAAGGAGAAAATGGCCTTTGCCGGATACTCTTATCGCCACGACAAAGACAGTATTAGAGATCCAGCCCTCTCGTTTTGGAGATGTGATGTGAGGGGATGTAAAGCGAGGATTCACATGAAGGCGGGCGATGTCGTCCAACAGTCAGGGGAGCATGTTGCACACGCTCCCAACCTTTCGAAAATTGAAGCAGCCAAGGCTGTGCAGCGATTGAAACTTCAAGCCCAAAATACAAGGGATTCCACACGTCACATTCTAGCGGATGTGCAAGACGGACTGTCGCAAGCGACTGTGGTGAGTCTCCCCAGCAAACAGTCACTGACGAGGTCAATCCAGCGCGAGAGACAACGAAACAACCTCCCTGCTCTAACCACTCACCCTTGGAGAACTTGGTGAAATTCTACAAGACCTGAAGGCGAGATGTCTTTGTGTGTGTGTGTGTGTGTGTGTGTGTGTGTGTGTGTGTTTTGTATGCGTGCATGCGTGTTTGTGTGTGTGTTTTTGTATGTGCGTGCGTGCGTGCGTGCTGTGTGTTTGTGTGTGCGTTTGTATGTGCGTGCGTGCGTGCGTGCTTGTGTGTTGTGTGTGTGTGCGTTCGTGTGTGTGTTTATATCACATACGTTGATCTTAACAGGAATCGTTTGTGTGTCACAGGTTCTCTCGGACGGAACACTCTTCCTGGCGTTCGACTCTGGCCCAGGGGCTGACAGGATTCTGATCTTCGCTACGCCGGCTGGGCTGCAGTTGCTGTCGGAGCGTACACACTGGTTCGCCGACGGAACTTTCAAAGTGGCTCCGGGCTTGTTCACTCAGATTTACTCTCTCCACGTCCTGTTCATGGACACAACCGTACCCGTGGTGTTCGCATTACTACCAAGCAAGTCACGCCAAACTTACGATCGACTTGTCCAAGCTCTACTGACTCTGAAACCTGGGCTTGCACCAAGCACCCTCATGACCGATTTCGAGAAAGCCGCGATCGGGGCATTCACTGCAGCGTTCCCGGGGCTTGAAATCACAGGGTGCCACTTTCATCTCGCCCAAAGCGTGTGGCGCAAAATCCAAGACCCAGGTCTGTCCGTTCACTATAGAAATGATGAGGACTTTGCCAAAGTCATGCGCATGCTGCCGGCTTTGGCCTATCTTCCTCCGCAGACGTGGAGCAGGCCTTTGAAGTCATCTTCGACCCTGCCTCACGTTTCTACGATGTGCGGGGACAAGAAATCTTCGACTACTTCGAGGACACGTACATCGCCGTCCTCGTCGCCGAGGTCCACGCCATGCACCAATGTTCCAACTTGACATGTGGAATGTCCACGGTCGAATCATCTCGGACGCAGCGAGGTCAAACAACAGCGTGGAGGGCTTTCACAACGCCTTCCAGAACCACGTTGGGGACACTCACCAGGTTTGTGGAAGCTGATTGGAGTGCTGAAGAAAGAGCAAGCCTTGGTCCAAGCCGACGTGACTCGTCTCGTTGCAGGCCAGCCACCTGCCCCCAAGCGGCGCAAGTACCGGGATGTACAGAGGCGAATCAAAAACATCATCACTCAGTACACTCAGGGACAACGTTCGCTCGAGGAAAACCATGGAAGGACTGGTTTATGCTTTCATGTTTTGGGCCAGAGATTGCGGGATTGAGGCTAAAGCTGATTTTATTGACTTTTCATTGAACGTGCGTGTGTGGCTTTTGCTTTTATGTTTTAGGCCAGAGATTGCGGGATGTGCGTTGTGTGCGTGCGTGTGGCGCTCAATTGTCCGGCGCTCATTTTTTTTTATGTTTGTTTATTATGTGTGTGCTGTGTGTGTGTGTGTGTGTGTGTGTGTGTGTGTGTGTGTGTGTGTGTGTGTGTGTGTGTGTCTGCGTGTGTGTGAGTTTTAATCCAACTTACAGTTGAATCGATTGCTCACTATGTGTATGCTTTGTATGCGTCTGTGTTCTGTTTGTGTGTGCGGGTGCGTTGGTTAGTCAGTTTTTTATGTTTGTTTATTATGTGTGTGCTGTGTAGGCGAGTGCATAATATGTATGTGGGTGCGTGGGTGTACACGTGAGGTGTTTATGCACTGACATGGAAATCTGTCAATATAGATATCAGTATAACTTTCACTGTTCTGTCAGTGTGATTGTGTGTGTGTGTGTGTGTGTGTGTGTGTGTGTGTGTGTGTGTGTGTGTGTGTGTGTGTGTGTTTGTGTGTGTGTGTGTGTGTGTGTGCGTGTGTGCGTGCGTGTGGCGCTCAATTGTACGGCGCTCAATTGTACGGCGCTCAATTGTCCGGCGCTCAATTGTACGGCGCTCAATTGTTGGCGCTCAATTGTTGGCGCTCAATTGTCGTGTCAACCGTTTTATTCTGATTGATGATTACGAGGATGATGAAAATCATGTGACGGATTTTGATTCAGGTCTAAGACTGTATGACAGGGCTGTACTCTAACGCTTCCTTTCAAAATACACCCTGGCATCAACCGGCCCAGAGATACAGGCACATGGAGTGCTGGTCAGGATTTTGGACAACACTGTCAGAGACGCATGTATTAAGTGGGTGAAACTCAGGCTGTGTAATCCCCGTCTTTCCAGCTGAACCCAGACAAAGTCAGCTGGGTCATCCCCGTCTTTCCAGCTGAACCCATGACAAAGTCAGCTGTGTCATCCCCGTCTTTCCAGCTGAACCCATGAGAAACTCAGCTGTGAATCCCTGTCTTTCCAGCTGAACCCATGACAAACTCAGCTGTGTAATCCCTGTCTTTCCAGCCCAGCTGAACCCATGACAAACTCAACTGTGTAATCCCTGTCTTTCCAGCTGAACCAGTGACAAATTCAGTTGTGTAATCCCTGTCTTTCCACTGAACCCATGACAGACTCAACTGTGTAATCCCTGTCTTTCCAGCTGAACCCATGACAAACTCAACTGTGTAATCCCTGTCTTTCCAGCTGAACCCATGACAAACTCAACTGTGGGTAGGACCCATTCGGGACAGAAAAACCACAAAAATATATGGCTCTGAATGGAATCAAACCTACGACCTCCCAGCTGGTAGTCCGTGATGTTAACCACTTGACTACGGCGGCTGGTATCAAAGACGTATCTTTCAGTACATGGATCTCTGCGCTGAAATGCAGTTCTGTCCTTAGATGTGAGTATAGCTGTGTTTGAAAGAAAACTACAGACATATTTGGGCGACGACATCAAGCCGTAAACAAGGGAGACAACAGCTAACATGATGCAGCGGACGGTGTCAGGGGTTTCAGGCTGTTGGGCCTTTCTGATGGTTTCAAGTCCCATTACAATTATTTGTTTACTCCCGTACATCTTCTACCCACAGATGACGTAGGTTCCACTGAAAGGACCAACACCAGCACAATGCAATTAGGAAATCATTTAACATTTGCAGATGTTTGCAGTAAAATGCACCTACAGATGAGAGCGTGGACGAGAGAGAGAGAGAGAGAGAGAGAGACGAGAGAGAGAGAGAGGAGAGAGAGAGAGAGAGAGAGAGAGAGAGAGAGAGAGAACAATTCGAAAGAGTGGATGAAGAAGCAAAGAAACCATGTGGCAGCAATTTTGTCTGTCACCTTTTCATGACACAACACTGAATCAGTTCTGGCACTTTTATAATTGAATGGAGGAAAACACAAAACAAACGCTACCCCAGATATCTTAGACGCATATGGGACCATGAAACTCAAGACAAATGTGGAGAAAGGGTCAGCTCTACTTAAACGTTTCACAGAACAGAGTGATCAAAGAAATTTGGAGGAAAAGAAGAAATATTTGACCAAGTTAAACTAACACCTAGCTCAGACTGGCATTGATGATGAAATCACAGCATCTGAACTGGAAGACGCAGTTGCTAGATGCACTAAGGGTAGTGCTCCAGGTCCAGACAAAGCACGGTATGCTGATATCAAACAGCTCTCAGAAGAGGAGAGAACCCTACTCTTCAGTCTCTACCAGGAGAGTTTTGATAAAGGCTGTGTCCCAGAACACTGGACACACAGCTACCTGAAAGCTTGACTAAAACCAGGAAAAGATCATCATTAACTAAATGGCCACCACATACTCACTATGCAAAATATAGCAGGAAAGCTCATGGAATGAATCATAGCAAGACCACTCGCAAGAGATCTTGAAAGTCGACAAATCCTCCCATCAAATCAAGGAGGCTACAGAACAGGTAAAAATACATGGGAAAATGCGGCCACTTTTACCTATGAAGTGTACGAATGATTCCAAAGAAAGGAAGAAACACTAGTGTTACAATTTAAAAGGGAGACAAGAGAGGGTGAGACTTTTGTGAAAGACGTCATAGCAATAATGACGCGCTGCCAGCCTCCTTTTATATATCGCTTTTAGATCTTTGTATTTTCGGTCAGTGTGGTGCTGTTGTTGATTTGTTTAAAACGTTTGGAAAATGAATGCATGCCTAATTATTCAGTATTGTTTTGGGATCGATTGATAATGCGACTAGAATATTCAAGATTATGTTAGAAGGTTCTCCAGGTTTCAGTAAGTTGCTAGTGCATTGCCGAAGGTTCGAGAATGTTGTAGAAAACTGACCAAATTACATTTGCATACGTCGTCGCGATTTCATTGGTTAAGCTTACTGGTATGCAGAATATTCTAGAAAAGAATAATCGAGTAGGTTCGAGAATATTGTTACAAAAGAATGAGAGCTGTGCGACTGTGGGGAGAGAGACACACAGACGAGAGAGAGAGAGCGAAATGAGATTTGTTGAAGAGTTCTAGTCTAGAAGTGTTCGAGTCTTCATTGAGTTTGAGTCTAGTCGACGGAAGCTGCCATTAGTAGAATATTCGCTGCTGCATGTGCGATTGAGTTCCTGAACGACGTATTGAACCTGAAGGTCAGTGGTTTGCTTTTGTTCCTATATTCTTCAACGTTTGTAAATAAAAGGATCCTCTTCGTTTCAATACCGCCTGGTGTATTTTGTCGTCTGCGAGCCGAACACCTACCACAGGATCTACAACGAACTCTTACAAGCTATAGTACTGCACTTACCTTGTACTGAGGAAGTCAGCGCATAGATAGCATCGTAACATTTGGGGGCCAAGCCGAAGATCCTGATACATTGGTGTTTATTCCAGAGACATTATTCACTAGCCTGTACTAAACGAACTGCGATTTTGAAGGCGCCAGTCCAGATCTACGTCGACAAACGCCGTCACGTAGCCTACTGCATCGGCTGCCGTCTGAGAAGAATCGAAATTTATATCGAAACGTTCAGCATCAAGAAAGTCTCAGCTGTGCCTCCGTACACACAGGGGGTGTGTACAGCGTTTAGTGCATCGAGCAGGTCCAGAGAAGTGGAGGAAACTGTCGCCTATGTCTGCAAGAGCAATTAGTATTCTACAGAGCTAGGAGAGTCAAACGGAAGACTGCTGCCTGAGTCTGTAGTTGAGCACCGGAAAGTATTGTTTCAGTAACTGATTGCTGACGTTAGTCTAAGTTACCATGGAATACGTGAAGATTGGAAAGGAACTAGGCCTTGCAGGTGATGAACTCAGGAAATATATTAAAGAAGCTGAGGCTGAGGCTGCAGCAAGAGAACTGGAAAAACGAAAACTAGAATTGGCAGCGGCAGAGAAGAAAAGACAGTAGAACGTGAAGAAAAGGAAAGACAGGAAGACAGAGAAAGAGAAGAGCGAGCTGCTGAAAGAGAATTGAAAAGACTTGAAATAGAACACCAAGAGAAAGAGAGACAAAGAGAATTTGAACTGCGGATGGCAGAAGTGAAAGTTCAGAATGGCGAACGCATTTTCCAGTCAGAAACTGCAGTTGCCAAGAGACCACGTCTTCCAGCTTTCGTAGTTGGAAAGACAACCTCGACAGTTATCTGGAACGTTTTGAACGCCATTCTGAAGCAATGAGATAGCCAAAAGAGCAGTGGGCTACCAACTTAAGTGCCCTTTTGACTGGTCATGCCCTTGAAGTATACTCAAGACTACCTCGAGAAGAAGCAAATGAATATGAAACACTGAAAACGAACTTCTTCGAAGTTATGATTTTTCTGAACAAGGCTTCCACAAACGTTTCCGGTCCAGTAGGCCAGAGAAGAACGAAAGTCCTGCTCAATTCCTGATGAGGATTCCAAAACTATCTAGAGAGATGGCTGGAGTTGGCTGGAAGGAAGAAAGACTATGATGGTTTGTCATATCTGGTCCTGAAAGAACAATTTGTAGAATCCTGTCCTAAAGACCTTGCAGCCCACCTTCTACAAGAGCAAGACCGAGCCTGAAATCCCTGACTGAAGCTGCACAGAGGTTCCTGGAGTCTCACAACCGGACCCTTGACACTGGATCAAAACCATCTATAGACCGGATACGACCAGTCCAAGTTCCAAGTAAACCAACTCCACCATTGAAATGCTTCAACAGCGGACGCCTGGGTCACAAGGCTGCTGAATGCAGACTGCCCAATCATTCAGATAAACGCAGCCCTCCACACTTCAGTCATGAAGACCGGAAAGACCAGCGCTTGGGTGAAATAAAAGAAGCCTAACATCTGCCAATGTTGCCATCCGGGAAAGGAGTCAGGAGAGACACCCGTCGCAGAGGAGATGGAGAGATACTTCACGTCAAGCCCACGACAACCCTGAAGAGCACGACAAAGTTGTGCAATGTGCCTTCTTAAACCGTGCCAAGAGTGATTTGAGTGTCATGCCTGTGGTGAAGGGACATTATGATAATAAGGAAGTACAGGTGCTCAGAGATACAGGGTTGCAGCAGAGTCATCGTTAGGAAGGACCTTGTTCCAGAAAACAGTTTACTGGCAAGAACGGCTTCCTACGATGTGTCCATGGTCATGTTGAGGCCGTCCCCACAGCTGATGTCGAAATTTCTACACCGTTCTTTGTTGGGAAGGTGAATGCTTTGTGTCTGCCCAGTCCTCCTCATGACGTCATCATCGGCAATATTGAAGGTGCCCGTGCAGCCGATGATCCTGATCCTGAGTGGCCACACACCTGTGCAGTAACAACACGCGCGCAATCCAAGAAGGAGAAAGAAGGGAGATCTACACCATTGAAGATCAGCAAACCTACAGAAATCCCAGAAGTAACCAGAGAGAAACTGATCCAGTTACGACAAGCTGACCCTTCTCTGCAAAAATATGCCAGCAAAACAGACGCCATGACCAGGGATAACACCCGAGGTATCTTTTGTGAAGAGAAATGGGGTCACGTGCCGACAGTACAAGCACTTTGAACGGGAAGAAAAGCCAGCCACAGATACACATGCTGCTGAATTCCAAGAATGGGAACCACCTTACCCTCCAGTGACGGTGACAACTTCACTGAAGAAAGTTCTGTGAACGATGAAGAACTGTTAGAACTGAATGATTTCAAACCCCAGGGAACTATTGGCAGTGTAGTTTTGGGGCCACACTGAGCAGCCAGCAGCAAACAGAAATACGTGGACTGTTAAATGAGTACTCAAGTATCTTCACTGAGTTCCCAGGAAAAAACAGATCTGATTCAGCATGAAGTGAAGTTGACATCACCCGAGCCTATCAGGTCAAAGCCCTACCCATTGCCTTATGCTACCAGAGAGTTGCTGAAAGAGGACATCAAAGACATGTTGAAACTGGGAGTTATAAGAGAGTCCCAAGGGTCGCCATACGCGTCGCCAGTTGTCGTTGTCAAAACGAAAGATGGTACTAACCGAGTGTGCATCGATTTTAGGCGACTCAACAAGCTGATTTACCTAGATCCTGAACCCATGCCTACAGCTGCTGACCTTTTCCAGAGACTGAGTGGAGATAAAGTTTTTTCCAAGATCGATCTCAGCAAGGGGTATTGGGCAAATCTCCATACCAGAAGAAGACATTCCAAAGACTGCATTTGTGACTCCAGATGGGACATACGAGTTCCTCCGAATGCCCTTCGGTATGAAGAATTCTGGAGCAACACTTAAGAGGGGCATGAGAAAACTATTGGGCAACATGAAAGGTGTCATATACTACTGGGATGACATCCTGGTCCATTCCGAAACTGGACAGAACATCTGGAAATTCTTCGGAAGCTGTTCAAACGGCTGTCTTCTGCCAACTTGACTGCAAGACCCAGCAAGTGTGTTATTGGCGCAGATGATATTGACTTCATTGGTCACCGTCTCCAGGAATGAATGAAAGGGGTGCTCAAGGACAATGTGACAAAAATTTTGGAAGCACCTTGTCCCCAAACAAAGGAACAACTGCGGTCCTTTCTTGGCTTAGTGGGGTTCTACAGAGAATACATGCCTCACTTTGCAA
>CM031624.1:35054080-35076580 GCA_018398815.1 Conus ventricosus | reverse complement strand
GTTTCTGTTTTTTTTTCATTTACAGGGACTCTGGTCGGATGAACAGACAATCAGCCACACTCAACTCGATTACAAGGATGTGACTTTTAAACAATGTTTGTATGTGGATTAGCACATTTTACTGAATTACTTGTTGCAGAACAGTCAGTTTAAACTGGATGGAGTTAAAAAGAAGTTTTCGGCAGGAACAACTTTGTCTATCATTTTCAGGACTCTGTCGGATGACAACAATGAACAAAAACTAACTGGAGCAATAATGTATATTAAACAATGTTTGCATGTGATAGCACATTTTACTGAAGTAATTTTTGACTTGTAACAGTCAAGTTTTAGAAAACTGGTTTTGAGATTTAAAAGAAGTATCGGAGAAAAAGCATTGTCTCCACTATGTTTAGGATGTCGAAAGATAGCCATTATGATTACAAGAACATCATAACAATGGAGATAAATTACAATTCATGAAATATGAACCCCAGCTTCTCAGTATGTGCTGAAAGCACAGTCTTCTTACTTGCAGGGATGTAAATATTTTGAAACTTGCATCAGAGTTATTTTTAGATTTTCATTATAGTCCGGTCTCCTCGTGACATTGGTAAAACGAGTGACTCTGGATATTAGAGGACACATAGTCCACACATGTTCAGGGAAGATTTGAAAATACTTAGCACTTCATGGTTGGACTTAACCAACCATGGATTTTACCTAGCTTTTCCGTTCTTTTCGTTGTCTCTCTGATGAAGGCCATTTCGCCGAAATATTGTTCAGAGTGTTTGACAATTTCATGTTTTAAAAATAGATTTGAATCCAGCAATTTTCGAAGTGGACACATAAACCACAAAAGATTAAAACAGGTGGATATATAAATTATTCTGAACAATCAGAAGATGTGAAATCTCTTCTCAAGATATGGAAGATGGGGGAAATCGTGATGGTATTGTTAAGTAAACTAAATTGATGCATTAGTCAGGCTTAACACACCAAGGTTATCTCTCTGTACTCATACATGTGTACATCCATGTACGCACTCATACACTCACCACACATTCACCTCACTCTGGGAATGGAATGTCACGTATTTGCTTCTCTCCTAACACGACTGAGAACAAGAGAGACAGATTCTATTCTACTTATAATACACATGAAAAATTCAAATGCGCAAACACATGTAATCAAAACATAAGAGATCAATATTTCCTAATCCCTGGTTTTAAACTAAAAATGTTTCTCACCTGGCCCGGTTTCCAATCACACACACACTTGCACACCACACCACAGTTCTGGGAAGAAGTCACTGCCACACATCAGCATTGACACACATCCCTACAAAATAGCTTAGCAAACGACCACAGAAAGCTACGACAATGTCGTCCACACGCATTTTAACCAGCCTGACATAGCATCAGCACAGTGCCCTACGGTAATACCAATTGAACAAGCATGAGACTCTTGTTCTTCAATGTGACACACTTGGTCTAAGCAACTTCAGCTGACTGAGCCTGTAGCACTCACTTGATAACTCAGAGGTCTAGTGGACGGATTTGTCTCCCTTCGCTATCAGGAAGGTTCGAACATGGAGGAGTCCTCACCGCCTCGGATGACAACTATCACCTGATGATTAGTTACCTGACCATTCGGCCTCCCTTTACCCGTTCCCAAAGTATGTGCGAGCTGATGCGCTACTGCTAAAAACAGACAATTTTTTTAAATTTTTTACCATCTCGAAATCATTTTCCCTTTAGGGGAAATTAGCCCTTTTTGAGAAAATTAAAGCTCCCCTTTACAATAATTCACTGGATAACACCCCGGTGCGATAAAAAAATCAAAATATATTGTCTCCTTTAAGTGATTGATCAAAGGGGGGCTTTAAACCCAAAACCCGGAAAGTTTTGTTTTAAACATGTCAACAAAAATTTTTTTTTAAAAAAGGGGTTTTGTTGAAAAGTATATTCCTAATATTTTTAAAGCATTAACAACGACTCTTTCATTTTTCCCTGGTCAATCCTCAATGTGTACCAAGTTACCCAAACCTTAGGAAAAAAAAGATATTAGTCCCCTAATTTTCAAATTTTAATTCAAGTCCTTTTTCTGAAGGTATAAAAAAATGAAGTTGGGGGCTGGATACCAAATTCCTTTGTGGCAATTTAAAATAAAATCGTCAGCAAAAAAGAAACATAAACAGCTATACAAAACAAAATCCCCTCCATGCTCCCTTTTTTAATCTTTTTCCCGGGGACCGTTTATGAAAAAAAAAACAATAAGGGGTACAACATCACCCCCTTTAGCGCTCAAGAACAATAACCCGAATAAAAGAGTTGGGGGTTTAAATTTTCCCCCGGGATGTTTTTCTTTTCCCTTTTTCCCCTGTTCACATTTTTTTTTTTACAAACGATGTAATTTTGTCTTTAACCCCATTTTGATAAACATAGGGCTTTTAAGTTTTTCAAAAAAATTAAAACAAAAAACCTTTTCAAAATCAACCCAAAAACAACGTGCAACGGGCTAATTTTTTTTGCATATGTTTTTTGAACACAAACTTTGTAGCTTTAAAATTTGGGCCAAAAATTTAGTACCTTTTTTTTTTAAAACCCCGCCTTTATTTTCTCCAATGGTTTCACTGAAGGGGCATCCCTCCCCCCGTCTCCCATTTAAAAGCAGAGGTACCGTTTAATACAAATATTACTTAAAGAAATTTCCTCTATAATCGTTCACAAACCCAAAAACTTTTCCCCTTCCTTTTTAAAAAAAGGCGAAAAATATTGATTCTTTTAACTGTAAAGGGTGTAATTTCCCAAAAAAAACAGAAAATTGAAAATGCCCTTTTAAAAAAAAGTTAACACGAAATTCTCCAAAATTCTTTAAAAACTTCACATTTGCCATGTGGGTTTCCCGAATTTTCTTTTTTCAATTTCTCCCCTGGCAAGCAATATCTCCTCCTCTGATAAATGGTTATCAAGCATACACACTTAATTCCATCCCTTCTGTTTTTAATTTTCCGTGTGGGTGTCCCTACTCTTTGTCATCTTTTTTTTAGCAAATTTCCAAAATTTTTCATTTCTTCCATTTTAATTTATTTGAAGGGTGCGGGTCTCTTTTTACTATTTTCTGCCCACATTCTTTAAAAAGACTTCTGGCTCTGAATGGAATTTATAAAATTTGTGTAATTTAAATCATTTAATTTCCCTTTTCCCCTTTTCCCCGTATTTTTGGGTTCTTATATTCCCCATCCCGGGAAAGAAAAAAAAGTCTTCTTTTTTTCTAACGGGTTTTATTTAAAATTTTCCCGAATAATTACGCATTTTACTTTTGGGATTTTTTAAAATTCTTGGGTTTTTCAATTATTTCTGGGTAACGCTCTTGTTCACGGTATTCTTTTTTCCCCCTTTTTAAAATTTTGCCTGAACTTTTAACGATTTTTGAACCCCCTGTATTTTTTTTCTTGACATCAACATTTTAACATTTTGTTTTAGCCCTTTTTTTTGGGCCGCACATCTAAAGCAGGAAAGACCGAAAATGCCGGCGCATTTTGTTCCAACTTGTTTTAAAAATGGGAAATTTGGTTTGGGTTTGAACCCCTTAAAATTAAATTTTGAGTTGGGAAAACACCATGCATGTCATCCGGAATTAATTTCTTAAAAAAAGGGCCCAAAGATCTGGTTTAAGTTTTCTCACCTGAAAAATTAAAATTGTTACATATGGGTTCGAAAACGATCTAAAAAAGGTAAAAAAAATTCCCTTTAAAACGTTTTTCCCGTGTCAAAATGTATGTGAAAGGAAACCCCGGGTTTGCCCCTAATATACCGTTTTAAAATTTCAAAATTCTTAAACTGTGGGTAGTTCAGCGTTTTCTTTTCTTTCAAGTCATTAATTTTTAAAGCAAAGCACTGCAATCTGGGTTATGTTTAGCCTGGGAAAGATTTTGTGTAAGTGTTTTGTGCGTGCCCTGCGTGCGTGCGTGCGTGGGGGTGCAAAGCGTGTGTTGTGCGTGTGGTTGTGTGTTGTGGGTTTTGGGGGTGTGTGTGTGTGTGGTGTGTGTGTGGGGTTTTGTGTGTGTGTGGGGTGTGCGGCGCGTGCCGTGCGTTTGTGGTGACTTGTGTGTTTCTGGGTGTGGGGGAAGAGGGGGGGGGAGTAAGGGGGAGACAACGTAGAGAAAGAGTGGAGGAGATGTTATGGGGCTCTGCATGAAAAATTTCCCATTTTTTGTTCGTGTTTTTTGGTCTGATGTATTATGGGTTTTAAAATGCAGGGCGGTTTCACATCACAAATTCCCCAAAGTCAAAAATTGTTTTCGTCAAGTGGATCCCCCATGCGAGGTGGGGCCCGCCGTAGTCCCTCCTTCAGGCAAGAGTTCAGCTCCACGGTGGGCCGCCGAAAATCAGTAGAACGTTTGGGGGAATAAAAGGCCAAAGGGGTTACACATCTGTCCCGTGGTCCCAACTTGAAATGGACCTGTCATGGCGGCCTTTAATTTTTGTTGTTATTTAACACGAAAAGGGCAGAAAAAAGTTTTGCGAAAACGTCACATACCCGCCGAACTTTAAGGGGCCCCTTTGGGGGTTGGTGGCCCGACAAAACCCATGGGCACTTGATGGGTGACCTTCCTTTTTAAAAAAACAAAAAGGGCAAACAAAGACAAGGTCCATCAAGAAGGCCTTTTGCTTCGTGTACCTCCCACAATCCCCCAGAGATTACGAAATCCCAAAAATTGTTTTGAATATTATCCTTTAAAACCAGAGGGGAAAAAGAAAAGAAAAAGAGAGGAGGGGGAGAGAGGGAAAAGGGGGAGGGAAGAGAAGAGAGGGGGGGGGGGGGAGGGAAGGGGGGGGGGAAAAATGTTTTAATTTAGGGGGGGGGGAGCGGTTTAAATTTGTAACACAACAGCCCCACACGCATACAAACACACCCAAAACCCCACACACACACACACACACACCACAAACACACACACACACACACACACACCCACACACACACTCTTTTCTCTCTCTTCTCACCCCCACACACACACACACACACACACACCACACACACACCCCACACACACACAAAACCCCACCACAAAACACATACGTTTCACAGACACAGACAGACAACAACACCACAACACACAAGACACAGACACACACCAACACCACACAGGGCAACACACACCACAACCGCGCACACACACCCCACACACCCACACCACACAAACACACACACACACCAACAAACACACACACCCACACACGCACGCACGCACACCCACACACAACCACACACCACACACACCACAACACCCCCACACACCCCCACACACACACCACACAAAACACTCAAAACGCAGGGACGCACGAACGCAACGAGCTTTACATACTAAATTGATCCAGCCATAACATCTAATGGAAAAAAGTTTTGCCGCGCGCAGAGAGAGGAGAGAGAGGGGAAGAGGAGAGAGAGAGGAAGAGGGGAGGGGGGGGGGAGGAGAGAGACAGACGACAGACAAAACAGACCGAAAACACACACACACACACACCCACACAAAACCCCACACAAAACACACACACACACACAAAGAAATTTCAAAACCCCCACGACAAATACAAAAAAACACACAAAACCCCACACATTTCCTTTTAATCCACAGACAGGCAGACAGAAAAAATAAAAGGAAAATTTTAAAAAATTTTTCACCTTAAACACGGACAGACGGGGTACATTCTGTCACACACACAAAACACACACACACACCAAAACACACCTCACACACAAAACCACACACACCACCCACACACACCCAAAGCACGCACGAAAACTCAAACACACACAAATTTCGCACGCACCACGCCGCACGCACGCACGGGCCCCCCCCGCACGCACACACAAACCCCACACCACACACACACACCACACACCACACGCGCCGCCCCCCTGCGCGCGAGTGGGGCAAAAAAGGGAAAGGGGAGGGGAGGAGAGGGGGAGAGGGAGGAGGGAGAGAGGTGGGGGGGGAGGGGAGAGGGGGAAAGAAGAGAGAGAGAGAGGGGAGAGAGAAAGAAAAAAGAAGAGAGAGAGTGAAGAGAGAGAGAAGAGAGAGGGGAGGGGAGGAGGGGGAGAGAGAAAGAGAGAGAGAGAGAGAGGGAGTGGGCCCAAAGATGTTTAAAACGTTTTAAATTTCTAAAAGGATAGTGAATACAACCAAAACCCAACACACAACACACACACACACACCACCACACACACAAAACACCCACACACAAACACACACAACGCACGGGACACACCCCCATGCACGTTTTGCGCACTCATGGGACGCACCCCATGCAGTTCGCGCCGCACGCCCGCATACATTAACACACTGATAAACCCCAGAAATTTTGCAGACTTTCATATACCCATGGGATACATAAATTTCACATGCTATTTTTGCACGCCACACCCAAAAAAAACACCCCCCACACACTTTCACCACCAGACAAAAACACACACACAACACACACACACACACCAAAAAACACACACCACCACACACTCCGCCCGCACGCACGCACGCAAAACACACCACACCAAAAACACCACACACCCTCACACCACACAAACACAAAACACACCCACACACACCACACACAACATTTATTTAATACATTTAATATAATTTAAAAATATTAAAAAATATATATTAGTTTTTAAAATTTTTAATTTTTAATACAAAGGTGCGCCAGAACACACAAACGCACGAACCAAACACACAACCCAACACCAACATACACAACCCCACACACACCCCAAAAACACACACACACAAAACAACAAACCACCAACACACACACATATTTATATATATATTAAAATATATATATATTTATGTGGTTTTGGGGTGTGGGGGTGTGTGGGGTGTTTTGAGCACTCTGAAAAAACTTTTAGGGAAATTTTAAACACTTTTATATTTTCCTCAAGGGGGAGCGTTTTTTGGGTTTGGGAAACAAGTTGGGAGGTTTTAATCCCCTTTTTTAAAATCCCATTTTAAACTGGTATATATATATTTATATAATTTTATTATAATATATATAAAATTTTATTTAATATATAAATAAAATATTTATAAAATAATAAAAGACAAAGGTAGTGAATACCAGCAGAGATTTTAAAAAAAAACTCAACCGAACTGGGAGCAAATTTGTTAAAAAGTAAGGTTTTTTTTAAATATCTACCCGCCGATTTTCAGCAATGCAATCATCAAAGGGGGTGGGGGTCTGGGGCTGGCCCGGGTTTTATAATGTGGGGTTGTTGTCATCACGTGCCCGGCTGTGTTTTTCGTGGTTTCTGGGTTTTTGTTACTGATAAGGGAAATTTCCCCCTTGTGCCTGCATTTTTAACCCTTTCTTTTCCCAGTATTTAAAATTGCCCGTTGTGGGTTTTCATTTGTATTATGACTTTTCTGTTGAATAGGTTACATCTTTTTTTTAAAAGTGTTTTTATGGTTTCCCGCTCTTTTTATGATTTTCCGGATAATTTTTGTTTTCTTTCTTTTTTTTCTTTGAGCTTCCCAAATTTTTTACTCAAATTCCCGTTTGGTTTTTGTATCTTTTTTTTGTTAAATGAATGTTTTGGGGGGTTTGGATTTTCTAGTTTTTTAAAATTTGGGTTTTTAGTAAAAACCAAAATATGTTTCTTCTGCGTTCTTCTGATTTACGTTTGGGTTTTGGTTTAAAAAAAGCTGTTGTAGAGGATTTGTTGCCAGAGGGGATTTATTTTTTTCTTGATACAGTTTTCAGGGGTTTTCCCTTTTATCCCCTGGTTTTTTTTTTGTACTGCTTTTTTTTTGTTGGGGTTTAATCAATGTGTTTTTTGGTTGGGGGAAAATGATTAATAATTTGTTTCTGGGTTTTTTTTTAATTTCTTGGATAAATTTTTGCTCTTTTTTGGGAAAGATATTTAGGTTTTTAAAGAATTCTTTCCCTATATTTGTTTTCAATCTTCCCCATATGGGGGGTTTACCATATATCTTTTTTTTCCTTTTCTTTTTGTTCTGCTCATGTCATTTTTGGGGGTTTTTTTATTTGTAGTTGTAGCCATTTTGTGTAACCTTCTTTTAAAATTCCTGCGCGTTATTGAATGCTGTTTCATTTTCATGACAGGTTTGATTTTAAACTCTTAATTTTTGGGCCTGGGGATTGTTTTTTGTTTGGGGAAAGGGGGATGGTTACTTTTGATATTTACATAGACCAAGGGGTTATTTGGTTTTTTGTATGGGGTTTTATATGTGGGTTTGGGTTTTGGGTCAAACGTTTTATCTAGATAGTTCAAATATCTTTTTATTTGCTTCTATAGTGATTTTTTTGATTTTTGGGGGTTTGGGAAAAAGTTTTACACAGTTCTTTTTTTCCCTTTTTTTTAAATTTTTTCTTTGGGTTTTTCATTCAGCGCAGCGAGGGCCCTCATCCCGTACAGTCCGTTTTTTTTTCCAAGTTTCTTTTTTTAAAGGTTTGACACATGAACGTCCGAAAGTTCCAAATTTGGCACCCTCATTTCGATCCCTTTGGGACATCAAAAGTTGAATTTTGTTTGCGCTCTTGGTCCAGAATTTTTTTTTTGGGTGTGTAGTAAAAGTTTTCTTTGTATGGAAATGATTTCCCTTTCGACCCCGATATTTCAGTGTTTTTTGCTGGGAAATTTTTTTAGCTTTGGTTTTGGGAGTTTTTATCTATAGATGTGTAGAAGTTACTTTTCAAATGTTATAAAAAAATTTATTATCTTGGGTTGTTTTTGGTTTTTTGAAAAAATTTTTGGCTTGTATGTGTTTTTTTCCCGAGGTTTTGGTTTTAGGTTTTTTCTCTTATTTTTTTTTTTGGCTTTTTCTAAAAAGTGCCCTTGGCAACAAAAGGCCCCCTACAACAGCATTGGGTTTTCCCAACCCCCCTTTAAAATCAGAGGGAAGCAGAAGAAAATTTATAGGGATCACTGAAAACCAATTTAAAACTAAAATTGCAAAACCCCAAAAAGTCATTTAACAAAGAAAGATTTCAAAAACCAAAAAAGAAAATTTATAATTTTCATCTGGGAAACTCAAAGGAAAAAGATTTGATCCCTATTTTCCTGGAAAATTAAAAGAAAAAGCCCCACCTTTAAAAACAAAAATTTCAAAAAGATGTAAACCCTATTGGGTCAACGAAAAAAAATTTTTACTAGGGAAAAAAAAAACGGCAACCTTTTTAAAAACTTGGATTTGAAATTTGGGGGAAAAACTGCAGGCAAAAAGGGGGGGGAAATTCCTATCAAAGAACAAAAAACCAAAACCCAGAAAAACACAGAAAAGCCCCGTGTGGCAGGGCAACACAAGCAGTATAAAACACCGGCAGCACAGACCCCCCCCATCCTGGATTGCTTTTCCCTGAAAAAGGCTGTAGATAGTTTTAAACCTTACTTTTAACAAAAGTTGCTCCCAGTTCGGTTGGGGCATTTTTTTTTTTAAAACTCTGCTGGGATTCACTAAACCCTTGTCTTTTGCTTTCCCCAGTTGAGCACTTTAAACCAACAATTTTAAAATGGAAAAATCAATTTTTAAAAAAACTACTTAAAAAAATAAATTTCGCCAAACCTCCAAAGCTATATAAAAAATTTAGAACAACAGAAAGGTTTTTTTCAAAAAAATGAGATGGAAGGGATTTTTTTTTTTTTAAACCCTAAGCCAAGAGAGAAGATAAAAACCATATGACTTTAAAAAAATGGGGGACTCCACCAGCCAAAAAAGAAGACAAAAACATTTGGGAAAAAAATTTAAAAAGGAGATTGCAATTTTGAATTTTAAAAAATCAAAAAAGGAATTCCCAAAAAATTCGTTTTTAAAAAAGAAAACAAAAAATCCCAAAAAGACAAAAAAATTTTTGTGAAAGCAACAAAACCCCCCCAACCCTTTTACAAAATGGAAACTAAAGGTATCAAAGGGGGTTTTTCGACAAAAAAATCCCAAAAAAAATTAAAAAAAAAACTGATAAAAACATTCCCAGACATTAGAAAAAAAAAAAAAGGAGCCTTTTGCACCAAAGGGGCCCAAAACATAGAGTGGGGAAAAAACCCCCAGAGAAGCTTTCATAAACTTAAAGACCACAAACCCAACTTCCTGAATTTAAACCCAAAAAATGCAGATTGATAAACCCATTTCCCCCTCAATTGGAAAAATAGCAAAAAAAATTTTTTAGAAAAAGCCATAAAAAACAAAAAGAGAGAACACTTTAACTCACCCCTGGGAAAAAAAAACATACGAACCATACAATGGTTTTTAAAAAAACTCAAAAAACAAGTTTAAAAAAGTTTTTTAAAACATTTGATATATAGAATTCTTCACACAAAAAGATGAAGATTGCTCACCAAAGCTATAAAATTTTTCCCGCAAAAAACACTGAAATATCCGGGTCAAAATGGAAATCATTTCCCTACAAAAAAACTCTTTCCACAGCAAAAAAGAAATCTTGGGCCCAAAAGGCAAACAAGAATTCACTTTTGGGTGAAAAAATGGGAAACGTTTTGATGGTGCCGAAATTGCGAAGGTCCGGGCGGGTTTATGTTCTAACAATTTAAAAAAAACTTTGGAAAAAAAGGGCGGCCCTTTCAGGGGGTGACGGCCCCTGCGCTGAATGACAACCCCCAAAAAATTGGGAAAAAAAGAAAAAAAAAAACTGTGTAAAATCTTCCCAAAAACCAAAAAACTTAAAAAAAACTATAAAAAGCAAATTTAAAAAATAGTGAATATCAAAATATAAAAATTTGTTTTCCAACCCGCACTTTATAAACCAAACAAAAAACCAAAAGATTTCACCCGTTAAAGTAAAAATCAAAAGTAACCATCCACCTTCCCCAAAAAACAAAAACCCCGAGGGATAAATAAGAGATTTTCAATTTTATGCAAGAAACAGATTTTAATTAAAGCTGCAGTGAAAATCAAGAAAACGTTACACAAAAATGGGGGTACAACTACAAATTTAAAAATGACCCCGATAAAGACTGGCAGACACAAAAGAAAGGAAAAAAAAATCATATGTACAACCCCCCCTTGACGGAAAAATTTAAAACAAATATAGGGGAAAAAAAAATTTTTTGAATCCCAACATCATCAAACCCCAAAAAACACAAATTATCCCCCAAAATTTTTCAACAAAAAAAGGGATCAAATTTTCATAATCATGTATGCCCCCAAACCCTTTAAAAAAATCATGATTTAACCAACAAAAAGAAAAGCAGTACAAAAAAAACCGGGGGGTATGAAAGGAAAACCTGCCCCGAATTTAAGAAAGAACCGTGCCCTCTGAGCAAAAAAAAGCCTCTACAACAGCATTGTGTACCCAAAACCCTGAACATCAGGAAGGGAAAAAACATATATTTGGGATCACGAAAACCCTTTTTAAAAAAAGATTGCCAAACCCCAACAGTCATTTAACAAAAAAAGATACAAAAACCAAAAAGAAATTTAGTAAATACCTTGGAAAATCAAAAGGGGAAAAAAAAATTTTGAATACAATATATCTGGAAAATCATAGAAAGGGGCCGCACCAAACAACAAAAATTTCCCAAAAAAATGTAACCTTTTCTAACAGAAAAAAAAATAAATAATAAATTTTGAAACCCCAAAAAGGCAACTTTAAATACTAGGGAAAGAAATGGTTTAAAAAATGAGGCACAAGTGGAAAAATTTATCAGTGAAAAAGAACCAAAAAACACCCAAAAACAACAGCACGTGAGACAGGGCAAAAAAAAGGGAGTTATAAAAAAAACCGGCCCCACGACCCACCACATCCCGATGATTGCATTGCATGAAACAGGCTTTTGATAGTTTTAAACCCTTTCTTTTTTTCAAATGTTTCTCCCCGTTCGGTTGAGCATTTTTTTTTAAAACTCTGCTGGATTTAAATTCCATTTTCTTTTTTGCTCCTCACGTTGAGCACCCTTTTTAAAACCCAAAAGATTTTAAAATGGACAAAATCAAATTTTTAAAAATCACTAAAAACATACCTTTCCCCCAAAACCCCAATGCTATATAAAAAGAATTTAAGAACAGAAAAAAAGGTTTTCAAAATATAGAAGGAAAGGGAAATTTTTTTTTTTTTAAACCCCAATGCCAAAAGAGAAGATAAAAACACCTATGACTTTAAAAAAAAAGGCGACCCACCCGCCCCGAAGAATGGGGACCTTTGAAAGGGTAAAATGAAAAGGGTTATTGCCCAAAATAAAAATTTAAAACATCAAAAAAAGGGAAATTCCCAAAAATCGTTTTTTAAAAAAAGAAATCAAACAAATCCAAAATTTACAAAAAAATTTGTGAAAGCAGACAAAAAACCCGCAACTTCAAAAAAAGGGAAAATAAAGGTACTCACAGCTTTTCGACAAAACATTTCCCCAAAAAAAATTTCAAAAAAAAAGAAAAAAACTACATTTCAGTAATTTGGGAAAAAAAAAAAAGGAGCTTTTTGCAAACCAAAAGGACCTAAGCGAAAAGAGTGGAACAACAGCAAAGGAAGCTTTCATAACAATTAAAGCCAAAACCCAAATTCCTGAATTAAAACCCAACATGCAGATTGATTTAAACCCCCCAAAAATTTAATTAGGGAAAAAAACAACAAAAAAATCTTAAAAAAAACCATAAAAAACATAAAGAAAAACCCTGAACTCAACCTCTGGAAAAAAAAAAAATACGAAGCCAACAAAGGTTCAAAAAATCAAAAGCAAGATAATACAGTTTTTTAACATTTGATATGTTTGACTTTTTACACATCTATAGAAAGAAGAAACTTTCTCCCCCAAAGCTATAAAATTTGCCAGCAAATACAAAGAAATATCCGGGTCAGAAAAGGAAATCATTTTCCATAAAAAAGAAAAAATCTACTACCCAGCAAAAAAAAGAAAACTGGACCAAAGAGCGCAAACAAGAATTAAAATTTTGATGTCCAATGGGATCGTTGATGGGGCCCAAACTTGGGGAACTTGTCGGATGTTCAGGCTGTCTAACATTTCAAAAGAAACTTGAAAAACAAGTCGGACGTACAGGGGTGGGCGGCCTCGCTGCGTGAATGACAACCCTAGAAACAAAGGAAAAATAAGAAAAAAGAACTGTGTAAAAAATTTTCCCAAAACCCCAAAATCTAAAAATCACTATAGAAGCAAATAAAAAGATAGTGGGAAATATTAAAATATAAAGTTTGGGGTCTCAACCAGCACATAATAAACCCTAAAAAAAAACCAATGAAAACAACCTGGTTTTTGTAAATTCAAAAATTTTTCCCTCCCCCTTTCCCTATAAAAAAAATTTCCCCGAGGCATTAAAAAAGGGATTATTTTAACCTGTCAAAGCAATGGGAAAAAGCCTTCCCAAAAACGCCCGCAAAACCCGAATATAAAAAAAGCGTTACACAAAAGTGGCTACAAATACAAATACAATAGACCCCGATAATACATTGGGCAGACACAAGAAGAAAAGGAAAAAAAAAGATCATTTTGGTACACCCCCCAAAAGGGCGGAAGAGTGAAAAAAAAATATAGGAAAGAATTCTTTAGAAATCCCCAACTCATCATTTCCCCAAAAACACAAATTTCCCAAAATATTCCCCAAAACAGCATCAAATTAAACTTAAATCTGGTTTTTGCCCTCCCCTTTAAAAAAATCATTGATTCAACCCCAAAAAAAGGAAAAAAAAGTACAGAAAAAACGAGGGTGATAAAGGAAATCCTTTCAAAATGGAACAAGAAAGAACGTGCCCTACAAAACAAAAATGCCCCCTTCTAAAAGCCTTTTTTACCAAGCCACTGTAAAAATCAAAAAAAGAACGCCCGAAAAAAACATATAAGGTAACCCCTTTTAAAACCAAAATTTTAAAAAAAAGATATGCAAAACCCCCAACAGTCATTTAACAAAGAAGATACAAAAACCAAAAAAGAAAATTTAGTTTAAAAAAAACGGGAAATCAAGAGAAAAAAAATAGAATAAATTACCCCGGAAAATTTTATAGAAAGGCAGCACCCTCAAAAACATTTCAAAAAAATGTTTAACCCTTTTCTCAACAAAAAAAGTACATAATACTATTTCAAACCACAACGGAAAATTTAAAAATAGGATTGAAAGGGGGGAAAAACTGAAAGGGACAAGTGGAAAATTTCCAAACAGGGAACAAGAACCAGAAACACAAAAAAACCCAGAAAAGCAGGATGACAGCAAAAACAAGCAGTTAAAAAACACCGGCAGGGAAAGAACCCCCCAATCCTGATGATTTCATTGCATGAAACAGCGTGTAGTATTTTAAAACCCTTTCTTTTTTAAAAAAAATGTTGCTCCCCGTTCGGTTTTAGCATTTTTTTTAAAAACTCTGCGGTATTCAACCCACCTTGTCTTAATTACTCCTACGTTTAGCACTTTAAAACCCAAAGATTTTTTAAAAAGGACAAAAACAAATTTTTAAAAAATCTACTAAAAACATAAATTTCGCCCAAAACCCCAATGCTATATGAAAAAGAAAAGATAGAACAGGGCGAAGGTTTATCAAAAAAAATGAATGGGAAAGGGATTTTTCTTTTAAACCCAATGCCCAAAAAAGAAGATTTTAAAAACATATTTACTTCAAAACCTTTGGGGGCTCCACCCGCCCCCTCGAAACATGAAGGGAAATTTTAGGTTTTTAAAAAGAAAAGGGTATTGCCAAAATAAATTCAAAAAAACAAACAAAGAAATTTCCCAAACATCGTTTAAAAAAAGAAATAAAAAAAACCCCCCTTGACAAAAAAAAAATTTTTTGAAAACAGACAAAACCAGCAACTTTTACAAAATTGGGGAAAATTAAAAAGTATCACGCCTTCTCGACCAAAAAACAACCAAAAAATTACAAAAAAACTGATAAAACTACATTTCGATTCATTAAAAAAAAGAAAGGAGCTTGTGCACCAAATGGAAATAAACTTTAGAGTGGGGACAACAGCAGCAAAGAAGCTTTAAAACACTTAAAGACCCAAACCCAAAATTCCGAAAAACCCCCTTTCAATTTTATAAAACCAACCAAATCTGAATTTGGAAAAATCGCAAAAAAATTTAGAAAAAGCCATTTAAAAAAATAAGAGAGAACCTGAACTCAACCTCTTTGGGAAAAAAACTTTCGAAGCCCTCCAAAGGTTCAAGAAATCAACAACAAGTTTAAAACGTTTTTTTAACCCTTTGAAATAGTGACTTTACAATCTATAGTTTAAATCTCTCACCAAAACTATAAAAATTTTCCAGCAAAAAAACATGAAATATCGGGGCAGAAATGGAATTAAATTTTTCCCTTCAAAAAAAAACCTCTACACAGAAAAATGAAAACTGGGCCAAGAGCCAAACAAAATTCAACTTTTGATGTCACAAAGGGAAAGTAAAATGGTGCCGAAACTTGCGAAATTGTCGGCCCGTTTTATGCGGGTTAAAATTCAAAAGAAACTTTTGGGAAAAAAAGTCGGACTGTTTCAGGGAAAGACGGCCCCCGCTGCGCTGAAAGACAAACCCTTAAAAAAATTTAAATTTAAAAAAAAGAACTGTGTAAAAAATTTTCCCCCAAACCAAAAAACTAAAAATCACTATAGAAGCAAATTAAAAAAATTGTGAATATCTAGATATAACGTTTGATCTCAAACCCGCCATAAATAAACCCTACAAAAAAAACCCAAAAAATACACCTGTCTTGTTTAAAAATCAAATGTAAACCCTCCACCTTCCATACAAAAAAAAAAACCCCGAGGCATTAAAAAAAGAGATTACTAAACCCGTCATGCAATTTAAACAGCATTCAATTAAAAGCTGCAGCTGAATATCAAAAAGCTTACACAAAAAATGGTTTCAACTACAAACTTCCCAAAATTTAACCCCCAAAAAAGAATGAGCGAAAAACCCAAAAAAAAGGAAAAAAAGACATTTTGGTAAAACCCCCCCCTATGACGGAAATGAAAACAAAAATAGGGGAAAAAATTCTTGAATCCTAACCCTCATTATTTTTCCCAAAAAAGGGACAAATTATCCCAAAATATTAAAAAAAAACAGCATCAAATTTTCAACCATGTATTGGCCCCCAAACCCTTTAAAAAATCATTGATTTTAACCAAAAAAAATTTAAAAAACAGTTTCAGGGAAAAAAAAAGGGGGGGAAAAAGGAAATTCCCGCAACTGGAAACAAGAAAAAAACAGTGCCCCCCTGGCAACAAAAACCTCTCCCAAAAGTTTTTGTCCCAAACCACGAAAAATCAGGGGAACGCGAAAAAAAATAATAGGTTAAACAATGAAAACCAAAATTTAAAAATAGTATGGGAAACCACAAACGGGTTTTATTTTTTCAAAGAAAAAATTTCAAAAACCCAAAAAAATTTAGTAAATACATTGGAAGCTCAAAAGGGAAAAAAATAGAATACAAAATATCCGGAAAATATAGAAAGGCAGCACCATTTCAACAAACCCTTTTAAAAAGATTTTAAAACCCATGCCCAACAGAAAATACATAATACTATGCCCAAACCCCCAATGGGAAAATTTTAAAAACAAAGGTAGAAAAAAATTAAAAAACGGAGGAAAAAGTGGAAATTCCTATCATGAAAAAGAAACCGGGGGAAAACACGAAAAAAAAAAAAACAGCACGGGGATGACAGAAACAAAGCAGTTATTTAAAAAACCCGGCCCGCACAAAACCCAAACCCCATTGAAAGATTGATTTATGAAACAGCGCTGTAGTAGTTTTAAAACCCTTTCTTTTTAACAAAAAATATATTTATTTTTAAAAATTTTTTTTTAAATTTTTTAAATATATAAATACTATATATTTTTTATATATAAAATATATAATATATATATTTTAAATATAAATAAAAAATTTAAAATAAATAGATTTCCCCGCGCGCGCTCGCGCGAACACCACACAAACAACACACCAAAAACACACACACACAACCCCAAACACACACCACACCACAACCCAAAACACACAAACCACACACACACACAACAACACACGAGCAGCGGCCCCGATTGGATTTCTTCAGTTAATTAAATAGATGTTTGTGAACAAGATTTTTAAAGGGCTTGCGAATTTTTTTAAAAATTGGAGTAATCCCCAAGAGAACAAAATGAATATTCTTTTTGGGATTCGAACTACAAGAAGTGTTAATGCCTTCAGGACAGTAAAATTTGACAGAAGGAAGCTATCCTCTGAAAACGTCTGCCTTACGTTTGAAAAGGTTTTTATTCATACTGACTAACTGAACTTTTTCACTGCTCTTCTTTTCAAGAGGTGAGAGCACAATTGTAACCTGCAGTCGGGTACTTTGCTCAATAGACAACAGGATACTCCAAGTCAGCCAAGTATTAAAATAAGTCTCTTCAAAGCGTCCGTCTCTTCAAGTAAATCGCACATGGCATTATTGAATTGAAGTATTTTGTTGAGGTATTGCTTCTCTACGGCTTATAATGGCAGCATCTTCAGCATTGCCTCAGTTTCTAAATGATTCGACATCATCTGAGAAGTCTGTGTACACTGATGATATCCCATTGGAGTCTATTCCTCTTTACTACATTGCCAACTACCTCGTCATTATTTCTTAACCCTGTTATAATTCTTCTAGGAATGTTTGGAAACATCATGACCATCGTCATCATGCAGAAAACGACGTCAGCTGAATCCCTGGTCAATTACTATTTCACTGGCATGGCTGTCATGGATCTCATCGTTCTCTTTTCATCATGTTTACAGCAATGGATGGACACCACATTTCATTCCCTGTTGCAAGACTTAAACAATCCTTTTTGTAAAATTCTAGTTTGGTTGTCTACGGGGTCAGCGACAATCAGTTGTTGGTATCTGTGTGTGTCTGACCCTGCACAGAGCCATGTCTGTGGTGTGGCCACATCGTGTCAGCGTGATGTGCACTCGTCCTACAATCCTTGGTCTTCTCCTGGGAATTACTCTGTTCCTTGGAGCGCTTTATGCTCATTATCTCTATGGCGTTAATCTGATGTCTACTGACAACGGCAAGACACACAAATGCTTGATGGAATCAGAAGCGTATATGCAGTTTGTTTTTGATGTGTTTGTGTATGTGGAAGTGGCGATTTATTCTCTCTTCCCGTTTGTTTTCCTTGTCCTTGGTAACAGTGTTTTGGTTTGGAAGTTTGTTAGCGTCTGTGAAAGAAACTCACCAGAAGCTAAGCCATGGGAACGTGAACAAACGGTTGCACGGAAAAAAGCTGCCAGTTCCGTGACCTTGACTGTGGTCGTGGTATCTGTGACCTTCATTGTTCTAACTTTGCCAGTTTCCATCGAGTATATCATTTCTTATTTCTCCAGAGAGTACAACCAGGTCAGTGGTTATGAATACGCCAAAGTTCTTATGGTCTACAATGTCAGCAGGCTGCTGGCTAATTGTAACAGTGCAGTGAATTTCTACCTGTACTGTCTGACTGGCAGGAAGTTCAGGGAGGGGTTCTTTAAGCTGATCTGCAGTAAGAGGATCTGACAGACTCTAAATCTCTAGTTATGAGTCTTCTGTCTAACGGAATGATGTCGAAAACGCAGACATAACGCGACTGCGTGCCAAGCTGAGCTTTTGAATAAAACGTTTGAAAATGGATTAAAAGAAAGACACAATAAAAGGAACCAAGGGAAAAAATCAAATAACAGCGATGAGTTTATTGTGTTCTTCGTTCATTGCAAACTACTTGAGTACTTTAAAATAAGAGTGACAAGAAGAAGGAAAGAGAATGCATGAAGAAGACCAGCCGTAGTGACACACTGGATAGCATTTCATATTGAAGGTAGGGAGGTTGTGGTTTTGATTCCCTTCAAAGGCGTTTGTTTCCGGAATTCTTTGGCTCTGACCCTCCTGACGTGGGTAAAGTTTGCCAAACAGTAAACTTTAATCAACTTAACCGATGCTCCTCTGAGAGCATTGCTCTGAGTTCTTGATAAACAACGTGGGGATCTGCATCTGTTAGGGCTGCTTGATGCCGGAATATGTTATGAAGAGAGGCAGAGCTCACTCCTGTTATATAGTGTCTCCGAATGGACCTTCATAGCATCATCTTATCCCTATCCTTACTGAGCAGTATTGCAAAGTGTCAAATCCCATGGCCCTTCACGTTCTGCTCACGTGGAGACTCCGGGCGTCCTTACCCACGTCTATGCTGTTGGTGATATCGTATCGTTGTCGCCGGTGTGGTCATCTCCCCAGGAACTGTTGTTTGATGGGTGTGGTGGCACCTTCCTGAAGTTGATACTAGCTCAGGCTGGCTCCTGGGCTGAACCTTTATTGTCAGTAGGAGGCTTGGTTAGTGGTGCGCTGAATATATGCGATCAGAACATTCATCACTGAAAGGACTCAGTGGCAGTGCCCTGCATGTATGGGATCAGAACATTCATCACTGAAGTGACTCAGTGGCAGTGCAGCGTCTTCTCTGGCGGCTTACTCATAGAGACACAAAAATGACTGCTCTATTAGGACTGTTGGTTCTGGGGCTGTGGTGAGGCAAAACATAGTGTGTCTGTGAATGGGGATCCGGCATTAGCAGCAGGGAGGGACATGAATGATGCCACTCTAGTACTTTGAAAGATGATACAGAATAGAAAAGTAGGGAAAGAACAGAGGCGATGGGATAAACAAATTAGAAAAAGACGAATACACGGATAAACTAGTAGTCGATTCTTTGAATGAATGGCTCATATAAAAGAACAAATAAAAACGTTCAGACAAACTAACTACAAAAAAAAAATCAGAAGAAGGCAACGGGTTGCTTTTTTCAGACGACAATCTCATCCATGGATAAGATCCAAATTTGGTCTTGAAAAAAAATTCATTGTATGCCATCAACGAAGTATCACATTTCAAAGTGCCTGAATGAAGTCAAATTAAAAAACCCAAAAAAACTTGCCTGTTGTTCAAGAGGCATGATACAACAATCAACGTTTTTGTTTGTTCATGCTAAACAAAAACTAAAAAAAAAACAAAAAAAAAAAACAAAAGATGAAGAAATCTCAGCTCTATATTTTATCAACCAAAGAATTTTGTTGTTGTTGCTGTCACATCTTCTTTGCACCTCAGTAGCTTTGCACCCACGCCACTCATTCTAACACCCATCACACCGCCACAGTGGTCCGACCTGCTGCAGCCTCTGCATCAGCAATCCTCAGGAAGCATTTAATGTCAAGTTATCATGAGGCAACTAACCAGAGAAGACACTGCACTGCTGCCGAGTCACTGCTGTGATATTAGGTGGTGTGTACTCTGATCTAACATACACAGGAAACCACCTCCTAAGCACCTGATGTCAAGCCAGCTTGAGTGAGCTCTCCCTCCGGATGGTGCCACCATGTTCGTCTAACAATGGTCCCAATGAATTTGCTGTTACTGGTGAAGATTATGCTGCAGATTTCCCTTCAGGTCTGAGACTGCATGACAGGGCTGTGCTCTCTGTACTCTATACTGACTTTCATAACATACCCTGGCATCAACCAGGCCCAGAAGATACAGACACCTGCAGTGCTGGTCAGGAAATTTGAACATTTCAGAGACGCATCCATCAAGTGACTGAAACTCACTGTGCAATCCCAGTCTTTTCAGCTGAACCTATGACAAACTCAACTCTGGGTAGGAACCAGTCGGGACAGAAAATATCCCACAAATAGATGTCCCTGATGGGAATTAAACCAGTGACCTCCAAGCCGGGAATCATGATGCTAACCACTCGTCTATGGTGGCGAGTAACACAGACATTTGTTCCAGTACATGGATCGCTGCCTGAAACGCATTCCCTTTTTAAAATTTCAGTACAGGCTGTGTCTGAAAGAAAACTACAGTTAGGACATGGCGAGGAGAGGACTATGAAGCTGTAAACAAACCAGACAACAGCAGTCAAAGTGCATTCCACAATGTCGGAGATTTCTGGCCACAAGGACTTTCTGATGGTTTCAAGTCCCATTGCAGATATTTGTTTACTGCCGTACATTTCCCACCCTCAGATGATGAAATATAATTTTCCAATGACAAGACGACTGGCACAAGAACAATTGATTAGGATATTATTCAACATTTGCAGACGTTTGCAGTGAAGTACATGTACGGATGATTACGTGGACTCGTGTGTGTGTGTGTGTGTGTGTGTGTGTGTGTGTTGTGTGTGTGTGTGTGTGTGCGTGCGTGCGTGCGTGCGTGCGTGCGTGCGTGCGTGCGTGCGTGCGTGCGTGCGTGTATGTGTGTGTGTGTGTGTGTGTGTGTGTGTGTGTGTGTGTGTGTGTGTGTGTGTGTGTGTGTGTGGTGTGTGTGTGTGTGTGTGTGCGTGCGCGCGCGTGCGCACGTGCTTTGTTTCGTGGTCAGGTGGATGCATGTGATGTTGTTTGTTTTTGAACACTGAAACATGACTTGAATTCAGTTTTTTTTTAATTAGGCTACACTGATTGTTCAGTCTTAGAAGGTGGCAATGACGGATCTGATTTTATTGTTGTCACTCTCAAAACTGAAGCATCATGTTATATGGGACAAGGACCTCTAGTTTTCAATACTGAGCTGGTAATTTTCCGATAGCCTTAAATGGATGGTTGGTTACCATTGACTATATCGGATATTATTTCTTCTGGCTAGATTTGTCTTTTTTTTAATCCTGATAATCCACGAAGGGAAAATTCACCAGCCACATGCCGAATTGGTTAGCGTCGTGGCTCCCGGCCGGAAGGTCATGGGTTCGATTTCTATCAGAGCCATGAGGGATGTTTCTGCCCCAGCTGGCTCCTACCCAGAGTTGAGTTTGCTACAGGCTCAGATGGGAAGGCTGGGACCACACAGTCGAGTTCCATCCTCGGGCCTGGTTGATGCCGGGATATATCACGAAAGTAAGCGTAGAATACAGTCATGTCGAACAGTTTTACACCAGAATGGAAATCCGTAGCGTCATCTCTTCATCCTCATTCTCATCGATCAGCATTAAAAAAAAAAATCTGTGGCCCTTCATGCCCTGCTCTCATGTTAACCTCAGTTTCGATGTCCTTTCCACGTCGTGGCCTTGGTTTAATTTCATCAGGTCACTGGTATCAGCGAGTCCCTGGGGCTGTCGTTGGATGGACGTGGTGGCGCCCTCCGGAGGGAGAACTCACTCACGCCAACTCTGCGACTAAGCAATTATTGTCGTCAGTAGGGGGCTTAGTAGGTGGTGTCCTGCGCATGTTAGATCAGAACAGGCGCCACTGAACACCACCGAAGTGACTCGGCAGCAGTGCAGTAGAGAATGTAAATATCTATGTTCACGACCACCACTGTGATTCTGCCCGAAAACCCCCCTTTTCACATACAAATCACGTCCATCACATATCAGTTTTGACCAATTTTAACACCTGTTTCACACTAAGATTAACGTCCCCAAAAACCTCTAAAATCGCCTTTATTAGTGTTTTAAAACGGGGTTTCCGTGCGATGGTTTGGATCGTGAACGAACATTTTACATTCTCCCGAACAGAATTATGGTCAATGTGACGAATTATTCATTGTTAAACT
>CM031624.1:35038775-35053080 GCA_018398815.1 Conus ventricosus | reverse complement strand
GAAAAAAGGAAAAAGCAAAAATTAAAAAAAAACAAATTAAAACCGATTCTCCTTTGCCTATGCGGGGAAATCTGGGGCTTAATGAGGCTCTACGGACAATAAGGGGTGAACTAACAAACATTTAGCAAACTTGGTGAGCTGGTAGAGAGATAGAAGAAGAAAAAAATAAATTGGCTGATGAAAGATGATAACAATTTAGGGCGAGAAGAAAAGGTTATAATACAGCAGAAAATACAGGATTTAAGGCAACAAAGGGCGGCCGGTTTTAGAAGTGCTTCTACAAACAGAGCGCAGCTAGCATCACAAACAAGCAGAATAAGATAAACTATAAACAGAATACTTATGAAAACACTACGCTAGCTGAAAGAATAAGGACTCTTTTTCAGGGAACAGGGGATTACAATAGTTAGTATATTAACCCGCTTTTGGGTTTGCTATCTCTACACTCGTTTATGCTTTAACTGGCAGTGCACCAACGGGGTCAAAAAACGCCTCCAACACCTCACCTGGTAAAATTTGGATTGAAAAAATTACTATCTAGCAAACTTATTAAAGAAGTTAGCTCCCAAAAGCGCTTGATGCTCTGCCTGGCATAATAGGCAGTGTTGTTAGTTGGGTTTTGTCTACTATAGGCAAAGTTGCTGGTTTTAGGGCTGACCATCTGTGGACGTTAGGAGTGCTAGCTGCTGGATTAATTTTTAGTGAAATAAAGTATAGCTAATCCAGTAAAGTTAAAATACAACGAGGGCTGTCTTTTCGCTAGTGTGACTGTCAGTGCGAGGTACTTAACAGGTGGCGTGCTTTCTGGGCTGCTTTCTGGCGTGGACGCTTATATGGCTGTGGATCGCTTATAAAGGTGTTGGATCGCTTTTCGGGCTAGGTTTTTTTTAAAATGGAGGGGGGGGGTCTTGTGTTTTAAGCTTTGATTGTGCCCTAAGTTTTGGTCGTCTCCAGCTATGAGGATTTAAATTGTTATAATTCTGTATCATGCCAATCTGTAGTCTAAGGTTAGAGGGTAGAAAGTATAATCCTTTCCCAAACAAAAAAGTCAACCTTTGACCTAGCATGTGCAAAACTTTCTTGATCCTTTGTATGCTGGCAGGCAAATCAACAGCAGAGTTAAAGCATTTCTAAATAGCTAAAAATTGTTTTCTGGCGTCAAAGCCTGTAGGCTGATCTGTATGCTAGACTTAGTCCTGTGCTGTGGTCCAAATAGACACCAAACTATGTCCGTATGGAGTCATGAGTCTTTGCACTCCTGGCATTGTTAGGCCTTTACTTTCATCTAAGATAATGTTGCCCAAGAAATTGGGCTTTTTTGTTCTATTGACATCAATCGAACTTGTTTGTCTGGTTGAAAAGAGGTGTGGCCAGGCCGTAGTCATAATTATTTTCTCTTTTTGCACCCCACAATACAATGTACCTAACCCCATGTTTTGCGGTCTAAACTTTGTCTAAAATCAGTTGAAGGATTAAGTTAAATTCGTTGCAGATTCTTTCATATGCATTATTGTCCATTGGGCTGTGAATGGATTAAATGCATTGTCGTTAGGGGGGATACTTGTGTTCAGTTAGTATTCGTCTGTACTGGAATAAACATGAAAGTTATACTGACCTTACTAAAATTGGGGGGTGGTTTAAATGGTTTGCATATGAAACCCACAGCCTGTGGTTGCACAGTAAAACGCAAAATTTTAACTGATTCGGGTTTAAAAAGTCATAGGGCGGGATGCCCAAATGTGATGGCACTCTGTCATTCTTTATTGGGGATTTGAATATTTAGTTAGGGGGTTTACAAGCCTGACTTGGAAGTCATTATATTCATCTACGCAAGGGTTAGATTGCTGAAGTCTAAAGATTTTAGGATTAAAAAACGCTCCTACATGTAAGTAGCACTTTCGTTATATTTAAAAGGTTCCATTTTTAAATTAGTTTTTTAAATAGTTATAAAAAAGATGTACATCTATAAACCAAGCAAAACGAGGTGTGTTCTTAACTACCAATTGACAGAGGCGTGGAGTTGTAGGATTCCCCCTTAAAGAAATTGCTTTAAAGTTATGTGGATTAAATATCTGAAGGGGTTCAAAATAGCTGGATTAATGTTAATGACGAACAAGGCAATCAAGTAAGCCATATAACAATACCTGAGGTTACTACAACTTTTGTTCTTTAAAAGAGGTGCTTAGCGAATTTGGTATACTGCTGAGAATTAACGAAGCAAACCTCAGAATTACTATACATTCCCACTAGAAGAAAGAAGAGGTATACTTTACCTAAAGGGCTATCTAAAATTTTGGGGGTTCCCAGCAGCGATAAATCTTATAGATTTAGTACAAGAGAAGACATCTGGCAATTGAAGGCAATAACCTTCTGTTTTTCTTGTGAACCCAATTTTGTATGTTCTTTTTACAGCAGTTAAAAACAAATACTACTTATTTAATGGATCCCCATCTACTGTTCTACGAGCACTGCCGTCAATTAAGGCGGGGTTTTGCGATTATCAGCTATATACATTTGGTGGAGACAGTGAATTTAAAAAATTTAAATTGGGGAAATCTATAAATTCATTGATGTAAAAATAACTAACCAAGACGGAAACAAATTGATTGCTAATTTTTTAATAGTGCTGGAAGTAGAAGAACATATTAGAAAATTAACCAAGGGCCAGTCCGCGGGGCGTTAATAGTGTAAGAATCAGAAGAAGTTATATGTGTGGCGTGCATGGGCAGGGTGGTTTAATTACCCCATGTTAATAACCCCAGGTCATTTTGACTTGGATTACTGCACTGCTTTGTATGACAAAACACACATCACACACACACACACACAAAACACCACACACAGCACAACAAAAAAACAAACAACAACAAACAACACCCAAAAAACAAACAAACAACAAAAACAACAAACAAACACAAAAACCAACAAACAACAAACAAACAACAAGAAGGAGGTGCTTGCAGGGAATGTGAAGAGGGGTTTTTGTGGTTCACACTTGAACGTCGTAACTTCGAGACAGCCCACCAAAGCATTATCAGAGGCCCGAATCAATAATCACAGGATCTCTTTCAAAGGTCTATGGCGGCCGTCTGAGACCCGCCTTAAAGCACAAAAGGCGAAGCTTACGTTGAAGCAGGTGAATAAGAACTATTTTTAGATACCGTTTGGGTCCGACGGTTTTTCCAGTCCACCAAGCTTGAAAGCAGGTGACGTAAGAACTATTTTAAGCAGGTGAGGTAAGAAACTATTTTTAGATACCCTTCGGATCCGAACGGTTTTGCCAGTCCACCAAGCTTTAAGCAATTTAGACTTCGATTGCCAGAACTTTCTGAATTCTTCAATCTCAGACATGTAGCTTTAGAATTTTATGACGTTTGTTCAGTAAATCATCAAAACTCATTCCCGTTTATGAAACCTGGGGAAGTGGTAAAAGGCGTTTGACAGCAGAATCATCCTTCTTGCATATGAATCATGAATGAGACATTTTCTTTAACAAAGGATGTCCACGACTGCTTCTTTGTTTTTGATTTTTGAAACAAATTGTGTTGCTTTCCAAGCTGGGTAACCCAAAATCAGTGAATGGCGCATGGGTTTTTTGTTGATTAAATTCACAACCTTCCAGCTTTTTCTTCACAAAAAGGAATCATGTCATGAAGCTTTTACATCTATTAAATTTCTCACATCATCCCCTGATACATCAGTCTCATCATCTTGTACAAGTTTTCCTCTAAGGAAAGTATCCAGCTCAGTTATTGTCATGATATTTTTTTCTTTTTTAGAAGATTCTAGAAAAGCTAGGCTGCTTTTGGTTTTTTTGGCATGATTTTTTAGCGCCGGTTTTCTTCTGGGGTAGGTTATCATATCAGCATAATATTTAATATGATCGTCAATAGCTTCTTGTTGCTCCACATTAAAAGGAGACTCTTGACTTGTAGACTCTCGGGCAATGTAAAATTTCGAGTTCTTTACTCAATCCAGTTGTAGGCGCCAAGCATTCTACAATTTTTTCGTCTAATTCTTGCGTATTCTGAGAATCATTCGAACTGAGAGAATTTTCACTTTCCATTTGAGAAATATCAGATATTAACACGCACAGCGAAATATGTCCACACACTACAGTTGTCGCCAATCCAATCCAAAGTTTTAAAGTCAATCACTTTCTCCAGAAAACACATACGGCTTTCACAGATCAACACCCGGTAAGGAAATGGCGGCGCTCTGCCTTGTAAGCCCGGCACTTAATTAGAAGCCCCGTAGACATGACGTATACCTCCACGTCGATTGGCTGAAAGGCACATGCAACGCTCGGCCCCTCGCGCGATGATTAACACCTGTGTCGCAGTGTCGACTTATGATTTTTGCGGTCTGCAGTCTGGTTTACTGTCAACCCCTTTATGTTCAATTTTATGCCCCGGAGAGAATTTTAAATATGTTCGTTCACGATCACCAAATCCCATTCTGCACGGAAACCCCGTTTTAAAAACACTATAAAGGCGATTTTTAGAGGTTTTTGGGACGTTAAACTTAGTGTGAAACAGGTGTTAAAAAATTTGGGCAAAAAATGATATGTGATGGACGTGATTTGTATGTGAAAAGGGGGTTTTGGGGCAGAATCACATGGGTGGTCGTGAACATAGATATTAAATTCTCTGCAGTGTTTCCTCCGGTGGGTTGCCGCTTTACGATTTGACATTGACTGCTCCCTGTGGATTGCCGACCTCTAGGTTGCGGTGGGCCGGGCTGGGCTGCGGCTGTTGACGAGGGTCGGAATGAGCGGCGTGGTGCAATGCCACCAAGGTAGCATAGAAGATGGGACAGAAACAACAACAACAACAACAACAACAACAACACACACACACACACACACAACACACACACACACACACACACACACACACACACACACACACATACAGAGGTAATATTCCATTTTAGGGATTGTGCTTTGCTGTGCAGTTTCCAGCTAAAACAGTTTTCTGCTGATTCTCTGTTGGGTAGCACTTACATTGCAAATATTTCACGAGAACCGGAAAAAAATGATCTGTTTTGTTTTCAGACGAAAGAAAGATGCAGTACGCTCTAATGGATTTTCACAAAATGTTAAGACGGGTGAGTTAGAATGTATGTATAAAACTGGTAAATGTTGGCTGTGTGGGCACACATTTCATCTTAAGTGTGCAGAGTTTTATGCAATATGTTATGGACAAAATCATTGTCGCGATTCAAATGTAGTTTTAAAGAAGTATTTCATTCTATTGCAGATTCGTCTTCTGGTTGTTGCAAATTGTTAACTACCTAAACGTACAGCTTTTACGTTGACTTCCATTTGTTTCTCCGATTAAAATCATTATGAGTCATGCACACAGTCTATTAAAACATGTTCTTTATCTATTTCTGTACATTTCATCTGACTGTCTGACTGGTCTGTCTGTCTGTCTGTCTGACTGTCTGTCTGTCTGTCTGTCTGACTGTCTGTCTGACTGTCTGTCTGTCTGTCTGTCTGTCTGACTGTCTGTCTGTCTGTCTGTCTGTCTGTCTGACTGTCTGTCTGACTGTCTGTCTGACTGTCTGTCTGACTGTCTGTCTGTCTGTCTGTCTGTCTGACTGTCTGACTGTCTGTCTGACTGTCTGTCTGACTGTCTGTCTGTCTGTCTGTCTGTCTGTCTGATGTCAGTCTGTCTGTCTGTCTGACTGTCGGTCTGTCTGTCTGTCTGTCTGTCTGTCTGTCTGTCTGACTGTCTGTCTGTCTGTCTTCTGTCTGTCTGGCACTCTCCACCCTGTACTATATGAATCAACACACCGTCCTCCCTTTTGTCCCGCTGGTGAATACATGTTAAACTGATTGATTTGAATATAGGTATAAGAATACTGTCACACAGGCACTTTTGCACACATGCATTCATGACAGCATTTACTCCATACACACACGCAATCTTTCCAATCAACCAAAGGCGCACTACCGAATGTTTTTTCTTCTCCCCCTCTCCTTCGGGGAAAAAACTTTACTAAATCACATCAAACAATTTATAAACAGATTTTATACATGTATCTCTCTTTACACTGAGAGATAAATAATTCATTCAAGATTCTATAAAGTCATGGCTTCACATTCATTAGCCCAAGATCCAGACCAGGAGAATAAATAACTCCTGTAATCATTGATGCCATGCCTGCATCAGATATAAGACTCTCCATACTGTCATGATCCCTGTCTCTCTCAGACATCGTATCGCCCCTTTGAATTCTCCCGTCACTGAAGATATGAGTTCGATCTCTCCCTTGAATCTCCTGTCACTGGAGAGATGATGAGTTCCAATCCTCTCCTGGAGTCTTTAATTGTGGGCTGAACTACGGTGTGTTTCCCACACCATGGCCATCTGTAACCACCTCACGGGGTGAAGGGTGAAAGGTGAAGGGTTGAAGGGCTGAAACACGAATAAGGTTCGTGTAAATAACCTGCTTCTTAATTCAACATATGAATTCTTTCTTTCTCTTTTCTTTAGGTTTTCCTGAAGCTTTCCCCAACTATCTATGGCTCACTGGTAATGACTGGTCAGCAGTGAGGACCAGCGTCCTGACAGGTTCGAGTCTCTAGGCCATCTGCTGGGCTAAAACTGATTCTTTCCTCCCTCCTGCTAGTGAGTGCATACTCAGTGTTCAAAACACATGACCAGCACCTTACCAGCCCTTATTAAACTATCTCTCAGTGGTCACTTTTCACCCAATGACCACGTTATGTTTATTTATGTGATTCATTCTCACAATTATTTGGGGACGCCCGCTACACTAGTCAAGCCACATGAATATTCTTCCTTTTTAGTTGTGGCATGGGGAAATGATTCATATCACTAAACTACATGTGATGGAGCGTCACATGCCTTGATGTGAGGCTACGTCACATGACAAATACACGTCGCCATGATTCTGATCGAGGCCATCTAACAGGATAAAAGTGTGTGTGTGTGTGTGTGTGTGTGTGTGTGTGTGTGTGTGTGTGTGTGGTGTGTGTGTGGTGTGCGCACAGCGCACGCGTGTGTGTCTGTGTGTGTGTGTGCATGCGTGCGTGCACGCGCGTGCGTGTATCTGTGTGTGCGTAGCGTGCGTGCATGCGAACGAGCGTACGTGTGTGTGCGTGAGCGCGCTCGTGTGTGTGTTTGATTTGATTGATTTAATTTAACGTCTGTTCACAACAATGGTGATATTAGACTAGAAATAAACCAATCCAAAAAAAATTAAAAACACACACACACAAAAAAAAAAAACGACCAAAAAATAATTAAAACGGGCTGTGTAGAGTTTGTGTCTGTGTTTGCGAGCGCGCTCGCGCGCGCGCGCGCATGCGTGTGTGTGTGTGTGTGTGTGTGTGTGTGTTGTGTGTGTGTGTGTAAGATAATGTTGCTCATAGCCCAGCCGACCGCAAAGGGCCACATCAGGGCTGTGTGTGTGTGTGTGTGTGTGTGTGTGTGTGTGTGTTTGTGTGTGTGTGTGTGTGTGTGTGCGTGTGTTTGTGTACTGTGCGTATGCGTGTGTGTGCGTGTGTGTGTGTGTGTGTGTGTGTGTGTGTGTGTGTGTGTGTGTGTGTGTGTGTGTGTGTGAATATGCATCAGGTGAAAGGCTACGTATAAACTTCATACAATAACTATAAATGATTTAAGTTTACAATAAATTGCAAGATAGTGCGGGAAAAAAAGATGCAATTTGTTTTCATTTCTTCACTGTGGATTAATCATTTTAAAGTTTCCATTTTTGCATCTACCCCAATTGTTGAAAACAGGGATAGCAATGGGCAATCAAAAAGAAATTTCAATTGTTTTTGAATGCCACAAGCACTTCTACTTTTTTTGAAAATTTGCTTCCAAAATTTAAACAAATTTTTGAAAAGACTAGAAAAGGGACCGAACAGGGTAATTTTTTTGACTTGAAGGAAGGTTTTATACATTTTCTAACATCAAATTTTATTTCATGTTTTTTAATTTTGTGACTGTCGGATTTTTTCTAATAGCCCCTTTTTTCGTGCATAACCATTTATTCCCCCAAATACTACGAGAAGGGAATCCAAAAAAATTTCTACATTACCTTTACAAAAAATTGAAGTTTTAAGTTTTTTTAGCAAATATAAATCTTTTCAAACTTTTTGCATTCATTTTGAGACGTAAAGAACAGATTTTGATCAACACAAAGTAAAAAGCTATAAATCGCAGATCAATATCAACTATAAGGGAAAAGGCCTTAAAAATTGCATATAGTTCTGCGAATACAGAAAAACCTTTTCCTGAAAAAAATACTTCACTTGAAAGCAAAATAAAAACCCGCCCCTGTGAAATGATCCAAAACAAACCCGTCTGAAAAAATTTTTAAAATGTTTGGATCTTATTTTTAATGTCTTTTGCTTAAAACGGAAAAAAAATTGGGGTTATCCTCTTTTTTAGAGTTGTTAATCTGACAAATCTGCGGAAAATTTTCCCCGGGGAATAAGGGTATTAGGGGACTACTAGATTGATGAAATATCAATATACAACTCTTAAAAAGATCACTTATATTTTCTAATAGGTTAAAGTATGAAATGTTTTGCGCTCTTTTGGGGAAATCCTGTTTGGTCAAGAAAAATTCATTTGTCCTGAATTTAAAACTGAAAAAATTTAGTCCATATTTGCGGGGGCCCAATTTCCTTGTCCTCAAGATTAAAATTAGTGCCTGTATTTTTTTGAGGTTTTTTGTGTGACTGGCACCCCAAAGTCCAACTTAACACCTTACTTCTTCTTTAAAAAAAAAATTTTTTTTTGCAGCGTCGGGGAGCGAAAAATAAACCTCTTGACCATAAGTTAATTTCGATCGAACTAAACTGGTAGCAAGGGTAAAAAGTGTTTGAGTATTTTTCCCCCATGATACATTAATTATTTTGAAAAATTTTTAAATTTTCTATTTTACTTATTATGTGTTCAATTGATATCGCCCTTTTTAACTTTGGGGTTAAATAGCCCCTAAAAATTTTACGTTTTAAATTTTTTTAAAGGTTGCCTTTTATAAAAACGAGGAGGATGCTTTGGAGCACCCCCAAAAATAAAAAGCTTAAATTGCGTTTTTTTCCCCGAAAGTTCTAAACCTTTCTTTCATGTAAAAATCTAACTTATCTATCAATTTGGGTTATTTTTGAACTGGTAATAACCCCTTTTATTTTTTTTTTTCTGACGTTTGTATTCCCCATATAGCATGTCTCAGAAATTTTTGAACGAGAGGATATTTTAGATGGAACTTGGGGGAATCATGAAAAGTTTTAAAAAACTGGCAAGATAACCTTGGGGAAAATTCCAAAATCAATACCTTTAATGACGAAAGCGTGAAAATTTCTTGTACAAATAGACCCCAGACAAGAAACATTTTAAAAAAAATTGTACATTGTCACAATTTCCCCAATAGTTTTATTTTATAAAAAAAGCACGACATCCCATCACTTCAAAAGCTTTTCTAATATCAAAAAAAGTAGAAGTTACTTTTTCTTGGAAAAAAGTTTTTAAACTTGTTTCGAATTTTTTGACCAATGACAGTTGTCATCCCTTTCCTGAACCTGCTTGTTTTTTTGGAAATAATATTGTTTTTTTCGCAAAATGAAATACGCTTAAAAAATTTTTTCCCAATATCTTACCAATTGCGATTTTAAAAGCTATTGCGATAACTCCAAATTTCGATCACGTTCCCTTTGTTTTGGAACTGGTTTTAAACGTCCCTTCCAGATAGTAGGGAAGCCTTTTAAAACCAAATTTTTGTAAAATAAGAAGTAATTGTTCCAAGAAAAAGGGCAAATGCAGAGCAATGAAAAAGAAATCCCGTCGACCCAAACAGGGGGAAATTGCAATAAAACACTCCAAGGAATCATAAATTTCCTCAAAGGTTATAAAAGAGTTTAAGAAAAGTTTTTCATCTGGGGGAGGATCACAATAAAAATTTTTTTTCTTTTCCTCTTCTTTTGCTTCTAAATTTTGATTAAACTTGATGTGAATTATTTTTTGAAAACTTTCAAAAAAAAACCTGTTTTTTTTCTGCTGATGGGGGGGTAGCGGTTCAATTTTAAATGGTATGAGGTAAGCACTTTTTTTTAAATTTTTAACCCTTCCCTTTGTGCTTTCCCTTTGGTGTATTTTTGAAGGGGCAAAACGTAGTAAAAGATCTTTTGCTTTTGGGCCCCAACTTGTACTGTGACTTTTTTTCACGTTTCATTGCAATAAAAATTTTTTTCAATTTTGTCCTTTAGCCTGTTTAAAAAGTTTTCTTTTCTGTCATGCTTCGCGCATTCTTCATTCCACCTCCATTTCCTTGTCTTCTTTTCATTATAGTTTACGCTTGGGCATTGATTTTTTGCCGGAAAAACAGATTTTTTGAAATTCCATAAAAAAATTTTCATTTTCATGTTCCTTTGGAATTTTGATCTATTGACAAAAGAGTTGATCAAGAGGGTTTCCCTCACACTATTGTATAAAAACTTAGGAAAAAATATTTCAACTTCTTCTTATCTTGAATCTTTTTATTTAGTGTAAAACAATGGGGAAAAAGCACTTCCTAATGTTCTTCCTCTGTTTCAATTGCATTTTTTGATATATCAGGAGAATAACGTTAAGTCATAGAGGTTGGCCGGATTTGAAAAAAAGAACTTTGTTTTACTTCCATCATTCAATAAAAATAATTGAACCACAATATTTTTAACAAAGGATTGCATGTTGTGTTGGGGAAAGGTTCCCAAAAAGGAGAATGGCATTTAAAAACTCCCAATAGATCCAATTTTTTTTTTGAAAAAGGAAGGTGTCTTATCCAGTTGAAATTTTCTGTGTTTTTGGCCCTTTTGGATTTACAAAAGTAATTTTTTCTAGAACTTTCTCATTTTAATATAAACCCCCTAATAAAAAATTCTTTTTATTTTTGTTGTTAATTGAGGGCTAACTTCAAAGACTAAATTTAAAATTGATCTAATAATATTGCGTCTGAATCTTTTAGTTGATGACCTTTTTATATAGAGGAGGGTATAGAATCCCTTTAATTTAGGGTAATTTTTTTGTTTTACATATAAAGCGCAAAGCCAAAATACAAATTGTGGAAAAATGTAGTTCCAAATAAAATTTTTAAAAAATGGATCTACATTCCACTTTGAAAAATAATATAATTATCAACGTTTCATAAAAGTGGGTTTAATAAAACTTAAAACCACTTTGGCAAAATCAGAATGGGAAAAAACGGGACCCAAGGTTGCGCGAGACCAGGGAAAGGCACTCTGGGAGCGCGCAGGCCTGGACCAATGCTGGAGGTCCCCGATACCTGAAACCTGTCCACGGCAGGGTTTGGGGGCGCCTCCCGGGGGCCGTTTTCCCCAAAAAATGGGGGACTGACCCCCCAAATTGCCCCGAGGATGTGGTGCCCCGCTGACGGGGGATTAGCCTTCATCACCTGTGGTTGTGGGGTCCCGTTCTCATGGGGCAAAGGGGGAAAGTTTTGCAAGGGGGGCCTGAAGCTTAAAGGGGTTAAATCCCGCTTTCTTTTCAGATGTCGTCCTTCACGGGGCCCCTCTACAACAAATCTTGGTGGTTTTTGGGTGATTTGCTTTGCTTTTTTACAAGTGCGGGAAACTCTGAGCGATGTCTTAGGGGTCTTTTCCTTTTAAATCGTTGACCCCCAAATGAAACACCAAGCAGCGCATCTTTAGCGTCTTGGTGTCGCCTAGGGTTTTTTTCACAGGCCCCCCAAACGGTAGGGTGGTTTTTTAAAACCCAAATTTCACCCCGGGGACCCAAACGACGTGGGTTTATCTTTTTCCATCGTGGAATCAGGAAAAAATAACCTTGGGGAGCCAGACTGGTTGACGTCATCCGCTTTTCATTATATTTTGACGACAACAGGCTTGGATTTTTTTCGTGTGAAAAAGAAAACGGCGTCATTCAATTGTTTGGGCTCACAATTTTTGGGCCGCCTTGCGGGGAGTTTTTGCCTTTTTTGAAGGGGGATTTAAGCTGCAGGTAAGAGGGTACGTTAAGGCCCCGGCCATACCAAGGTCAAGGCCTCCGGACACTTGTAGCCCTACGTCGCTTCGCGGCGCGGCGTAGCTTGCTTATATCCCCACACAGCGCCGTCGCCTTTCGTCTTTTTACCTGAACTTCCAAATTTTGGGGGGAGCAAGGGGGGGTATCCAAATCAAATGACCTTTTAAAAAAAAATGGCGGTTTCGACAGAAGGACGCAGCCCATGATGATAACTTTCTGGGCTTCGTTTTGTGCCGTAGAAAAAATCACAAGGGAAAAAGAAGAAGAAAACGCCCAACGTTCTACCTACAAAGTTAAATTTAAATTGACCTTTAGGTCGTTTTAAGTCACCATCTTCCCCCAAATTCCCGAGTTCCGGCTTCCTTCTCTTTTGGGTTGGCGGTTTCGTGATCTCCCATTGAGCATCAAAATTTAAAAAAGCCTATCCTCAGGCGTCAAAACACGGAAAAAGAGTCAAAAAACTTGCCCCTCTGCAAAAGCCGTACTGGGGCGCATCCAATTCCCTCGCCGCAAAACATCGCCCGGGTCTGAGACTTGACGAATGTGCAGGGGGCCCTTTGTGGGTTTAGGGTTCACACTCACTGTTGCTTTGGGGGGAGCTGTCTGGTTCAGAACAGAGGTAAGTGGTTTGCTCCTCTCTTTTCCCTTTCCGTGCCCGATGGTGGTCTCCTTCGCAAACGAATTAGTGCGTGTCTTCCGCAGCTCTCTTCTAAAGGGAGATTTTTTCCCCATTTTTCAGAATGACGTCCTTACCCCCTTATCTCGAGAGGGCTTCTTCCAAAGCGGTTCGTTCGGCATTTTCGAAATGTCGGGTAGGGGTGGTACCGGGTAAATTTTCGAGACTTTCAGCCGTTTTCCTTTTCTACTGCGGATTTCTCCAAAACGGTTTTTGGGGTTTCACCCCGGGCCTTTCTGTGCCCATTTTTCGACTTCGCGTTTGGGGCAGCTTTTGGGCCCCCCGTGTCGATGCTTTTTTGATTTTGCCATTTTTGAGCGATTTTCTTTCCTCTGCTGTAAGCCCTCTGACAACCCGCCATGTTGGGCGCGGGAATCCTTACAAACACGTTGGTTTGTGGTGTGGTGTGTGGTGTGTGGTGTGTGTGTGTGTGTATTGTGTGTGGTGTTTGTGTGTGGTGTGTTTTTGGGTGTTGTTTGTGTGGTGTTGTGTGGTGTGGTGTGTGTGTGTGTGTGTTGTGTGTGTGCGGCGCACGCCCCCGCACACCCAATTTTTTCTTTCATGAACAGGGGAGAATAAAAATGAAAAAAAAAATGGAGATACCCAACTTAGAAGCGAATTGTGAATTTGGTCTCACAGCCAATTCTTTTTCACTGAACCATCCCTTTGTTCAAAAGACAACGCCCACGTGTTTATCACCCGTCCTCACACAAGCAATTTGGGAGACAATACTCAATATTTTTCCCCAAAGTAAAAGCCATTTTGGTTAAATGCCTTAACAAACTTTCCTTTTAAGTTTGGTGGCCCCTTACAAAATTTTCAACCAGTGAATTTTTGCCTTTCTAAAGGGAAAGCCCCAGTGACTGTACTTTCCCCAAAAACACTGTCGACTGACCACCCCTGGTTCATTGTCATCCCACATTAGCAAACAATGCCAACTTACCCCCACCATGGCAAAAAACAGCGCTTACCCCCAGGAGTCCCGGGTTTCTTTTTTATCAATCATTGGGGTCTTTCTTCCCCACCGGGTAAAATCCCTACCCCAAATTGAGTTTGAAAAAGGTTCCTTGCGAAAACGGGGGCCCCCTGTCGAGTTTCGTCCCTAAATGGACGCGTCTCTAAAAGAGTTGCTCGAATTTTCCCTGACTAATACTGCAGGGGCTGGCCGGCCTGGTTTACGCTGGGACATATCAGAAATAAGCGTAAGTACAGCCCTGTCATGTATCTCAGAGGGAAAAAAAAATCCCAAACAACATCAAAAATTCTCGTTCTCATCAACCCGATTGGAAAAACGAATGCCCTTATCATTTGGGGGTCACACGAAAAAGTCTTTTTTATCTTGTGTTTTTTCAAAACGTTGCCCGTCAAACGCCAACACTCCACTTTTTTCTTTTATGCGTCTGTCGATTTGACAGAACCTCTTCAAAATCTTTGGGTTGGGGGGGGGGGGTGGTTGGAGGGTTTTGCAAAGGGATGGGGCGCAGGTGGAACAAACCAGGCGCACACAGGATGTGTGGTACAGCTGGACAAGGAATGTGGGAGCGTCCCTTCATTGCTGACTGGGGTTTCCTTGCCTGTTTTGTTTTTGGGGCAGCAACCCCCTCCC
>CM031624.1:35009702-35037775 GCA_018398815.1 Conus ventricosus | reverse complement strand
ATATTATTATATATATATATATATATATATATATATATATATATATATATATTATATATATATTTATATATATATATATAATATATAATATTACATCTGTATATACATAGATGTTCGCGCGCGCGTGCGCGAACACACACACACACACACACACACACACACCACACACACACACACACACACACACACACCACACACACACACAGAGCAGTCGGCATGATTGGATATCTTCAGTTAATTAAATAGATGTTTGTGAACATATGATTTAAGGACTTGCGTAATTTAATAAATATTGGAGTAATCCTCAAGAGAACAAACTGAATATTCTTTTTTGCATACGAACTACAAGAAGTGTTAATGCCTTCAGGACAGTAAAATTTGACAGAAGGAAGCTATCCTCTGAAAACGTCTGCCTTACGTTTGAAAAGGTTTTTATTCATACTGACTAACTGAATTTTTCACTGCTCTTCTTTTCAAGAGGTGAGAGCACAATTGTACCTGCAGTCGGGTACTTTGCTCAATAGACAACAGGATACTCCAAGTCAGCCAAGTATTAAAATAAATCTCTTCAAAGCGTCCGTCTCTTCAAGTAAATCGCACATGGCATTATTGAATTGAAGTATTTTGTTGAGGTATTGCTTCTCCTACGGCTTATAATGGCAGCATCTTCAGCATTGCCTCAGTTTCTAAATGATTCGACATCATCTGAGAAGTCTGTGTACACTGATGATATCCCATTGGAGTCTATTCCTCTTTACTACATTGCCAACTACCTCGTCATTATTTCTTACCCTGTTATAATTCTTCTAGGAATGTTTGGAAACATCATGACCATCGTCATCATGCAGAAAACGACGTCAGCTGAATCCCTGGTCAATTACTATTTCACTGGCATGGCTGTCATGGATCTCATCTTTCTCTTTTCATCATGTTTACAGCATTGGATGGACACCACATTTCATTCCCTGTTGCAAGACTTAAACAATCCTTTTTGTAAAATTCTAGTTTGGTTGTCTACGGGGTCAGCGACAATCAGTTGTTGGTATCTGGTGTGTCTGACCCTGCACAGAGCCATGTCTGTGGTGTGGCCACATCGTGTCAGCGTGATGTGCACTCGTCCTACAATCCTTGGTCTTCTCCTGGGAATTACTCTGTTCCTTGGAGCGCTTTATGCTCATTATCTCTATGGCGTTAATCTGATGTCTACTGACAACGGCAAGACACACAAATGCTTGATGGAATCAGAAGCGTATATGCAGTTTGTTTTTGTGTTTGTGTATGTGGAAGTGGCGATTTATTCTCTCTTCCCGTTTGTTTTCCTTGTCCTTGGTAACAGTGTTTTGGTTTGGAAGTTGTTAGCGTCTGTGAAAGAAACTCACCAGAAGCTAAGCCATGGGAACGTGGAACAAACGGTTGCACGGAAAAAAGCTGCCAGTTCCGTGACCTTGACTGTGGTCGTGGTATCTGTGACCTTCATTGTTCTAACTTTGCCAGTTTCCATCGAGTATATCATTTCTTATTTCTCCAGAGAGTACAACCAGGTCAGTGGTTATGAATACGCCAAAGTTCTTATGGTCTACAATGTCAGCAGGCTGCTGGCTAATTGTAACAGTGCAGTGAATTTCTACCTGTACTGTCTGACTGGCAGGAAGTTCAGGGAGGGTTCTTTAAGCTGATCTGCTGTAAGAGGATCTGACAGACTCTAAATCTCTAGTTATGAGTCTTCTGTCTAACGGAATGATGTCGAAAACGCAGACATAACGCCACTGCGTGCCAAGCTGAGCTTTTGAATAAAAACGTTTTGAAAATGGATTAAAAGAAAGACAAAATAAAAGGAACCAGAGGGGAAAAAATCAAATAACAGCGATGAGTTTATTGTGTTCTTCGTTCATTGCAAACTACTTGAGTACTTTAAGAAGAAACAGAAACACCCGAAGGTGCTGGGGAGGACCCAGAGAAGCACTGTCTTCACCTGCCTTAGAGCAGTCCTGCACCACCCTTGAAGGCCTGCGCTGTGTTGACGATGGGTACAGGCACGCACAGGACACTCCATTAAGATTTCAAGGGACATAACTGCTCCTAAACAGAGGTAAATTAGACTACAGGATGCAGCTCATAACAGCCTTAAAGTAGCATCCCCATGGGTGTACCAGCCCGTATTTCATGACTGCAGAGCCCACCGGCGAAAAACACCACCCCCAGCTGCCGAGCACACCCCACAGACCCAACCACCCCTGCCCACGGACAGATGAAGACAGTGCCACTCCAGACACAGCCAAGCTTTCGCCATACGGTATTATGTGCCCTCAAGAGAGAATCCAAAGTTCTTCGTTTATTGCAAACTACTTGAGTACTTTAAAATAAGAGTGACAAGAAGAAGGAAAGAGAATGCATGAAGAAGACCAGCCGTAGTGACACACTGGATAGCATTTCATATTGAAGGTAGGGAGGTTGTGGTTTTGATTCCCTTCAAAGGCGTTTGTTTGCGGAATTCTTTGGCTCTGACCCTCCTGACGTGGGTAAAGTTTGCCAAACAGTAAACTTTAATCAACTTAACCGATGCTCCTCTGAGAGCATTGCTCCGAGTTCTTGATAAACAACGTGGGGATCTGCATCTGTTAGGGCTGCTTGATGCCGGAATATGTTATGAAGAGAGGCATAGCTCACTCCTGTTATATAGTGTCTCAGAATGGACCTTCATAGCATCATCTTATCCCTATCCTTACTGAGCAGTATTGCAAAATGTCAAATCCCATGGCCCTTCACGTTCTGCTCACGTGGAGACTCCGGCGTCCTTACCACGTCTTTTGCTGTTGGTGATATCGTATCGTTGTCGCCGGTGTGGTCATCTCCCCAGGAACTGTTGTTTGATGGGCGTGGTGGCACCTTCCTGAAGTTGATACTAGCTCAGGCTGGCTCCTGGGCTGAACCTTTATTGTCAGTAGGAGGCTTGGTTAGTGGTGCGCTGAATATATGCGATCAGAACATTCATCACTGAAAGGACTCGGTGGCAGTGCAGCGTCTTCTCTGGCGGGCTTACTCATAGAGACACAAAATGATGCTCTATTAGGACTGTTGGTTCTGGGGCTGTGGTGAGGCAAAACATAGTGTGTCTGTGAATGGGATCCGGCATTAGCAGCAGGGGAGGGACATGAATGATGCCACTCTAGTACTTGGGAAAGATGATACAGAATAGAAAAGTAGGGAAAGAACAGAGGCGATGGGATAAAGAAATTAGAAAAAGACGAATACACGGATAAACTAGTAGTCGATTCTTTGAATGAATGGCTCATAAAAGAACAAATAAAAACGTTCAGGACAAACTAACTACCAAAAAAAATCAAAGAAGGCAACGGGTTGCTTTTTTCGACGACAAATCTCACCCATGGATAAGATCAAAATTTGGTCTTGAAAAAAATTCATTGTATGCCATCAACGAAGTATCACATTTCAAAGTGGCTGAATGAAGTCAATTAAAAAAACCCGAAAAACTTGCCCTGTTGTTCAAGAGGCATGATACAACAATCAACGTTTTGTTTGTTCATGCTAAACAAAAACCACACACACACACAAAAAAACAAAAAACAAAAGAAGAAGAAAATCTCAGCTCTATATTTTATCAACCAAAGAATTTTGTTGTTGTTGCTGTCACATCTTCTTTGCCACCTCAGCAGCTTTGCACCCACGTCACTCATTCTAACACCCATCCACCGCCCCACAGTGGTCCGACTTGCTGCAGCCTCTGCATCAGCAATCCCTCAGGAAGCATTTAATGTCAAGGTATCATGAGGCAACTAACCAGAGAAGACACTGCACTGCTGCCGAGTCACTTCTGTGATATTGGGTTTGGGATGTACTCTGATCTAACATACACAGGAAACACCCCTAAGCACCTGATGTCAAGCCAGCTTGAGTGAGCTCTCCCTCCGGATGGTGCCACCATGTTCGTCTGGACAATGGTCCCTATGAATTTGCTGTTACTGGTGAAGATTATGCTGCAGATTTTCCTTCAGGTCTGAGACTGCATGACAGGGCTGTGCTCTCTGTACTCTATACTGACTTTCATAACATATCCTGGCATCAACCAGGCCCAGAAGATACAGACACCTGCAGTGCTGGTCAGGAAATTTGAACATTTTCAGAGACGCATCCATCAAGTGACTGAAACTCAACTGTGCAATCCCAGTCTTTTCAGCTGAACCCATGACAAACTCAACTCTGGGTAGGAACCAGTCGGGACAGAAATATCCCACAAATAGATGTCCCTGATGGAATTAAACCAATGACCTCCAAGCCGGGAATCAGTGATGCTAACCACTCGTCTATGGTGGCGAGTAACACAGACATTTGTTCCAGTACATGGATCGCTGCCTGAAACGCATTTATTTTTTAAATTTCAGTATAGGCTGTGTCTGAAAGAAAACTACAGTTAGGACAGGCGAGGAGAGGACATGAAGCTGTAAACAAACCAGACAACAGCTGTCAAAGTGCATTCCACAATGTCGGAGATTTCTGGCCACAAGGACTTTCTGATGGTTTCAAGTCCCATTGCAGATATTTGTTTACGCCGTACATTTCCCACCCTCAATGATGAAATATAATTTTACAATGACAGGACGACTGACACAAGAACAATATGATTAGGATATTATTCAACATTTGCAGACGTTTGCAGTGAAGTACATTACGGATGATTACGTGGACTCGTGTGTGTGTGTGTTGTTGTTGTTCTTCCGTTTTAACGTCTTCCCACATAAAGTGATTTCAGACAGTTTTTAGTGATAGAGTGTGTGATGAAAGAAGTATGAGTGTGTGCAACCATTTGCGAGTGTGTGTGTGTGTGAATGTGTGTGGTGTGGTGTGTGTGTGTGTGTGTGTGTGTGTGTGTGTGTGGTGTGTGGTGTGTAAGTGGTTTGTGTGTGTGCTATGCGCGCGCGGGGGCACGTTGTGTGTGTGGTGTGTGTGTGTGTGTGTGTGTGTGTGTGTGTGTGTGTGTGTGTGTGTTGTGTGAAAATGTGAGTATGTGTGTGTGTGTGTGTGTGGGTGGGTGAGTGAGTGTGTTAAGAGATAAGTTTAGACACGGTTTTCAGTGTGCCACAGTTTCAAAGAAATACAGTAATTTCACCATGTCCAGTGGAACTAGTTTTCTGTTCTTCATAGTGTCTCTGCACTGGAGGTGTATCTGATGAAGTTGGAAGCAGTCCTTTGAATGATGTCTTCGTTTCAGCACATTTTCCAGTGTTGACGTGGTCATATTTTTCCAGTTTGGACACTTCAATTAAGCGTGTAGTTGAGGAGTTAACGAGTGTATATAATACAATCTTATGTTGTATCTTATTTGTAAGCGGCATCATACTAATGATTGAATTTGGTTAAGATGAGCATATGTTTGTTCAAATGAGTTTGGGGAAAAAAAAAAAAAAAAAAAAAAAAGAAGAAGAAGGTTATAATTCAAAGAAATATTCCAACTGGGCTTTGTAATAAATGTTACAAATTAAAACACATGAAAAAACAGTTATTAACATGTAAGGCAAGTTCAGTGAAGTCGATCCATCAGATAAAATTTCAGCACCTTCCCTTTGCACTACTGTTTTTGTCTTGCACAGTTCAGTAACAGATGACTTACACTGAGAGGTTCCCCACACATACATGAGACATTTTTGCAGTATTTAGTTCGAGGTGAATTTAATCGCATGCGATGAATTAAGCTTTCTACGTCTCTGGAAATTGGAGTTCGGATTTTTCTTAATTGTGTTTGGGGTTAATATCAGGGCTTTGTTTAACACACATTTTATAATATAGACAATCTGTGTTTTTCAATAAATGTTTAAATCTGTCGTTTGATGCTTTATTTATCAGTGCATAACATTCTGACAAATCCAAATCTATACTGAATGAAGTTGTGCCTTCAATGTTGCGAGCTGCTCTTCGAGCAGCTTGGTCAACTCTCTCATTGTATGAAATGCCCGCAGTGAGAGGGCACCCAACAAAAAGTAATACTGACTCTCTTCATTGATAGAAGATGCGTTATGTAATTTATTTCGTTGTTATCTCATTACGAATCTTTGAATTGGTGAGATTGTAAAGCAGAAAGCGCTGATCTGGAATCACTACAAAGTAGAAGTTGACAATTTTTAGTGGCAAGAATTTAGAATATACTTTAGAGACATTAGATATTGCTACTAGTTCTGCGGTAAAAATCGCAAGTATTTCCCAAGATTATACAATTTCTCCGACTTTTAAGGTTGGCCGTGATGATAAAAAGCTGCGCCAGTGTTATGATCATCTAGTAGCTTGAACCATCCGTAAAAACTTTAAGTGGTCTTTATACACATTTTCCAAATGACTTTACATCGCTTTTAAGAAGGTTTGGAGAATCGTTTTTACTTAGCATAGTGTAATTGTATCAAATTTAGCTTTGATTTGTTCCCATTTGGGAATGGGTGCATAGAAGGGGCTCGAAGCGATTTTAGTTTGATTTATGTTTGATTCTTTCAATAGAGTAGAAGTATATGTCTGGATGGATACTAAGTTGATTTTATGCTCTAGCTCTTTTGCAAAGTCTGTTTCTGAATTTAATGATACTTCTTTGCACAGAAAGTATTTTGTGAAGAGTTCTTTAAGACAATTTAGATGTAGACGCTTTTCGAAACTCATTGAGAGGCAAACTCCAATTCATGGTATGTTCCATTTACTGTATGTATAGGAACTCCAAGTGCCAGTTTATACGATTTTGCAGTCTATACTTTGTATTTATTGAGTAAGTGTTGTGGGGCGCTAAAGATACTTCTTGGGCGTAAATTAATCTTGACCGCACAGGCGCAGAAGATAGTAATGTTAAGCTATCTTTGCTTGTCCCATTTGTTTGCTATGATTTTTAAAAGTTAAACTTTTCCTCGCTTTATTCAAAATGTATTCAATATGTAGATTCCATGAAAGCTTTGGAGTTAGATAAACGCCTAGAAATTTTACAGAACTAGCGTTTGTAGAGTGACCCGTTCAGAGTAAATTGAGGAGTTTCTCAGGGTCATATCCAGAGTTAAAAGCATTAATTCGTTTTTCTGCTGAAAGTGAAGTCCATTTTCATGTAAAAAGTCGTGATTTTGTTTAGTTAGTTGATATTTTATTTTTATGTATTGATAGATCTAATGAGTTCTTTCTTTTCATAGTGACCTTCATCCACAAACATAAGTCATCGGCGAATTGTGCTAATATTACATCTTTGATAATCCTTTTGTTATATCTGCAGTTAAAATATTGAATAAAATCGGAGATAATACTGATCCCTGTGGACGCCCCATTTTTAATTGGTCTAGCGCTAGATAAGTATGCTCTATCTTGTTTGAATCACTCGATTTTCCAAAAAACTTTGATATAGTTATACATTGTTCCACTTATACCAATGGCTTTGAACTTATACATGAGCCGTTTGTGCCATACTTGTTCATATGCTTTTTTTTATATCAAAGAAAGTTGCAAGGATGTTTTTGCGTCTCGCAAATTGTTGTTTAACTTGAGTCTGTTAGTTTAACTAAGTGTTCTACTGATGACTTCCTTTTGAAAACCAGCTGGTTGATGGGATTACTTGGTGTTTGTTACAAAAATTTGTTAACCTGTTTTAGAACAATTTTTTCCATCAGTTTGCACATATGAGACGTTGGGCGATTGGTCGGTAGCTGTTTATAACAGATCGAGGTTTTCCCTGTTTGTGAATGGGAATAATTATAGAATGTTTCCACATTAGAAGGCAGATTTCCTCGTCCAACATTTTTTAATAAAAAGGTATATGAAATGTTTTACATTCGGAGGGATATGATGCAACATTTCATTGAAATGCCATCTAAGCTACTGATGTCTTTCTATTTCCTAGATTACTGAGACATTCTTCACTTCTTGTATTGTTAGGGAACATCAGGTAATGGTCTTTTACAGGGTCAGGGTCGTTGTAAATTGCTTTTCTTTCCTCTTGCTCTCTGTGTTGTTTCTTTTCTGCTGTTACTGTCTGTGCTGCTATGTTTTGAAATATTTGGCGAATGCTTCAGCTTTCTCCGAGTTGGAGGGGAAATCAGAGTTAGGGAGCTTGATCGGACATGTTGGTAGAGTACTCCGTGTTTCATTATTCTTAGATTTGCCCACACCTTTTGATAATCTTTGAAACTATTTACTTCATTTTTACAAAAGTTTGACCAGTATTGTCGTTTAGCTTGTGCTGTCACTTTTGTTGAAATGATTTTTGGCCTTTTTTTTCTCAAGCAGCTTTGATTTACGTTCGTCTCCTTTACTTCGTAAGTATGCTCTTAGTTTTACGTTTTTTTTCCTTTTTAGCTTGTTCGCATTTTCGTTCCACCAGACATTCCTATGTGTTTATTTAACTTTGGCTGATTAGTTTTATTCTGGGTATTGACTGATTTGCAGCAGATAGCATGGCTTTTTGAAATTTACAATACAATCCATCAACAGTTAGGTAGTTGAATTCATTCATGTCGACATTGAACGATTTAAGCAAGTTTGTGAAGCTGTCCCAGTTAGCTAATTTATAGTTATATTTTGGTACTTTTTCTTGCGACATGTCTTTTGGTTCAGGCCTTATAGATTTAAAAGTGGTGATAATGGGAATATGATCACTGTTCAGAGTGTCATTTAAGGTCTGCCAGTCACATACAGGTGCTAGATCTGGAGATGTTAAGGTTAAATCTATTGCACTGGGCTTGTGATTGGGATTATCGGGAACACGTGTTATTCTTCCCGTCGTTAAAAGATATAAAGGCGAGTCAACAATGTTTTCAACGAAACGACTGCTAGTAATTAATTGACAATCTTTTTCCAGAATGGCGAATGAGCATTGAAAATCACCAGTTATTATGAACTTGCTATTCTGATCTGATTTTAGGTGTAGTGATCGAAGCATTCGGTGTTTATCTCATTAGGCCCTCGAGGTAAGTATATTGACCACTACAGTGAATGTGGTGTCAGTGTTTATTCGGACCCTGACTGCACAGGATAGGCATCTAGTAAGTCTGGTGGAACAGGACTAGTACATAGGGTAATACTTCTCTCCTTCTTTATGTAAATAGCAACGTTGGTTTTATCTTCTGTGGCTCCTTGCTGAGTAATGGGTGGAAAATAGTAGCCACTGAGTTTAGGTAACCTATTCCTCTTCACATTGAGAGACTGTAAAGCCAATACATTATATTTTTCTCCGGCAAGGTGCTGAGTTAGCTGATCAAGACTAGTTGAGATGGATCGACAGTTCCATGGAAAACCTTAAAAGAAACGTTATTTAACATGGAATATAACTTTCTTTAAACCAACTAACATAAAAATCTCAAGATCTAGATCTAATTGTTCACGTTAACAGTGTCAAAAATGGATAATAAATCATGTGTAGAATAGTACACTACATATACTTTTGTTCACAAGTGGTGGCATTACAGTCAGGATGAAGTGGATGCTGAAGATTTATAAGTTCTTGTTTCACCAGTCCTATAAGACACTAAATCTGTTACTCCAAGGGGCGCGGTTGTAGTAGGGTCGCTCCTAAAACGTGTGTGTGTGTGTGTGTGTGTGTGTGTGTGTGTGTGGTGTGGTGTGTGTGTTAAATGGTGAAACTGTCAATAAATAAATCAGAGATGTTAAGTTACTATATCAGCAATACTAATTGACACAAGTGGTGAATAAATAGATATTAGTCTACAGTCGGAACTTTGAGCACTGAATTTCTGCAAAGTGTTTCCATCACCAGCCATACAATGCGCTAAACATGTTCCTCCAGGGGCGAGGATCGTAGCGTGGGTCTTCCAGGAATGGCTGGTACTGGGAGGGGCCGCGTTGCTGGAAAACGGTAGCGTCGGGCCACTTTTTTGGGTGTTGTCCAGAAGAAGCTCCTGATGTGTCTCCCGATGTTCTTGGCGAGAACACTAGCCCTCTGTAAGTAGGATGGAGGTCGTCCGGAAGTGCCAGGTGTTGACGTGAAGGTTGGTGTGGCTGATGAATGAGATGTTGTCTTCAATCAGCTCTGATGCCAGCAAGGCGTTGAAGAGGTCCCCCTTGATGTTAAGCTGGGGGTCTTTAGATGGTGCATTTTGCTGATGATAATTTTCATTTTAGGTTGTTCTTTTAAAATGTCCCTGATACATTTATGAATTCTTTGCTGCTTTCTGTCGGAGATTTTGATTTCAAGTCATTCACGGCACAGTGAACTAAAACGGCGTCAAAGTCTTCCTCAGCAGCTTGACGAGACGATTCGAAGGACGGTCGCAAATCCTTGACCGTAGATGCCTTGTGTGACACTGCATCGAATCCGTAGGACTGGCCTAGTCTTCTGCTATTTACTTTATTGTCACCGAGTCATGAAGGATCAAAACACTTGGGAGTCAGGGTCAGGGTTTCGATCTGCTTTCTCTTGTTCCGTGGAACTAGGTCTGGGCCCTATTGCGTCTTTCACGCGGGGCTTGTTTGACGTCATTACAGTTGAGATTCTATTTCTTTCTTCTGATGTTCTTTTTTCAGATTCTTTGGTTTTGTTAGTTGATTCAGGTCCTTTCGTCATCGCTTTTTTGCTGTGTGGTAGGCCTATTGTACGCCTATTGGGTTGAGCGAAGCGCGGTGGTGATACACCCGAACCAGCAGCTTCAGCATAGGTGAGCTTAACGATATTGTGGACTCTGGGTTTCCAACGCTGTTGACGCTTTTTTTCTTCCTATGCTCATTGTCTGCACTCAACATCATTCTGCTGGCTAATAATTTTTTCCAGATTTGAAATCCGTGAGCAGAGCGTTTTTATCATCTCATGTAGGTCAGACAGACCAGCTCTACTCACGCCAGGCCCGATGTGTTGACTGCTGGTTTCGGGTATTGTAGCGCGGTCCACGCCATGGGCAACCAAACCGTCTTCGTCCGCTCTTATTACGTTTCTGGCGTTTTCCGACTGGGTCGCCCTCCCGCCGACTGTCGTGCCCAGGATCAGTGTCCTGAGCGCTGATGACTCGGCTCTTCCATCTCTGGTCTCCTCGATCTCGTCATATTCATTAACTTTGCAAAAATCAGTGCTGCCTTCGTTTCAGTGCTTGACCGTAGCCGCCATCTTGTGTTGTGTCCGTGTGTGTGTGTGTGTGTGTGCGTGCGTGCGTGCGTGCGTGCGTGCTTGCGTGCGTGCTTGCGTGCGTGCGTGCATGCCGCGCGCGCGCGCGCCGCGCGCGCGCGCGCGCGCGTGTGTGTGTGTGTGTGTGTGTGTGTGTGTGTGTGTGTGCGCGCGCGGGTGCGCACGTGCTTTGTTTTGTGGATCAGGTGGATTGCATGTGGTGTTGTTTGTTTTTGAACACTGAAACATGACTTGATTCAGTTTTTTTTTTATTAGGCTACACTGATTGTTCAGTCTTAGAAGGGGCAATGACGGATCTGATTTTTTATTGTTGTCACTCTCAAAACTGAAGCACCGTGTAATATGGGACAAGGACCTTTAGTTTTCAATACTGAGCTGGTAATTTTATCAGAAGTATTTCATTCTATTGCATATTCGTCTTCCTGGTTGTTGCAAAATTGTTAACTACCTAAACGTACAGCTTTTACGTTGACTTCCATTTGCTTCTCTGAATAAAATCATTATGAGTCATGCACACAGTCTATTAAAAACATGTTCTTTATCTATTTCTGTACATTTCATCTGACTGTCTGTCTGTCTGTCTGTCTGTCTGACTATCTGTCTGTCTGGCACACTCCAACCTGTACTATATGAATCAAACACCGTCCTCCCCTTTTGTCCCTGCTGGTGAATACTGTTAAACTGATTTGATTTGAATATAGGTATAAGAATACACGTCGCCATGATTCTGATCGAGGCCATCCAACAGAGTAAATGTGTGTGTGTGTGTGTGTGTGTGTGTGGTGTGTGTGTGTGTGCACGCGCGCGCGCGCACGCGCGTGTGTCTGTGTGTGTCTGTGCATACGTGCGTGCGCGCGCATGTGTGTATGTGTGTGTGCGTGCATGCGAAGGTGTGTACGTGTGTGTGCGTGAGCGCGCTCGTGTGTGTGTGTGTGTGGGTGTGTGTGTGTGTCTGTGTGTGTGGTGCGCACGCGCGCGCGCGCGCGCGCGCGCGTGTGGTGTGTGTGTGTGTGTGTGCGTACGTCTGCACATGCCAAATTTTGCTTTCGATGAAGCACTGGAGAATAGAAATCGAAAAAAGAAGTTGGAGATAGCCAGACAGTGAGAAACGATTTGTGAATTTGGTTGTCACAGCACAACTCTCTCACTGAACACATCCCTTTTGTTCACAAGACAACGCCCACATGTTTTCAGCCGTCCTCACACAAGCGTACTCATTTGTGAGACAATGCTCATTTGGAAACTGCTTCTCCTCACAAGTGAAAGTCTATTTTGGTTTACTGTCCTTACAAGAAAATTTCCGTTTATAAATCTGCTTGTCCTTACAAGAGAGTGTCAACCAGTGAATTGTTGCCTTCTCAAGGGAAAGCCCCATGTGACATGTACATTCCCACAAGGCACTGTCGACTGACCATCTCTTGGTTCATTGCCCATCCCCAGCATTAGCAAGACAATGCCAACTTACCAGCCACCATGGCAAAATGGTCAGCATCACGGACTCCCGGCTGGGAGGTCGTGGGTTTGATTGACATCAGAGTCAGGTGGGATCTTTCCTCCCTGACCGGCTGCTACCCTACCAGTTGAGTTTGCTGCGGGTTCAGTTGCGAAAACTGGGACCATACAGCCGAGTTTCATCCACTAAACGGATGCGTCTCTTAGAGTGTTGCTCAAATTTCCCTGACTAATACTGCAGGTGTCTGTATCTCTCGAGCCTGGTTGACGCTGGGACATATTATGAAAGGAAGCGTAGAGTACAGCCCTGTCATGTAGTCTCAGACTGGAATAAAAATCCATAGCATCATCTAAATCTTCATCGTTCTCATCAACCAGCATTGGAAAAACGAATGCCAGCTTATCTATTTGCCTCACACGATAACGTCTTTGTTATCTTGTGTTTTTTCAAAACTTTGCCCAGTCAAATCGCCCAAGACTCACACTTTTATCTTTCATGTTCGTCTGTCGAGTGGACGAGAACCACTTCAGTAGTCTTTGGGTTGAGGAGGGGTGGGGTGGGTGGTAGGTGTCTGACACAAGGTATGGGTACGCAGGTGGCTGAACAAGCCAGTGCGCACACAGGATGTGGGGTAACAGCATAGACAAGGAATGTGGGAGACGTCCTCTTGATTGCTGACGTGGGCTTTCCTTGCCTGTCTGTGTTGTTGTGCTGCAGCAACCCTCCTTTCATCACATGAATTGGCGTCTTTGTGGATAGAGCAGTGCCATCTGGCTTGACCATAGCAATGTGTTGCCATGAGTTGATATTAATGCCGTAATGGGTATGGCAACACATGGGGGCTGGCCCGCTATTGCGCGGCCCACTATTGCGGGACCCGCTATTGCGCGGGCCCGCTATTGCGCGGCCCGCTATGGCTCGATATTGCGCGGCCCGCTAACCCTAACCCTAACCCTACACTGTCGCGCAATAGCGGGCCCGCGCGCAATAGCGGGCCCACGCAATAGCGGGCTGACGCCGTTTTGAGTGTGTCTTTGAAGCCTTTCTTCTGATTCCAGGGGAACGCAGGTAGATGATCTGTCTCACACAATTGACTGTGATGTTAGGCTCAGCAAAGGGTCTGCCTGGCGGGGTTGAAGAGGATGATGATAGAAGTGACTTTCAGGTGATCTTGTTGAAAGTGAGGAGTTGCATCACTCATCGAACTTACCCTCTCTTCCAAAACCACCTGAGTCCAGCTGCAAGACAGGGCAGAGATGGCTGGAGACAGAATGGGATGCAGTTGATGACCATGGTGTCTTTCATGACTGATCATGCTCTACACACTCCACAATGCATTGCTGTGAGCCGCCTTTCTGCCCGTTTAATCAGTTTGTGATTTCCTCTGCGCGATGTGCCGAGTCCAGCCTTCACATGCTTAGGTTGAGAAGCCCTACTTCACTGAGGGTCTGAGACTCGTCGGCTACCCTCACCTGTTTCTGTCAGCCTGCGAAAGCAATTGCCCAGGATATGACCAATGTCACATGCAAACAGCTACAGGGAGCCGCAGGTGAGAGTTGAGTGCCAAGTGAGGACCTAAGATGGACGTGCAGCCCTAGGGAGGATTTGGCAAGCACATGCACCACAGATGCTATCTTTAACAGATACCGTATGCACCCCAACAACAGGTAACGTAAACTTGAGATGAACAAACACAAACTGAGAACAAAAATAGTGATATAACACAAAAGTCAGGCATGTTGCATCTGGCTAGGGATAAAAAAATTGTATTATGCAGCTTTAAGATTGCTTTCCTTTACTTTTGCTAAACTAGAGTTATATGCTCTGTAGCGCCTAGCCATCAGTATCATTGAAACATATATCTTTAACACATAAAATGAAGTGTTTTTGTTAAACTGTTATTTCAAAATGTGATAAATCCAAGAGCTTACAAAACATTGGATACCATTCTCCATTTTGAATGTCATCTAGACAACAGTCTCCATCTGCATAGCAAATTGATTAAAAGTCTGAATCTCTTTCTCTTTGATGATAATTAGACTGTTTTAAGCCAAGCCCCCAAGTCCCCAAGCAGATGTTTAGGAAATTATATTCGTCTTACGCACAATATCTAAACGGCTGATCACACAAAGAAGAAAAAAATGCATGTTTATACTTCAGACAGCGTGTAATTATACGTGTAGTGATTTCTGTGAAAAAAACCCACAAACATTTAAAACATTGTCTGCATTAGCTACGGGCTTAGCTATTGTCAGTGAATATGCATTTCCTATATAAATGTCAAGTGAACTATTTCAGTATTTACAGATCATCCTGCTAGATCTTATCTCTTTTTATTTATTTGTAATTTTCATGGAAATATTTTAGCAATTATGACAACATGAGATATAAATTCAAAAGGAATATAAACAAAAGAAATGAAAATCATCAAAGTGAAGCTGAAACTCAGGTATTACACAAGGTACGAGACTTTGCTCCAAAACATCCATTCTGGTGATGTGGGGATGAAACAGAAAAAGAAGCAAAGGAGGAGTGCGGAAAGGAGAGGTAATCACACACACACACACACACACACACACACACACACAACACACACACACACACACACACACACACACAACCACACACACACACACACACACACACACACACTCACACACACACACACACACAGCACGCACACACACACACACACACACAACACACACACACACACACACACACACACACACACACGCACACCACACACACACGCACACACACACACACACACACACACACACACACACACACACACACACACACCACACACACTCACACACACACACACACAACACACACACACACACACACACACACACACACACAGAAAAGCGGAAACGGAAGTTTATTCAGTATAGGCCATAGCCTATCCTGAAGGGAGTACAATACCTTAAGGTCTTGACAATACACTTCTTAATTAAACAATGAATAATTCATTAATTTTATAACATAACATGACAGCTGAGCATTAATTAATCCATCTGGATCACAAAATCCAACACCACTTTAACTGAGTAATAAAGTGCGTCTTTTAAACGCTTTGTACAAGATATGCAATGTTGCTTCATTTCGACTTGCCATGAACAGTACAACATTAAACAGATAGGCTTTTTGAGGTATTTGGGAGATATAAAACCATTTCGCGGGTCTTGGAAGGCGGGAGAGTACAGCAAAAGATGTTGCTCATCTTCTTTGGCATTCTTACACTGTGGGCACATCCTAGCATCTTCATTAGCATTAGTGTACCGATATTTGTGTGTGTGTGTGTGTGTGTGTGTGTGTGTGTGTGTGTGTGTGTGTGTGTGTGTGTGTGTGTGTACGAGGCGCGTGTGTGTGTGTGTGTGTGTGTGTGTGTGTGTGTGCGCGCTTTGAATTAGAATTATAATTCTGTCATGTTTTTCTGTAATATGCACTTTGGGCTCTCGCGAGGTAAAGTGCTCTATAAATATCCTTTTACATTACATTACATTACATATATCAGCTATTCCGAATTTCATCTTTGTCATATAATTCTTTAAGTGTCTGTCAATGTCAAGCAAAAGATATGCTTCACAATTTCTAGACGAATTAAATGTTCTGTAACAAAACATACCTGTCACTGTTTTGAATGTGTTTCCTCCCATTTTTGCCACCTGTTATCGATCAGCTTCTGACGACGTTCTTCTAAAAAGACTGATATTTTCAACATCTTGATTAACCCAAACAAACCCGAACCCATTTTGATACCCCCCCAAAAAAAATCGCGAGTGTCAGAAGCCCGACATTTCTTATCTTGTAGTTCTAAACTAAGCAACATTTTGTACGCCTTATGTGGTAATCTTTCCTCATTCATACACAAAAATTTCAACCAGTGACTAATACATCGCAAATATGAGTTGACATACAAAGGATATTGGCCTTATCCACATTTACAAGATAAATTTGGGCGTTGTAGGCTGCCACCAAAGTTTCAAAAGGGAGTGACTGATGGCGGGGGAAAATGAAGTAAAATTTAGAAATAGAGTTTGTTTCTTACCGCCAATGACATTGACAAACAAAGCACATGACAAGACACGATGCATTTCAACCACTTGGGTCTTCTTCAGGCGAAAAAAAAAAATCACATTAAACATTTGGGACAGTACAAAAAAAAGAACGAAAACGAAAAAAAGAACGTAAAAAAATGACTCATCGTTGTTGTCCATGTGGGAGAATAGCCGGTAAGCGAAAAGACCATGGGGGATTATGGGAGAGGGAAAGGGGGGGGGGGGGGGTTGCGTAGGGGGCGAGGTGTGTGTGAGTGATAATGATAGGGTTGTGTGTCTAGTTTACTGGGGATGGTATGATATCTTTGTGCTGGTTGTGGTAACAATGGTGGATAGATAATAATGGTAAGGGAAAAAATAAAAAGGGGGGGGGGGAGGGGGGGGGAGGGTTCGGGGAAAACTGGAAAAAAAAAAGTTTGGGTGAATAAAAAAAATGATTGCGTGGGTGATGAAAGAGGTAAGTGGTAGTTATGCGTGGGTTGTTGAGAAGGTGTGTGGGTAATGTTAGGAGGAAGGGGAATGGAAGGTTAACTCATGGGTGATAAGAGTATGATCGGGGGGGGGGTGGGGGGGGCGGGGGGAAGGGGGGGTGTGAGGTGAAAAAAAGAAGAAAAAAAGGGGGAGAATGGGGGGGGAGGATGGTAATGTGTTTGTGGGGTGGGGGGGGGGGGAAGGGGGCGGGAGAAGGTTGAGCCATATTCCTCATCCATTATGGAGGTGGAGGGTGGGGGTGGGGGTTCATATAAATGGTGTTGTTTAAAATAAGTGAACAATTCTGTGGATGAAAAAAAAAAGGTAAAGTGGGGGGGGGGGGGGGGGGGGTTTAAGGGGAAGGAAATAAAACAAAAATTAAGATTTAAATAAGATGGAGGGTGGCTGAACTACTGTATGAAGTGAGTGAAGGGGCTGTGGTGGTGGTGTATGTTGTGTGTGTGTCTGTGTGTGTGTTAGTGGGATATTGCCAAATGATGTGGAAGTGGTGGTATGTGTGTTTGGTTATTGTTGGATATTGTTGCTTGGGGGTGTAGTGTGCCCAGTTTGGCAATGAGATGGGACTCTTGAGTTGTGCGTCAAAGCTGTCACTCTGTGACTGCCAGAGTGCCAAACTTTGACATGGTCGAGGGTTGTGTTGGTGTGGATGAAGTGTAGGGCGACGGGTTTGGGTGGTGTGGCGGATATCAGCCAGGATGTTCAGAGATGCGTGTTTCAGTGTGCGTGAAGGTTCCCTATTGTAGATCTTGCACACAGCTGGGCAGTGGATGGCATATATAATGTTGCGGCTCTGAATGAGAATGTGCGTTTGACTGTGAAGGAGTCTTTGGGGCCTGTAAGATGGTGTCTGGGTTGGTGAGGGGGCAGATTTTTGCAGTTGGGTTATGGCAGGGCGTGAGAGTACCTGTGGTTGTATATATACTGTGGTTCTGTTCAAACTGGTCCGCACACACTAAAGGACCGCATCCATACTCAACAATTCTCCGTCTTCGCAGGACTCAGCTCCAGCGACCGGCTCAGATCCTTTCATATAAAGCAGCCAAATGTCACCAATTTTTTCACCAACTGCGGATACCCCAGTTCCCTCATCAATACAGCACTCCGCCGCACCATAGCTGTCATCCAAGAACATTGCTCTGGAAACCCGCATCCAACCAAGACAGACAGTCCCACTGCCTCCCTCTCTACCACCCGCACACCCTGCCCATCTGTAGGGATCCTCAAATCCAATTGGACAATTGTACATACACCACAAACCGCCCTTCCATACCCAACCCATGATCACATTCAACGTGACAAAAACCTCAAAGACCTCCTCGTGCGGTCCAGTTTGAACAGAACCACAGCACACCAACCAGGTATCCCCCTGCTCTAAAACCAACTGCAAATCTGCCCCCTCACCACAACCAGACACCATCTTACACGACTCCTTCACAGTCAAACGCAATTTATGTCAGAGCCGCAACATTATAATTTATATGCCATCACGCCAGCTGTGTGGCAAGATCTACATAGGGGAAACGTCACGATGACACTTGAAACACGCATCGCTGAACACCTGCTGATATCCGCACACCGACCCAAACCGTCGCCCAACACTTCAACCACACCAAACAACATTCGACTGTCAAAGTTATGGCACTTGCTGGCAGTCACGAGGGTCCTGCTTTGATACGCTCAACTCAAGATGCCCATCTCATTACCAAACTGGGGCCCACTACACCCCCAAGGCATTCAATATCCAACAATACACCAAACAACACATACCCACCATTCCACATCAGTGGCAATATCCCCTACCAACACAACCACATACACAACACAAATAATACACCCCACCACATCCCCTTCATCACTTATACAGTTGTTAACAGCATCCCGCCATCTATTTAATCTTAATTTGTTAGCCTTCCTGTAATTCCCCCCCCTCCACTTTACCTTTTTTTTTTTTTCCATCCACAGCAATTTTTGTTCACTTTTTTTTAAACAACACCCATTTATATGAACTCCCACACCACCCCCACCATAGTGGATGATGAGATATGAGCTCTCCTCTTCCCGCCGCCCTTCCCCCCCCCCCCCCCCCCCACAAACACATAACCTCCTCCCCCCATTCTCCCCTTTTATTTTTCTTTTTTTCATTCCCCACCTTCCCCCCCCCCCCCCCCCGATCATACCTTATCAACCCATTACCTTCCATCCCTTCCCTCCCTAACATTACCCTACCACCTTCTCAATACCCAAGATAATCTAACCCTACTCTTTCCTCAAACCAACGAAATCTTTATTTTATTCACCAAACCTTTTTTTTTTTCCCCCCAGTCCCCCCCCCTTTTTTCCCTTACCATTATTATCTATCCACCCTTACCACAACCATCACAAAGATATACACCATCCCAATAAACTAGACACACAACCCCCTATCATATCACACACACACACACTCCCCTACGTAACCCCCCCCCCTTTTCCTCTCCCATAATCCCATGTCATTTCCGCTTACCGGCTATTCTCCCACATGGACAACAACAGATGAGTCATTTTTCGTTCTTTTTTTCGTTTTTCGTTCTTTGTTTGTACTGTCCCAAATGTTTAATGTGATTTATTTTTTCGCTGAAGAAGACCCAAGTGGTTGAATGCATCGTGTCTTGTCATGTGCTTTGTTTGTCAATGTCATTGGCGGTAGAAACAAACTCTATTCTAAGTTTTACACCAAAGATTTGTTTGTTAAAGCAATAGGTAAACTTTTCTAGTTCGATAACAGCTTTAACCCCCCCCCCATATATCTCGACTCTGTATCGAGCGATTGGCTGAATGTGGGCATCAAAAAGCTTAGTAACACAGGTAAAGAATAATTATTAGCACATACTGTTTTCTGAGTATACACAGTAATGCATGTTTTGCTCTGCTCGCAAGATCCTGACTACAGATGAAAAACTAAGACGTGTGCAATTCACAACATCAATTGCCTCACCATTCAAAGACAGGTGAAATATCGCTCCATGTCGTCCCTTCTCAATGATTTCTGATGCTGGTTCTTTATAAATAAAGAAAAAAATTCAGAACTACATGCATCTCCGTGTTGTACACCCTGTGTGCACAAAATACTATCTGTGAATTCGTTGCCTCTTACATTTGCTTTAACATTAGAATACATACTTCGTACACACTGAAACAGCTTTCCTTTTATACTGTTACTTTGAAGAACTGGCCAGAATAGTTTCCTTGTATAGAGTCAAAGCCCTTCTCAAAATCAATAAAAGCTACGGGAATTTACGATTTAACGAAAAATTGCTTCTGCATCTGTTAGAAGTGTAAAAATATAACACACTGTTTAGTACCCTTTCTTGAAACCAGCCTGATATTTGCCAGTTATATTATACTGTTCTACCCTATATCTGCACCTGTGTTTATAACAGAACTGTACAGTTTGCTGCCGATGTCACATAGTGACACACCTCTATAGTTGCCAGGATCGTCAACATTACATTTTTAAAATAGTGGTACTATAATCTATTCCATCCAGGCTTCGGGATGTATTCCTCTGTCAAAAGAGCATTGTAAATTTAACAAGAAAATCGACAATTACTTCGCAACCATCTTTTAAAGATTTCTCCAATGAAGCCATCTGGACCAGCAGATTTGCCATTTTTAATTTATGCAAATAAAATTTCTTTTGAAACTGGGTTATCAAATAAAGTGAATTTCATCACTGGCTTCTAAATCAGATGCGGTTTCCATTTCTATTAAAGTGTCCACATCCTTATCAAGGAGGGTTTTGAAATGCTCATGCCACTCATTAATAGAAATAGATGCATGTACACGAGACCCTTTGGGTGACATCTAATGCACATTATGCCAGAATGCATTGGGATCATTGACCGAATCTATAAGATTACTTAATAAACAAGTATTACATCTCTTTGCTTTTTTCTGTAATAGCTTGTTATATTCTCTCTGTGATTTACAATACTTTGAACTGTCCTCAACATCTAAAGCTCCATGAAATACTCTTAGCAGCCTCTTGGCAGAAATCTTAGCTACATGACATTCTAGATCAAACCATGCATCGTTACATAGCCTCTTATCGGTTCTGATCCTTATTTTTATACACTCAGCTTGTTTTGATTTTTCACACATTTGTTAAACGCATTCAATGACAAGTTAATTTCAACATCAATAAAATCAATTGCTGCTTCGAGTAAAGATCTAATATCTTCGCTGCTCATGAGAGCATGAAATATTCTAGTCTCTCTTCCTGGCAAACACACTTTTCAATAAACTTATAATTTTCATTGATGTGATCTTGGTTTATATGAAGCTCATCGCCTTCATCGAAATTGACACAGAGTTCCAAAGGCTGATGGTCCAACTCAATGCGTTTTTGTACATATAGAGTACACAATGACATCATACGTACATGCAGATCAATAGAGAAAAAGATAATTCACACTATTTCCTGTATCAGAAACGTATGTGAAACGACCTTGACGGTCGCCATTACATACTCCGTTTAAAATGTATGATTCTAGAGCTGTGCACATTCTGAGCAAACACTTGCCGTACCTGTTCAGTACCTTGTCTTCAGACTCCCTTTTAACACAAAACGATTCGTTTTCAGACAATTAGTACACATAGTGTAATTCATAGCTATATCCTGACTATCATTTGACGTTCTGCTATTAAGGTCTCTGCTTAAAAGTATGTACATGCTAGGAAAATCAAATATTTTATCTGTCAGAATATCATCTGGTGTACAAATACCATTATCAACATCAAAATACGAATAGTATGGCAGTTTTCCGGAGATACATAGGTGCACACATACAAAGCATCTTTAGTCAACTTGAGTAGACTTTTAGATATACAAATATAATGAGATCATTGTAATCGACATCAACGGCTTTCACATGTTGCAAAAACTCTTTCTATAAAAAGAAGAGAGCAAATTAGTCTTTCTATAAAATTAGTCTTTCTATAAAAAGAAAGAGACAAATTAGTCCCCCCCCCCCCCCCCCCCCCCCCCCCCCCCCCCCCCCCCCCCCCCCCCCCCCCTGACTGTCTTCTTGATGAGTAAATTGTATTGCGGGTTTGTAAAATATTTCATAGGTATGAAAAAAAGAATGGCGTAAATAATTAACAAAAGTCTCAACAAGACAAACGATATCGAACCATGTAACATTAGAGATAATGTTGTGATCACCAGTCTTCGACAATAACCATTGACATTCCTGTGCAAAAAATACGAGCGTTTTTTTTTTTTTTTTTTTTTTTTTTTTTAATCCACACACACAGTATTCCGTTCACGCCCTCGCATGCGCGCACTTTTTTTCTCGCCGTTTCCCGTCCTCACTGCCACTATCAAGACACATATCGCTGACACCACTGGAGACTGAGAACGTGTTCACGCTTTTCTCGTGCACGCTAGTGGCAGCTGCCATTGCTGCTTTGTCATCCTCTGTCACAGGTTCACGAAGAAGAATGTCACTTGCACGTGAAGGCATTCTGGTGGAGCAAAAAGATGTTGATTCTAGATTTTTGTTCCCTGCGTATTATTTGCAATTCTATATTTAACAAGTTTTCTATGACAGAAACATTTGTATTCACTACGTGTGTTAAGCTGGCGGTATTCCTATTGAATAAGTTTTAGATTTTCTTGGTAGTCAAAACAAATTTCTTTCCATCTATTATCAAATGGTCAAAAATTATTGTCGCTGTTTTATTCTCCTTTCTTGCTGCCTTCAAATGAGGTACAAGTTTACGTCGAATGTCTCGGACCCGTGAGGAGAAATCTTCCTCAATAAATGTGTTGGTGCCAGAAGGTTTCTTCTGTTACTGAGAATTCCTTCCTTGTCTTTAAAAAAGTACGTTGACCAATTACAGGGTGTTGCGTCTGTGGAGTTGGTCAAAGTCATGTCCTGTGTGAGGTTCAGTTTGTCTGTTAATATATCTCTGATTAAACCTTTGCATTGTTCTTTAGTTTCATTTTCATTACGGGGAATGCCATAACAGATAATATTATTTCTTTTGTACCATCCTCTTAAATCGTCAGTCTTCGTTTCCAAGTTCTCTACTTTTTCCCATAGTTTTTCATTTTGTTACCATAGAGATTGGTTTTCACGTTTTAAATTTGTAACATTTTCCTTCAGTTTGGTCAACTCTTCATGCCAATGTCTCTGACCTGTCCAATGTCCTCCTTCACCTCGTTGAACTTTCTGTGAAGAGTCGCCATGATGTCCTTCAGCGTCAGGTCACCGGCTGTCCGTGGAGGCGAAGGGGCTCCACCAGAACCATCACTGGCACTCTTCAAACGGCTCTGTCGAAGACTGTCCACCCTTCCGCCAGATGTAGGCCCAGGGTTCAGCTCCACGTCCCCACAACTGTGTAGAAAAACGCCGGAGTACAAATACGCCAGGAGCAAGCCAACTATGACACCGTGTAGCCGTCTATTAAATTTCAATGTCCGGATAAAGATGGCTTTCTTCGTCACAGCTCGTCGAGCCATGAAAGCAACGAAGACTGGCACAAATCCTCCACAAATGGCTCGGAATGACAACGCCGTCTGCGGCACGGTGACGGCTGGGCAGAATCCAGGTTGATGTAGGGGTTTAGGTCAGTGAAACGTCACTTGAAAGCCGCAGCTCCTGTCACTCAGTGTCAACACTTAGCCAGCCGGATGTGACCCCCCCCCCCCCCCGAGAGAGAGAGAGAGAGAGAGAGAGAGAGAGAGAGAGAGAGAGAGAGAGGAGAGAGAGAGAGAGTACAATCATGGGGGTGATAATGTCATATTTTTTATCTGTTACCTGCCCCATAGCTATTTATGCAGATAACATTCATATCAAACCCTCTGTTCTGTGTATCAGGTAAGACACGTAGAGAGAGAGAGGAGAGAGAGAGAGAGAGAGAGAGATGAGAGAGAGAGAGGAGAGGAGAGAGAGAGAGAGAGAGAGAGAGAGGGGGGGTGCTTCCTGGAAAAAAAGAATACCGTTTTCTTTTCCTCTTTGTGCTGTCCCATTCTTCTGTACCACCTCAATGTCATTGCGACCCCCTGTCCACAGCCACAGCCCGGCATGTCCCGCTGCAGCCCCGGCACAGGGAGCAGTCAATGTCAGATCATCAAGAGGCAACCACCAAAGGAGACACTGCACCGCTGCCAATTCACTTCGGTGGTGTTCAGTGGCGCCTGTTCTGATCTAACATATGCAGGACACCACTTACTAAGCCCCCTACTGATGACAATAATTGCTTAGTCGCGGAGCCGGCATGAGTGAGCTCTCCCTCCGGAGGGCGTTACCACGTCCATCCAACGACAGCTCCATGAACTTGCCGATAACGCGCGACCCGAAGGAATCAAACCAAGGCCATAGACATGGAGAGGACATCGAAACTGAGATCACTTTGAGAGCAGTACATGAAGGGTCACAGTTATTTGAGACTTTTTTTTAATGCTGATCGATGAGAATGAGGACGATGGATATGATGCTACGGATTTCCATTCCGGTCTGAGGCTGTATGACGGGGCTGTACTATATGCTTACAATCATAACATATCCCGGTGGCAACCAGGCCCGACGAAGCAGACACCTGCAGTGTTGGTCAGGAAATTTGAGCAACACTGTCAGACAGGCACCCGTTTAGTGGATGAACTCGACTGTGTGGCCCCAGTCTTCCCAGTTGAGCTCGTGGCAAGCTAAACTCTGGGTAGGAGCAGTTCAGGGCAGAAAAGTTCCACATGGCTCTAATGGGAACCGAACCCACGACCTCCAAGCCGGGAATCCGCGACGCTAACCACTTCGCCACGGCGCTGGTCCAAAAATACTCTTTTTATTTCAAGCTGTCCATTATTGATGTGTGACATTAATATATGTAAACATTAGCAGATTATCTGACCGATGCATGTAGGATATGTGATAGAGTAATCGTTTGCATATTAATGTGCTGATTATCTGTGTTTAATATATGCACAGGAGCATGCTTAGATTTAGTGGAGAATAAAACTGAGGATAATGTAAATGTGATTAATTATGAAGAAAGAATAACAAAAATATCATAGAAAAGCAAGAATGTGTACAGTTAAGACAAGGAGCAAGACAGATAGATGAAGAAAACATCAAAAGTTATTTTCTGTAATCTGGAAAAAAAAAACTGCATCAGTAGAATATGACTAAAATAATTGGTCTTGCTTCTACGTCAGTAAAGTATGGCTGAAATAACTGATCAACAAGACAGTGTTTTATCAGCTTTGAATAATTACCAAAAAAAAAGTCACAAATATGGAGAGGGTGTTGTCGAGACTAGTGACGTCAGCGATTTAGTAAAGGATATCACTTGTTTAATGAAGCAGGAGCATTTGAACCTTAAGGTGAAATTACATAAGAAGAAGAACATTTGTCCCAAAGACCATGTAAAAAAGCACAGACCAAAATGACGATGATGATGATACTGATGATGATGATGATGATACTACTACTACTGCTACTACTACTACTACTACTACTACTACTACTACTACTACTACTACTACACACCACCACTACTACTACTACTACTACTACCACTACTTATGATAACAATAAAACACAATAATAGCAAGAATTATAAGAATAACAACAACAACAAGAACAAATAACAAGATGCAAAGCATATAAACGTACTCCCAGATTATCCTGAATGCGCCATGGGGTGGGAAGGGGGGGGGGGGGGGGGGGACAAAGAAGACCGAAGAGGTCGAAACGCGTCGTGTTCTGTCTTGTGACTCGTTTGTCCACGTTTCGCTTGGCGGTTCGCTAACATTTATTTGAGATTTGTTTGGATTTCCGCCTGCAGTCGTCTCACTTTGCAACTAGATCTAATACTTAGATTTTCAGTATCACACAATGGTTTCACTTGATTTCACAGAATATTAAAATACATGTATAATCGTAAACAATAGCAAAACACATAAAAGTGGTTAGAGCACACTTCACTTGCCAACCTGTTCATGGGATATTTAGAAAACAGCCTCCTGAAGCACGGTCCTCTCAGCATCAGTGAAGAGTTCTGGAAGAGATTCATCGATGACATCTTCGTGCTGTGGACGGGAACTCAGACAGAACTCCAAGCATTCATGGACCACTTGAACTCCATCCACTCCACCATCAAGTTCACTTTTGCAGCCTCACAAAAACAACTCGCTTTTCTAGACATTTCAGTCAAAGTGAAGGATGGATTCTTAGAAAGAGATTCATTTACAAAACCCACAGATGCACACAGCTACCTCCACCACAATTCAGCACATCCCCGGCACTGCATGAACAACGTCACCTACAGCCAGTTCCTAAGGTTAAGACGTTTGTGCTCAGTGGAAGAAGACTTTGTTGCTCGTTGCACATACATGTTCCTACAGCTGCGGAACAGATCTGTTCCCGCAGACATGATCAACACAGCACTTCAGAGAGTCAAACAGATTCCGCGCAGCCAGACACTTCAATATAAGGTGAAAACCAGCAAACGGCGTGTCTCCTTCATCGTCACATACAATCCACGCAATTCCCCATTCAGACTGTGGTTCAAACAATTTTCCCCACACCTCCATTCCAACAGGAAGACAAAAGATGCCATTCCGGGCCTACCCCTCCTAGGAGAACGCAATTCAAAGTCTCTGAGACACATGCTGATGCCATCGGGGCCACCACTAGTCCAAAGCCTGGAAGGACACGGAAGCTTCAGGTGCCAAAACCTCAATGTGTCGTGTGTGCCAACCACCTTGTGCAGTCCAAGATTTTCACCAGTGCGGCCACAGCAGAGACATTCACCATCAGACAAAAACTAGCATGTGAAACATCAAATCTGATCTATCTGCTCTTCTGTAGACAATGCCCTACCACAACACATACGTAGGTGAAACGAGAAACACACTCAAGCAACGTTTCTACCAACACCGTTCAGACATCAACAGAAACACTGGCACCCTGGCCGCACAACACTTCAACAACACCAACCCTTCACTTGGCAGATCGTCAATGCATCCCAATAGAAAAACAACACACAGACGCTACACACAACCGACTGAGCAGGGAGTCCTCCTGGATGGCCAAACTGAAGACCTACGCTCCTCAGGGACTGAACACTCGCTATCAGTAGGTGTTGAAATGCCTGACACAACAGACTGACAAACTCTGCCGGACAACGATGAGTGTTTACCCCCTCCCCCTTCTCTCTTCCTTCCTCCCTCTCCTCCCTCCCAACACCCCCTCCCTCCCTCCCAACACCCCTCCCCTCCCTCCCACCCCTCTCGCTGTCTTTCCGCTTTTAATCCTGAAGTTAACAAGACTAAAACAAAGATATTAAAAGCCCTTTTTAAAAACTACAGTGATGACGTTTTTTTCTTTTCCAACACAAACTGTGTCAGTTCAGTTATAATTTGTTTTTATGACGCTGCACAAGTGTTAACATGTACTCAGTGCGTCACTTCAAATTTGTGTTGTTATGACGTGCTCATACACGTGCGATTAAGCCCTTGAGGAAGGCCAGGCGGCCGAAATATTGGGAGAAAAAACAAACAACCTGTTTGGAGTCGTTTCTTTCAATTGTGTCATAACACACACACACACACACACACACACACACACACACACACACACACACACACACACACACACACACACACACACACACACACATATATACATTTATTCTTCGCCTTTCAGAATATTTATATTAATAGTGTTGTAAAGTTGAAGGGATAGGTCTCTTCAATCATAATGGAATTATACATATCCCAAATGCCATGTCTTCTCCATACAGTTGAAATTGTCGTCTTCTCCACCACTAGACAAGTATTAAAGAGAAAATAAAAAAGAAAGAAAAGAAAAGAAAAAAAGAAAATATAACAAAAAAAAAGAAAAAAAAAAAGAAAAACAAAGACACCACCACCTAATGAGGCTCAAAGAATAGAAATAAAACAAAGGTGGTGATCTTT
>CM031624.1:34997202-35004702 GCA_018398815.1 Conus ventricosus | reverse complement strand
GCTCCTGGTGTCAAATAGAGACACACCACAGTCCATAATACTGTGGTGTTCTCACCACCAAGGGTGCAAAAAAGAATCCAATAGCACCCTGTCAGGCACACGGAAAGAAAAATGTTAAGTGCCTGTGTAGTTGAAAAATTAAGCGCGAGCGAAGGGAGTTAAATGTGTGAAAAGGAAACGGCGTAGGATTGTCGTTCTTAAAGGGCAGGTCACTTCCTTTGTTTTGAATGTGAGATGTGTTAAGAAAAAATGGGTAAAAAGCTAAACAGACTGGAAGTGAGTGAGGAGAGAGATTCGAGCAACAGCGCTGATAGAATGGAAAAGAGGCCGCCGACTGTCAGGCCCATTTAATACAGACATGAGTCTGTAACATGCTAACGCATGTATTTTGCTGGGAGTGATTCAGACAGAGAAGTATTTGATACCACTTTAAGGAGCTATGGAAGTTCCTGTCTTTGTTTTTATTTTATCCATGTCGATCGTGAAATTGGGAATCGAAATTATTTTGTAAAAGTGTTTATGTTGGATTGCTGCTAACTGTGTGCAGTATAGTCATCATAGCTTATTTTGTTTTCTAGCTACGCCGTTATGGTAGCGGTAGCGCAGTAGACGAGGTTGTGTCTGGAGGGAAAGTCGGGTGAGCTATGGGAGCCATACCCCCCTGCCAGAAAGATGTCGGAAGGAACAGCCAGAGACAGCCAGACATAGTGGTAGGCTGTCCAAACGTGAAGAGGCGAAGTCGGAGATCGCCATAGAATTATGCTCTGAGGAAACCCACTGGAAAGGGTGGGTGGCAACCTATGTTTGATGTCCACCAGAGACAGTTGTAATTCAAGGACGTGATGATTTGTGATGAACTGACCCCAGGAGGATTATAAAGCGAAATATGACCTGTGAACAGTCGGAATAATAAACCCCACCAGTGCTGTGTATGAAAATGGGAGAAGAGGAGACACTGGGGGAAGTGAAATTGTAACAACTGGTATAGCGCCTTGTGATTTGTTTGGAGTCGGATGCATGTTGTGTAATGGAGTTTTGGCTGTATTCATGCATGCATGTGTGAATGTTTGTGCGTGAATCAGCAGCCTGACACCCCCCCAAAGCAGCCAGCGAAGAGTAGTAAATGAAACCAAACGAAAGCGTGGAGAGGGAAAAAGGTTGCTGGAAAACTAAAGACATTATGCAAACAGTATAAAATGTAGGGGACAATCTTTGAGTCTACGCCTGAGAATTCACGCAAAGATGCAAGGGAGATCAAAAGACAAACACACAGATGGACAGAAACAAATACAAATAACCTCAATTTAATCAAAACAAAATCGGAAATGAAATGAGGCAGAGAACGGCAAACGATAAACAGTAACAAGTGGGGTATTTTTTGCTCCCATAAGAAAACCTAACACAGAGTAACTTTTATTCAAGACTGGCACAGCCTTTTAAACTTGAATAAAGTCAGACAAATACATAGACGAACAATCTAATAGTGGGGGAAAAACAAGAGCAGGCAAACAACTGAACTGTCTTCATAGTAATGACTTGGCAAAGATTTGGACTTAAGGAGGGGGGTGGGGGGGGGATTTGAAAATGGAGAAACTGGGACCATGAAATTAAGAAAATATGTTACAGATATGAAAACTCTTCACTAGCTGCATAAGGGAACCATCGCAATCCCTTTTGAAGGCAGATATATCCGTACTGCCTGCTCTGAGGCCCCTCGTCCACTGGGTCAGAACCCACCAGGGAGACACGGCTGGTTGTGTCTGCGCTCCTGGTGTCAGAGTTTTCTTATGGGAGCAAAAAATACCCCACTTGTTTACTGTTTATAATTTTCCAATGACAGGACTGACATGAGTACAATGCGATTAGGATATTATTCAAGATTTGCTGACGTTTGCAGTAAAGCGCATGTACGGATGATAACGTGACTCGTGTGTGTGTTTGTGAGCGCGCGCGCGCGCGTGTGTGTGTGTTGGTGTTGTTGTTGTTTTTTGTTTTACGTCTTGCCACATTATGTGATATTACAGCTATAACACAAACATAGAAAATCCACTTAATCAAAGATGAAAAAAACCACAAACAAACATATAACTCTTCTGTCTTATCTCACCACTGACTGTTATAGTATATTATAAGTATTTGCCGATTGGACTTTTAGCTAAGTGCAAAAACGAATAGATATGTTTCACTTGCTGACAGGGAAACATTTTCAATTGGCTGTACAGGCGTGTCTGGAATGAATTTTGTCATTAAGTTACACAAAAGAATGTGATCCGTTGATATGCTATACCACATATACAATGTATATTTTTGACATACTTTATTTTTAAAGAGTCCAATTTCCATCTACAGATCAGAGAACTTATCTGTCGTCTACGATATATGCTTTGATCGTACTTACTTAACTCTTCATGAATACTTTTCATTTCATCGTGTAAACCAAAACACCCAGTTTCTCTTTCTATCAAATGAAAATGGGAAAATTGTACTTTTCCCACCAAAGTATAGCACTCTTACACTGACATACAGAAGTAAAAAAAAAAAATCCGAATCTGATGATCGCTTTGATCCTCTCTTTGCTAGAATATCAACCTTTTCGTTATAATATAACCCGCAGTGGGAGGGCACACAAAGAAATGTTATTTCAGTGTCTATGACTGAGAGGAAATGTACTAAATTATTTATTTCAGTGATCATCTCACGTCGAACGTTTAGTTTAAAATTATTTATTGCTGTAAGAACTGACTTGAAATCTACACATAAAACAACTTAAATAAATTTTGAGGGTAATCAACAACAACCTTTAAAGCCATAATTATAGCAGCTAACTCAGCAGTGAATATAAGTTTTTTTCTTTGGTTTTCAGACAACCCATCTAACCTGCTTACTTTAGCGAACTGGTCAGCAAACGCTTCTGATTTGTCTGTGGATGATGGTAGCTTGTTATTATCAAGAATAATAGGACATTCTGGGAGTTTGATTCCATTTTTTTATCGTTTTAATCTCATTCCATACCACTATACTGTCTTGAGATCGAATGTGTATCGTTTGCAAAAAATATCCCAATAATACTTTTTGGCTTGTTCCGTAACTCTATTACTATGTATGTTTGATTGTTTCATTTCCTTAAATTTTCCATATACCATTTTCTTATCCCGACTTTTCTTAGTGTGCACGTATTCCTTGAATAACCGTTTTTTCTTAACTGCCTTATCACAGTCTTCATTCCACCAAACATTACCGAGATGTTTACCCCCTTTAGATCCCTGGTACTTCAGTTTAGGAATATATAAACCAGATACCTTTAGAACAGAAGTACAAAACGTGTCATAAATTGTATCAATATCATCATCTGGGGACAAACTTATGTCTAGATCTTTAAGTGCATTTTTCCTTCAAAATTATGGGACTGATTCATTGTAATGATGATTGGTATGTGATCACTCCCAAAAGTTTCAGTATAAGTTTTCCATGCAAACGACAAAGCCGTTTTAGGTGAAACCAAAGTTAAATAGACAGCAGCAGGTCTATGTGTAGATACATCAGGAACTCTGGTTTAAGAACCATCATTGAGTAAGCATAAAGTTGAGTCTACAACATTTTCCACAAACCAATTACTATTGACCTGTGTGCACTCTTTTCCTAGAAAGGAGAATGAGCATTAAAATAACCTCCTACTAACCATTTACCATTTTCATTCTTGATGTTTTTCATCCATTCAGTATTAGCTTCATCTGGATCCTTAGATAAATATACAGAAGCACAGTTTACTTTTAAGGAGTCCGAAAACTTGACAGTTACAGCACATGAAAAAATCCCATGTAATCCACCAGGCACAAGTGATTGTTTGTCACAATTATGCAGTACAGGACGTCGTGCTGTCTTCCGGGGCCGTTACCAGAAAAGGTTCCTCAGATGCCGGCCAATATTCCCCGCTAGGATGCTAGCTCCTTTACAGTGGGATGTAGCCCATCACGGAGGTTGAAGCGGGCGGCTTGTAGGTTGGGGTGAGTGATGAAGGTGATGTGTTTGTCATCATTCAGCTCTGACACCAAAAGTGCGTTGTACAAGTCCCCTTTGATATTGAGTTCGGGGTCTGATGTAGGAGCCATCTTATTACTGATTATGACGGCCAGATAAGGTTTTTCTTCTTTGATACACTTCACGCATCTTGCCATTCTTCCGGAACATGTTGCTGCTGATTCTGTTTCCAGGTCCTTCGATCCAACATGTAAGAGTAAAGCATCAGGAGGTGTCTTGACAGATGCACTTGCTTTGACCACTGCTGGTTGGATGTCCTTTATTGTTCTTGCATTTCTCTGATGCAACTTACATCCGTAGGACTTCCCTACTCTGTTTGCGTTGACTTTCTTTATGACAGGGTCATTCACATATAAAATGTTTGGAAGGCCCTTTAAAGTTGGATTTGGTTTGTCTCTTAGACTTGGCCTTTAAGTCATTGGCGTTTTGTTTGTCTCTAGACTCGGCCTTAAGATTATTGTGGTCATTTTTCTTGCACTGCTCTTTGGCCTTCGGCTTATGACGCAAAGAAGTTTTGACGTCGTTTTTGTTTGCGTTATCATTTTTTTCTATTGTTTTTGTTTTTGCCCCGTTCCTGTATAATTCTGCTCTGCGTCTTTTCTGTTTTATTTGCCTTGACAAACAGAGCATCCTGAGGAGCTGTGTGTGTGTGTGTGTGTGGGTGTGTGTGGTGTGTGTGTGTGTGTGTGTGTGTGTGTGTGTGGCACGCGCGCGCGTGCACGCGCTTTGCTTTGTGGTCAGGTGGATTGTGTGTGATGTTGTTTGTTTTTGAACATTGAAACGACTTGAATTTAGTTTTTGTTCTTAGGCTACACTGATTGTTCAGTCTTAGAAGGTGGCAACGACGGATCTGATTTTATTGTTGTCACTCTCAAAACTGTTATATGGGACAAGGACCTTTAGTTTTCAATACAGAGCTGGTAATTTTCTGATAGCCTTAAATGGATCGCTGGTTACCATTGACTATATCGGATATCATTTCTTCTGGCTGGATTTGTCTTTCTTTTTTTTTCTTTTTTGAATGAATTCCAGGTGCTATAGAAATAATTCTTATCACTATTTGCTGATGACATTGTTCAGTTGTCTTGACTTAGTGATCGGTCTTGAGAATCAACTCAATAACGTGAAAATTGAAGCAGACCGTTCATGCGTCACAGTCAATCTTGAAAAAAACAAAACAAACAAACAAAAAAAAACCCCAACAAACAAACCAATAAACATTATGGTATTTAGAAAAGGTATTTATCTGCCCGAAAAAGATGGTTTAATGGAAATGATGAAGTTAAAATGACAAATTCATATAAGTATCTTGGAAGATATTTTACAACAAAATTGAGTATTACTACTTCTTTGTCTTATGCTCGCAAGAATGGGAAGGACAGGGGTGGTAGGGGGTGGGGTGGTGGTGGTGTGTGTGTGTGTGTGATTGAGATACTTAAGTCACTAAGAAGGTTAAATGCAACAGATGAACAGTTAAATCTGACACTATTTGATACACTGATTGAACCAATTTTGACTTATGCAGCCAAATTTGGGGTCTTGGGAACGTTGGTGATCTCATAAAAAACTGTACATACATTTGGCTTAAAAAGATTTCTGAACGGTCCCCTGCACGCCTCAAATAAACTGGTCTATGGGAAACTGATAGATCTTCTCTTAGTATAAAAACAGCTATGAACTGTATTAGACACTGGCTAAAGGTCTTTAAATTACCCATGTCACGACTATGTAGACAAAAGAAAATGTAATGCTTCTTGTTCAGCATGAATCAGGGCATAACAACTGGGTAACCAATGGGCAGAACAGTTTAAGTGAAAATGCATTTGGCATAGTGTAGATGTTTATTAAAAGAGTTGGAAAAGAATGTAGTTGTCTTGCTGAATTAAAAGACGGACTTATTTTGCGTGATGGGCAAAACTGGCATTCAGCATAAGAAAATAATGACAAATGTAAATGGTTTTTATTCTTTTAAGTACATTTTTCATCCAGAAAGAAACTTGTCTTTAATTACAAACAATAGCACAGAAATAACTTTATAAGATTTCGACTAAAGGTTAGTGGGCTTTATAAATGCAAGTAATGGTTTCTTGATGAAAAACAGGCTAATAGTAAATGTCCGTCATGTGAAAAAGAAACCGAAAATGAAGTTCATTTCTTTTTCTTTTGTACAGCATACAAAGATACCCGAAAGCAGTTACTGTACTTGACTCGCCTTCTTACCGGAATTGGATTGCCAATGTTTTGTCGAGCAAAAATGAAAACGTGATAATAGATCTTACAAAAATCATATCAAAGCTATGAACTTTAGAAAAAAAGACAAGTGCAGAAACAACTAGTGATATATTCAATCATTGAACTGTTCGTCAAGAAGATCCCCATCGTGTGCCTGTGTGTGCAAAAGTGTGTGAATGAAGAAGCGGTAGACTGAAACTTCGTGTTACATGGTTCGAGGACGTTTAATCTTTACTACTGAGCTGGTAATGATTTAATGGTCCCGAATGGATCAGTTGGATTCTGTTGACTATATCTCATACTTTTTTTTTTTTTTTTTTTTTTGCTGTCCCAACCTCTGCGCTACCTCAGAGGCAGTGCACCCACGCCGCTCATTCCGACACCCCGTCCACAGCCATAGCCCGCTGCCCCCGCCGCAGCCCCGGCACCAGCAATCCACAGGGAGCAGTCAATGTCAAGTCGTCAAGAGGCAACCCACCGGAGGAGACACTGCACTGCTGCCAAGTCACTTCGGTGGTGTTCAGTGGCGCCTGTTCTGATCTAACATACGCAGGACACCACCTACTAAGCCCCCTACTAACGACAATAATTGCTTAGTCGCGGAGCCGGCGTGAGTGAGCTCTCCCTCCGGAGGGCGCCACCACGTCCGTCCAACGACAGCCCCCATGGACTCGCCAATACCGGTGACCCCGACGGAAGCAAACCAAGGCCACAGACGCGGAGAGGACATCGAAATTGAGGTCACCATGAGAGCAGGGCATGAAGGGCCACAGAATTTGAGACATTTTTTTTTAATGCTGATCAATGGGAATGAGGATGATTAAGATGGTGCTACGGATTTCCATTTCGGTCTGAGGACTACATGACAGGCTGTACTCTACGCTTCCTTTCATAATATATCCTGGCGTCAACCAGGCCCGAGAGATACAGGCACCTGCAGTGTTGGTCATGAAATTTGAGCAACACTCTCAGAAACCATCCATTAAGTGGATAAAACTCGACTGTGTGGTCCCAGTCTTCCCAACTGAGTCCGCAGCAAACTCAACTCTGGGTAGGAGCCGGTCGGGGCAGAAAAAACCCACATGACTCTGATGGGATTCGAACCCACGACCTCCCAGCCGGGAGTCCGCGACGCTAACCACTTCGCCACGACAGCTGGTCTATATCTCATACTTATTTCTACTTACTCGTTTTGTCTATTCTAAGTTCCGAAAATAAACGAAGGGAACA
>CM031624.1:34987202-34989702 GCA_018398815.1 Conus ventricosus | reverse complement strand
TAATATATATATAATATAAATATATATATATATATATATAATATATATATATATATATATATATATATAGTGATGAAAAATATGTAGTCAGCACCACCCACGGAGTTCATTTTCAAGTTTTCGCCAAAAGGCTTCTTCAGGAACCGATGCAACTACATCTCCTTAGCAGCGATGACATCAATACCATTGACGTCATAGTAGACTACATCAATTTAAACACGACGTCACATTTTCTTTCTTTTTTTCTCTTTTTTTTTTTTTTTTTTTTTTTTTTTTTTACTGTAGTTTCACCTTTCACCACACCCTGTACCCATCCCTCACTACATCTTGCAGAGTCCACCTTCCACAGCACCCTGCAGAGTCCACCTTCCACAGCACCCTGCAGAGTCCACCCTCCACTGTACCCTGCAGAGTTCACCCTCCACTGTACCCTGCAGAGTCCACCTTCCACTGCACATTGTAGAGTCCACCCTTCACTGCATACTGCAGAGTCCTCCTTTTCACTGCACCCCGAAGAGTCCACCTTCCACTGCACCCTGAATACCCCACCTTCCACTGCACTCTATAGAGTCCACCTATCACTGTACCATTCTAATACAGAATCCTGTTTCTCATTCTGTGCATGCTGTTGAGTTCTGTACGGGAGTTGAGACCCATAAAGACCGTCCCCAAATTGGCCTGCCAGTAAGTCTCTCTGTCTAGGAGTTTGTCTTCAGATGCAACTTGTTCGACGGGATGGATAGAAAGAAAGGGCAGCGCCTTATCTTCAGGGTGCTCAGTCTGGGCGAGGTGTCTGGCAACTCCACATCGCGGGGCCATTTTCTTGTTGCAGTCTGATTTGTGATTGGCCACCTTCTTTTGAGGTCCTTGGTGGGCCCAACATACCATGAGTCTGGGTGGTTCTGACATCTGATGACGTAGATGGTATTTTTTGTCGAACAGGTGAGGTGCTGTCTGATGGGCCAGTAGCGCCCATCCCATGGGCTTCTTAGTCCAATCAGGTCACTGGAATGTGCTCAAAGGTCACATCGGCGGGCACAGCATACAAAAAATCCAGGTCTGTTCATGGGTCCATGGAGAGGATGGCGACGTGGTACTGTAGGTATATACATATACATATATATATATAATATATAATATATATATATATATATATATATATATATATATTATTGTATTGATTATGTGTGTGTGTGTGTGTGTGTGTGTGTGTGTGTGTGTGTTTAGAGAGAGAGAGAGAGAGAGAGAGAGAGAGAGAGAGAGAGAGAGAGAGAGAGAGAGAGAGAGAGAGAGAGAGAGAGAGAGAGAGAGAGTATGTGTCTGTACTGTATAAGATACTGATCCTTAGGGCATTCACTGAGATCCCCTGTCATAAAAAAATGGCGTCAGAATGGGAGAACGGCACAGCACGTCAAACAGAAAAAAAGTCACTCAGAACAAATTGAACGCCTGAAAAAAGGGGACATTACACGTGACCTAAACGTAAGTTTACTTGTACATCGAGGCACGAGAGGCACTAAACCTTGAGTAGCAAGATTCTGATACTGACAGAATGTGACATGGGATGTCCAAAAACAAACAAACAAAATCCCTGGTGACCACAGAAGTTATTTCATTGTTAGTAGCGATGATGTTCAAGACTCAAGACTCAAGCTAATTTATTCATGTTTTAGGCCATAGCCCCTCGTGAAGGAGGTTGCGAGTTAATTACAGTCATGTTAGCACCTGAGCAACTGCACGCGAACATAACAAATACATACTCGAAATAATACTTTATGACATAATACATTATCGCAACTTGAATGCTTTCAATAAATAAATGGACAAATTTTTAACAGTTTGCTCATGAGTACATGCCAAAAGAAGAGCCAATCTAAATTGGTTTGGGAATTTATAAAACTTGATTGGTATATACTGAGCTCTTAGTTTGTGCAGGGCAGGACAACGCAACACAAAATGCACTTCATTTTCTGTATCCTTTCTAGAAGTGGACATATTAAATCTGCTTCACTATGAGAACGATAATGGTAACAATGCTCGGCAATTTCAGAAATACCAAGTCTGAATCTAGTCGTTACATACTTTAAGTACCTGTCCAGATTTAGCTGTAGATAAGTTTTAACATCAGGTATGGTACAAAAGGACCTGTAATAAATAAATCTTTCACTGTTATCCATATCAAAATTCCATTCCTGCCACCTGCACAAAATTAGTCTATCTCTAATGACTCTGAGAAAATCGCCGGTCGCATTAACGCCTTGATTCGACCAAACATAACCAAATCCAAACAGATACAGTTTACAACGAACGTTTGAGGCCCAGTTTCGTTTGTCACGTTCATCTGAATCAAACTGACGTAAAAGAGAAAACCAGTGTCACGTGCTCTGGGGCTATCAATGCCAGACAGAAACATGACCACGACCGGCTTGGAGTCTCCATATCTTTTGGTGTGTGGTTGCCTTGCCAGCATTCAGTAGTGCCTGTTGTTCAAAGCACCATC
>CM031624.1:34967202-34982202 GCA_018398815.1 Conus ventricosus | reverse complement strand
AGAGTCAGGTTTTCCTCCCCCAACATTGGCATCTAATGGCAGGATCCTCTGTGATTCCAAGCTTAGTGGGAGACTCCACGTCCTTTGAGAATGCTGAAGAATCTGTTGAGATCCCCTTGGAGTCCATTTCTCTGTACAAAACTGCAACTTATCTCATCTACATCTTGTCTCCCATTATTCTTCTTCTGGGAATCTTTGGAAACGTCATGACCATAGCCATAATGCGAAGAATGACGTCATATGAGTCAGTAATTCATTATTATTTCATGGGCATGGCCTGCATGGATCTCATTGTTCTGTTTTCTGCAACGTTTCAGGAATGGCTGCACATCACGTTCGGTTACTATTTGCAGGATATCAACAGACCTTTATGTAAAATTCTAGTTTGGTTGTCTACGGGGTCGGGGACTATCAGTTGTTGGTATCTGGTGTGTCTGACCCTGCACAGAGCCATGTCTGTGGTGTGGCCACATCGTGTCAGCGTGATGTGCACTCGTCCTACAGTCCTTGGTCTACTCCTGGGAGTTGCTCTGTTCCACGCTGCTCTGTACGCTCATTATCTCTATGGCGTTGATCTGGTTCCTTTAGACGACGGAAAGACACACCGATGCTTGATGGAATCAGAGGCCTATACCTTGTTTGTTTTTGGTGTGTTTGTTTATGTTGAAGTGGCGATTTATTCTCTTTTCCCATTTGTTTTTCTTGTCCTCTGTAATGGTATTTTGGTTTGGCGGCTATTGGAGTCTTTGAAGGAAACTCGTCAAAAATTAAGTCAAGGGAACATGGACCAGATTGTATCACGGGAAAAAGCAGCACATTCTGTGACCTTGACTGTCGTTGTAGTGTCCCTGACCTTCATAGTTCTGACCTTGCCAGTATCCGTCAATTATATCCTTTCCTTTTTTGCAAAAGCATACAACCAGGTCAGTGGGTATGAATACGCCAAAGTTCACATGTTTTATGTTGTGTGTAGACTGCTGGCTGACAGTAACAGTGCAGTGAATTTCTACCTGTACTGTCTGACTGGCAGGAAGTTCAGAAAGGAGTTCTTTACTCTGATCTGTTGCAGAAGGAAAAGACAAAGACTGTAGATGTATAGCAATGGACATTGTCTCCAAACAGACAAGTCAAAATTCAATGAAATGAGATGGGTTTGAACAGAGATGACCCGATTGAGAAAAGGACTGTGGTAAGGGATAGGAAAAGGAGTAACAACAACAGCAGCAGCAGCAGCAGCAGCAGCAGAAGAAGAAGAAGAAAAAGAAGAAGAAGAAGAGAAGAAGAAGAAGAAGAAGAAGAAGAAGAAGAAGAAGAACAACAACAACAACAACAACAACAACAACAAACAACAACAACAGAAACAACAGCGACTTAAGGTCGGAAGACGAAAATAAAACTGAAAATGTCGTTTACTTAAATACATTATCTGTCAAAAACTTACAATTAACACTTCATTTTTGAGACAACGGTCATTCAGAAAACAAAACAAAATAAAACAAACAAAAAATCAACAACAAACAAACAACAAAAATCAAACAAACAACAACCAACCAACCAACATCAACCAACCAACCAACCAACCAACCAACCAACCAACCAACCAACCAACCAACCAACCAACCAACAACCCCAACCAACCAAACAACAAAAACAACAACAAAAAAGACAGGGAAAAGTAGTAACAAGGAAACAGTCCATAAAGATGTGAACATTTACATAGAAGATGAAAGAGCGACATAGGGAGAAAGACTGAGAGAAGAAGCAATGTTTATTCAAGTAAATATTAATCCTGATTACAAAGGTGATTGGCCTGCCATCTTCCGTGCTGTAATCACTCCACGCACCTGTCAAAGTGTCCCATGCTACCGTGTCTTCTGTGAAGTGTGTGAATTTTACTGGCCTATCTGACAGAAATGGGGAAAAAAGCGTTCTTCTTTTCATCATGATCATTGCAATTGTTATTATCATTATTAGTATTATTGTTTTTATTATTACTATTATTACCATATTATTGTTGTTGCTCTTCTTGTTCTTCCTCCTCCTCTTCATTCTTCTTCTTTTTCTTCTTCTTCTTCTTCTTTTTCTTCTTCTAATCATTATAATCATCTTCATCATGCATTGTTGTTGTTCTTCTTCGTGCATGATGTACGGTTTGATGACTAAGTGGGGCAAGGGGGTAATAAAATGATGTTAAAATCCTTCCTTTTACAAAAGCTTGTGTGAGTGATCCATGTTTTCCGTCAACATACTCTCCTCACATGTAAACACGAGTCAAACCACCAGCTACTTGGATATGGTTCTTGCCAACAACCCTGCCCTGGAAAAAAACATTATCAAAAAATCTTGTTAAATTTTTTCAAAGAGAGGTAAAAGGGAAAACATCAATACTCGTGTTTCTGAAAAAGTACTAACACTGTACCAAACAGTCTTCCAACGAGGAAATAACATCGTCAGTAAACAATGTTGACAAAATCAACCATTTTATAGGACCAGATAAAAACAATCATGTCCAAGAATAAGAATCCACATGCCATAAAACATTTAGCTTAATTATCCAAAACATTCTTTTATCCACTGCTAATACATGATAGTTATTACCATCAAGGATCTAAAAAAAAGAATTAAAAAAAAGAAACGCCCCCAATGTTCAGCAACACGTATCATTGTTCATCCTTCAGAAAAGACAAAGCTGTAGTTTGAAAGAAAAGCCTTTTTTTCACTAACTCGAATCCAAGAATGTCACTGAATAATTCATGCAAGCACACAGGCACACAGACACACAGACACGCCCCACCGCAACACCACGCACGCACCACGCACACGCACGCACGCACGCCGCGCGCACGCACGCACGCACGCACGCACGCACGACACACACACACACACACACACACACAAGAGACACACACACACACAGAGACACACACACACACACAACACACACACACACACACACACACAAACCACACACACACACACACACACATACACACACACACACACACACACACACACACACAACACACAAACACAGCATTTATTCTTGAAATCGTTAGGAGGTAAACATGTTTGCATATTCAGGGATACGTTCTGTATTGAATGAATATTCCTGGAACGTCAGCCACCATTGCAGAAGTCGATTGTTCTTAGTTTTTGATATTTGCAAGAATATGAGCGGACGATGATTAGTTTTCAAGACAAAGCTTCGTCCAACTAGGAATCTTGAAAACCTCTGAAGTCCCCAATCGATGACGAGGCACTCACGTCCAATGGTGGTATAAAGTTGTTCAGCAGGTGACAGTGTTGCCCTGGCCAACATCAAAGGCTGTTAAGGACAGTCCTTCTCCTGCAGAACTGCTGTAGGTCCAGAAGAGTTGGGGTTGGTACAGACGACGAAATCCTGCAACGAGTCAGGCAGCAGAAGGACAGGGTGAGAAGTGAGGATCTGCTGCGATTCCAGCAGAGCTCGCTGACTCTCCACGGTGTACACGATGGATTTATTTGCAGTCCTATGCCAGTGACATCGCTGAGAGGGCAACAACAGTGTCAAAAGCAGACACGTGACAAAGGTAATGACTTAAAAGACTGATGAATGAACGCACGTGTCAATTGGTATGATGACTATGTAATTTCAAAATGTTCTTAATTTTGCCGTAGTGAGGTTTTAAAAATTCCGTCTACGAAACATGCCCTTAACAGTCCAAATCTTTACATAATTAAAAAAAAATCATTTTAAAAGAGGTCCCTAGTCTAGACCAATGCTTATGGCTAATAAAAGTGTCGCTTAAAAAAAGCAACTCATGCGCCGCGTGAAAAGCAAAATGAAAATGAAACATTTGTGTGAACTTTGAACTCGCATTGAAAGCTTTTCTTTACAGGGTGCTTTCCCCTCATTGGTCACTTTATTTTCGAGTAGTGATTTGTGCTCTTGGAAAAAAAAGGAGATTGCCTGGCACTTTTGGCAAAGGCAGCAGACGAGAAAGGAATAAAGAAAAGAAGATAGAAAGTAATAAAAACGGAGTGTGTTGTTGATTCTAGGATGAGTATGGGATATGTGAACACACTTGATGATTTTCAATACAAGCTTTTATCGCGGTCGTAAATTCTAACTTGTTTGGATCGTGACTGGAATTATTTTCAAATTCTATCCTGTTCACACATTCGATAGGTAAGATGTGGATCCTGTGATTGATCAAAAAATAAGCATTTCATCTATATTGTCTTTCTAGGGCAATCACCCTGTATTTGGTACCCTGACAGCCCTTCCCGGCCCCCCTTTGCGTGATATCTGCTGCCCAATATTTTTTTCTCGTCTCATCAAAACAATTGATGGGGAAGACCCAAAATATTTTTATGACTGAGAGTTGGGATTTATGAACCCATAGTGATTTTTTTGCGTGGGGTGGGGTCATCGTCTGAGGGGCCCAGAAGGGAAAACAAAGAAAAGGGAAATGTAAGTATGTACAACAAATAATGTTTGATGTGGATTTTTCGTGGAATACTGAGGACTGAATTATGTATAATGGCCAAAAAAGAAAAAAAGAAAAAGAAATTAATATCTCCACGCACCAAAAGAAGCTAGACACAGAAATGAATAGATGAATATTTTTTTTTCCCGAGGGATGAACTTTGAAATGGAAGTCTGATTTGTTTTATTGAAAGAAAAGGAGTCAGATGTGTGGTTGCTTCTGGGGCCTGGTTGTCTTTGCATGTGAGTGTGTATGTAGAGAGCGTCATGTGATAGTGGTGACCCCTCCTTTGATCCTGTTCATTATTGAAATTCGTAGTCTGTGTAGTTCGTGGATTTTGGCAGTGGTTCTTCATCTTCATCCATTGAACGCCCTCAGTCGTCATGCTGACTATTCTGACGTTTAAAAGGAAGAGAGGAAGTGCATTGCTATGTCTGTGCTGTGATATCCACTTCCGACATTTAAGAATGAAATATCAAGTATACTGTGTGCTGTGACTTTGGGCCTAGTAGAAAAGATTTTGCTTGTCTCCTATCTTAATGCACAATACTGTTGAGTATGTTTTAGGAAGGCTAGAGTTCTTTCAGTTAGGTTTGTTTGTTTTATGTGACTGTTGATTTCATCACTTGATTTGTGCCTCACCCCCTTTTGTCTTTGCCTTAACTAGGCTGACCCTGGAGAAAGGTCCAGTGACGGTGAGGAAAGACCCACTGACCACAGGGAAAGTCCTGTTGACAGTGGGAAAGACTACAACTTTGGATTCTCTCTTGAGGGCACATAAGACCGTATAGCGAAAGCTTGGCTGTGTCTGGAGTGGCACTGTCTTCATCTGTCCGTGGACAGGGGTGGTTGGGTCTGTGGGGTGTGCTCGGCAGCTGGAGGGTGGTGTTTTTCGCCGGTGGGCTCTGCAGTCATAAAATACGGGCTGGTACACCCATGGGGATGCTACTTTAAGGCTGTTATGAGCTGCATCCTGTAGTCTAATTTACCTCTGTTCAGGAGCAGTTATGTCCCTTGATATCTTAATGGAGTGTCCTGTGCGTGCCTGAACCCATCGTCAACACAGCGCAGGCCTCCAAGGGTGGTACAGGACTGCTCCAAAGGCAGGTGAAGACAGTGCTTCTCTGGGTCCTCCCCAGCACCTTCGGGTGTTTCTTTTTCTTTTCTTTCAGTTAGGTTTGTTTGTTTTATGTGACTGTTGATTTCAGCACTTGATTTGTGCCTCACCCCCTTTTGTATATTTGGATTTGATTAGTGTTTTTTCTTTTCATTTGCCAGCCCCGGGGAAGAGTGGCATACACCTCCTCTTCCTAAATCACAGGAAGGGGATGCAAGAGTTGGAGAGAGTTGACCTTCCCTTTTCTACCATCTGGTCCTTTATTTACTTTTGATCAATTAGGTTCTTTTGATTTCCCAACCCTGGGACGATTGGCGTCCTCTTCCTCTGCCTCAGTCGCAGGAATGGGATGCAAGAGTTAAAGAGGATTTACTTTCCTTTTGAGTATTTAGTTCCTCGCAGGTTTCCTTTTACCCTACATCTGCCGCCTGTGTGTGTGTGTGTGTGTGTTGTGTGTGTGTGTGTGTGTGTGTGTGTGTGTGTGTGTGTGTGTGTGTGTGTGTGTGTGTGTGTGTGTGTGATGTGTGGTGTGTGTGTGTGTGGTGTGTGTGTGAGTGTGTGTGTGTTGTGATGTGTGTGTGTGTGTGTGTGTGTGTGTGTGTGTGTGTGTGTGTGTGTGTGTGTGTGTGTGTGTGTGTGTGTGTGTGTGTGTGTGTGTGTGTGTGTGTGTGTGTGTGTGTGTGTGTGTGTGTGTGTGTGTGTGTGTGTGTGTGTGTGTGTGTGTGTGTGTGTGTGTTACATTTTAATTGTAAGATAGGTTCCCCGGTTCTAGCGCAGGTTGGTGGCAGCCACTAAGGTTCTTCCGGAGAGCCTCTTACACTGTTCCTCATGTCTCCTCGCTGTTTTGGTGTTTCACGTCCCTTGGTCTCTTTCTTCCCTTTCAAACTGCTCCCTAGCTTCGTCATCATAGGCCCTGTCTAGTTGTATATATTCATTTTCATGTTTTACTAAGGGTCTTTTCTGAATAGTGTGTGTTTTATTTCCGTTTTAGATGTTTGTCTTTTTACTGCCTTTATGTATAACTATGTGAAGACATAGATGTAAACATGTTTGATTGATTTTGCTTTCCTGCTGCATCTTTCGGTTTTGCCGCAAACATATCTATTTGTCCCTTATCTCTCCCCCCCCCCCTTCTTTTTTCTCTCTCAGTTTCCTGGTTTCAAGCAGCATCTTGATTTTGTGAGCTATACGCACCTACTTATTTGGTTGTTTTCATTCTGCATATTAACAGCTGAATCGCTGATTACTTTTCTTACACGTATTTTTCTGTACTGTGGCCAGTAGCCTGCACTATTGCCAGCTTTAGTTTTGAACCAAGGATTTCCGTCTTTATCGCCTTCTTTTTTGCAGTTCAAATGTTCATATTCCATACTCCATATAGTGTAAAGCTCAGTTTTATCAAGCTCGTGTTCTGTTTTGGATATTTTTTTCTTTTCTCATTAAGTTCTTGCTTAACAGTCAATTATGGAGTCATTGAATGTGTCTTTGGCACAAGGCAAACAACTTGGTTTGGACAGCTAAACACTCGCCAATTATATTACTCAATGTGAAGATCGAGCGTCACGTGCTCTCGAGAAAGAAAGACATATAAAGAAAGAGACAGACAGGAGAAAGAAACAGAGAGACAGAAAAAAGAAACAAAAACAAAGCCAGGAAAGAGAAAAGGAGCGGCAGCATGCTCTTGCATCAAAGAGAGAAGAAAAGGAGCACATTATCAGGGTTAAACAGATGGAGATGGAGGAAAAAGCACAGGAAAGAGAATTTCAGCGTCTCCAGGTGCAGGTTAAGACTGACCTTAAGAAAGCCTGGGCTCAGTCTCTGTTGGATTGTGAGGAGTTTAAATCTGACCTCCATTCCCCAAAGACCCTCCGGTTAAAAATATCTACATCCTCAAGTCCCTGTTTTTGACGAGTCTGAGGGGGTGAGATTGATGCTTTCCTCTGTGTTTTGAATGTCATGCGAATACAGCCAATGAAAACTGCGTCTTGTACATTGCGTCCCTTTTCAAAGGAAATGCCCTTACTCCGTACCATGCTCTAGCTGCTAAAGAATCACTCGCCTGGGAGGACATAAAGTCGGAACTTGTGAAAATATTTCAATGTACCACTGAAGGCTTCCTAGAAAAATCCAGATCCGTGCGTCTAGAGAAATATGATTCTTTTTCCACGTTTTCCATCCTCATTCCACATGTTTCCTTTATTTTTGTTGGGTAGGATTGTTCGATACCGACAAGAATTTCCATTCCCTACATGACCTTGTTGTCTGGGATCAAATTCCACAGGGCGTCTTCAAAGGACTTGCTGCCTTTCTCAAAGAAAGTTCTGTAGAAAGTGCTGCAGAAATGTGTCGTCTTGCCGATCAGTATAAAACCACACACCCGGAAAAGCAGTGTGGCAAAAAATATTGTGGATTCTGTTTTAGAGGCAAGTGTGTCAGCCATCAATACCCAGCAATGTGGTTTTGATCAAAATCGGAACTTTCAGATTTCTCGTGGCCAGTCATCTTACAATTGTGGCTCTGCGTACACGGGTTACTCACGTCATCAGCACACATCGCCTTCTAACTTTAGGCGACAAAGGTATTGGCAGGGAGGTGCTTCGTCTTTTCAGTGTTCACGCTTACCTCGTCGTGATCGCGTTTTTGGTTGTGATCGCCGTTTTGGTTGTGGTCGTGGCTATGGTTTCAGTCAAAGGTCTGAGAATGTCAACAATGATTTTCATTGGTGGTTTTGTGGCTGTATTTTCCTCTATCCTTATGTGTGCCCATACCGTGCAAAACTTCAGCTGTTTCTCAAGTTTCTGAGACCCTTCCTAAAAGAGAGGAAGCTATTGGTATGCACAACTGCTGGAGTACGTAGGTCTTTTGTTCATAAAGACCAGTTCACTGGTGAGATCAGGAGTGTCGTTCTTTTGGTGGTCAGATCGAAGTAGTTCCCCTTGCCTTGGTGGAGGTTTCTACTACCTACGTTTCCGGTCAGGTTAAGGCTTGTGTCATTGATGATTCTATTGTCAGTAACTTGCCCAGTGAAAGTTCTTCGTGTTCGGGATCAGGTGGCTCTTTTGTTCCTTGCACTGTCGGCACTCGCCAACAGTCTACACTGGACAAACAGTCCCCTAAACCCTTACCTGTTCCAGACTCTTCTTTACAGGACGTTACTCCCAAAGACTTTTCTGATATGTAAAAACGTGATGATTCATTGACACACTTGTTCGCTGCAGTTGTTAATGACTTACCCCCCTCCCGTACCTTTCTTACCACCAGACATCATTGTTCTTTGTTTTTATCCCAAAGATGGTGACATGAAACAAGTAGTTGTTCCAAAAGATTTGTGAGACATTGTTCTTCATACAGCGCATGATTGATCTTCGCTACTTATTGTGGTGTCAAACGTACACTTCATCGCATTCTTTCGTTTTTTTCTGGCCTTACATGTTTTGTTCTGTGTCAAAAATTTGTCAACTTTGTGACATCATGTCAAAAGACAGTCGCTGGAATCGTGTTCCCTGTGCATCCTTGCAGAGAATACCTCCTATCGAAAAAGCCCACTGTGGACATCGTTGGGCCTTCATCGTCAGACTATCAGTACATCTCCACTATTGTTGATACGGCTAATGTTGTTATTAAGGGATTATTTATCGTTATGACATCCTACCACTCGACTCACAGTTGCTAAGCTATTGTGTGGGGTCTTGGCAAAGTTTTCACGATTTTTGACTGACAGAAAATGTATTATGCAAACAGATCAAAGGCCTTTAACTTTTTTTATATTGTTGCAAGTATTCAAGACTAAAAGCAGGCGCCTGCTAAGATGGGCCTTCAGATTTACTGTCGAAGCTATTTCCGGTGCAGCCAATGGTTTTGCCGATTTGCTGTCCCATGCCTTATTTCTGTATTGTGTTTTGACCCTATGCTGTTTTCTTTTCTTTGTCGACTTTAATCCTGCTGCATGTGATCGAGAAACATGTCAAGATTCTTCCAATGGTACGTCATGGTGTTCCATTACTATATCATGTTTTTTTCTTCTGGTATGTTGTGCCTATACGATTTTACTACTTGCTGGAGGCATGATCATTTTGTACTTATTTGAGTTTTGTCATACTATGCCTCCGATGTGGTTTTCTATCATGTCATGATTGATGCTGTTGATGTTTGCCTGTGTATAGCTATGGCTATTTGGTTTGATACGGATGACACTCGTGCTACTGTTTCACTTTTTCTATGATGAATTCTCCAGTGATGTATTGTAATCTAATGCTTTTTGTTATTATTCGTGAGTGTGCTTCTTGTCAATGGCGTGATGCTAGTGCATATTCACTGTGTTTCTGGAATTCTTTTCCCAGGAGGGAGGCGTCATGCGCCCTATGTAAAAAGAAAAACGGTTGTGTGAACTTTAAACTCGCGTTGAAAGCTCATCTTTACAGGGTGCCTCCTCCTCATTGGTCGGCGTTTTTTTTTTTGAGTTGTGATATCTGCTTTGGAAAAAAAGAGATTGCCTGGCACTTCTGGCAATGGCAGCAGATGAAAAAGGCAGATAAAAGACGATAAAAGGAAGTTATAGAAATGGTTACCGTTGAATCTAGGATGAGTACGGGATGTGTGAAGATATTTGATAATTTGAAATACAACCTTTAGTCACGCTCATAAATTCTAAATTCGCTTCCATGCTGGATGTTTTGTTGAGTATCATATAAATTCATTTGACTTAGGCCATAATGGTTAATTTTTCTGGATTTAACCCAAATTTCGCTTTTGAAATTACTCTTTAAAATGACGTGTTTATATCATGGCAAACACATGATCTATTAGAATGCAGTAAGTAACGAGCATTAAACCTTCAAATCACACTGATTTAGTTGTAGAAAAAAAATGCGGTAGTTTCATTTGGGGTTTCACAGATTCCGCTTGCTAAACTCACATGCATTTTTTTCTTCTTTACTTAAAATTTCACGGTTAATAAGAAATTGATAACAACAGGATAAGACGTAATCAGGGACCTAACAAAACAAAAACGCAAAAGAAAACAACAGCAATTCAACTGCAATAAAAGCACATGCAACGTGTCAGGCTCGCCAAGACCTGAACTACTGTAGAGGGACAGACGGAAATGACAGACCTGACTAAACTATCTCCCTGACACACAAACAGCAGCATCCACACAAAGGTAATACGTTCACACCAGGTTTATTTCTTTCACTCCACACGCATAACAGTTTTCATACTCACAGCCACACACTCATGCACCCGACGAGGAGACTACACACCACAACATTACAAAGGAACAAGGCAATAAACTCAACGAATTATCAAAGCTCTAGCATGCATGGTAAACAATCATCAAAATGTCGGCGTCATACACATCCAAAAGGGCATACATCGACATACAATCGGTAAGTCACGCAGACTCAAAGATCAACCAAGATCGTGAACAGATCTCCCTTTTTTCCAATGTTGGTCCGCCCTCACATCCCACTCAGCACAGCCTACAACTCCAGTTCCCTGAATCACAACCCCTTATGTGCAGCCCCTGCACACCCAGACAGCACTTCACCTGACGAGCTGCCCGCGATACCCCCTCCCCCCCTCCCCCATCTCTACTCCCCATGAAGAACGCAGCCCTCAGACAACTTGCTGCACGACTGCAAACCACTCAGGGTCAGCCTGACGCACGAGGACACTGATCCGTGCGTGGAAGTGCCCTCGAAGAGTTGCGACGAACAACGAAGTCAAAACAGGAACATACCTGGAGATGAGGACCCCTCCAACCACAGGGAGACTTCGACAGGAACTTGAATCAAAGCCATTTACCCGGAGAGACGGGGATGAGTTGTAGTTTCCATTCAACATCATCATCATCCGATCATATTATTGTAATTCATCACAATCTCAGCAATCTAAGACACAGTCCGTATACCTGGCTGCACCGAGCCCACGTTACGGAATATAGCACCAACCAGGGAACCCACACAGCAAGCCGAGCCACCACAAACACAAGGAACCAGAGCCCCACAGAGCACAGTAAACCACATCAAACCACCGACAAACATAACTGAACCAAAACCCCACAGAGCATAGTAAACCACATCAAACCACCGACGAACATAACTGAACCAAAACCCCACAGAGCATAGTAAACCACATCAAACCACCGACAAACAAACCAACCAAACCCCCACAGAGCACAGTAAACCACATCAACCACCGACGAACACAACTGGAACCAAAACCCCACAGAGCACAGTAAACCACATCACCCGACAAAACGCCAAACCACAGGCACAAACCCCATCAGCCACGACAACAGCCAACACAGATTCACAAGGCACGTAAAACCACGTCGAACCACCAACAAACACAACTGAATCAAAATTCCACAGGTATAGCAACAACGACGAACCAGTGACGAATACAGTTGAATGGAAGATTGCCAAGGCGCGGTAAACCACGTCGAACCACCGACGAACACAGATAAAATGAAGTCTTACAGGATCCATCAAATTACGTCGAACGACCGACGAACACAGTTAAAGCTAAGTCAAACTAGGACGCACTACTGACCCGGGTGGTCAACCGCTCTACATCACTTGATGGAGATGTGGTTTACTGTGCTCTGTGGGGCTCTGGTTCAACCGTGTTTGTGTCCGTACTGTGATAGTCTTTCCGGGCGCAGATCGGCCTGACCTAGCCATCTACGCACTCACCTCGATCCCAGGATGACTAGATGGTCTTTGTCATCTGACGGACAAACGACAAACAACATGATGCTGTTTTGATGGACAAGTTCTGAGTTTGTATATTTTAGCTTTTGTTTACTTCTTCAAAAAACTAATTCGGTCATTTTTTTCAGGAGGGGGGAATATTGTGACGTCAACGCAAAAAAAAAGTATTATGACGTCGAGGTAAGATTAGGTAACCACATGACGTAAAGAATAAGATACAACGGGAGCGAAAGAAAAAGAAGAAACGGACAGGCTTGTGTCCAGCCTGGAACTGTGTTTTGTTTTTAATTCATTCGTCGCTGTCTCCATGGGGGACTCAGAGGCTGACCACCCGTCAGTAGTGATATCTATCTATCTATCTATTTCTATCTATCTATCTATCTATCTATCTATCTATCTATCTAGTCTTTTTATCGTCTTCTATCTTCTCATATATGTATATCTTTTTTCGTCGTTCTTCTTCTTCTTCCTGTAGGCGGCCAACATCGTTATGTCGATGATTATGTCGCACTAAGGGAGGTTGCATTTGTAGCGCAGTAGTGAGGGAGTCAGTAAGATTTGGGAGGGGGGGGGTATTTGAACAGGAGGCAGTGACTGGCATGGTGGGGTGGGAGGTGGTGGAGAGGGTGGGGGTGTAGTGGCCGGGGGGGGGGGGGGGGGGGTTAGGGAGATTTGAAGGTTGGTGTTTACAGGTGAAGGCCAGCCTGGACTTGAAAGAGTCCAGCGGCTCGGCCGTCACGATCCTGTGAGGCAGTCTGTTCCATTCGGGATAGTCCTTGGGAAGAACGACATTTATCAATATTTAGTTCTACGGGAAGGAATGTCGTAGCTGTAGGAGTTGTTCTTCCTGGAGCTCAGCCTGCTACTTGTTGGCTTTGGTAGGTAGATGGATTGATGAAGATGTGTCCACGATGGTATTTGTAGAACATCTCCAGGCGAGCTCTGTCGTCGCTGTTAGAGTGTGGGCCAGTCGAAGAATTATAGGATGGATGAAGAAGAAGAAGAACAAGAAGAAGACGAAGAAGAAGAAGAAGAAGAAGAAGAAGAGAAGAAGAAGAAGAAGTAGTTCGCCAAGCAATAGTTTCTTTGGCGGTCGATGGTCTGGCATGCAAACTACGTGACCTGCCCAGCGAACTGTGACTGCATCAGGGTGGTGAAGATGCTAGGCAGGCCAGCACAAGTGAGGACTTCAGTGTCCGGAATATCGTCCTGCCACTTAATGTCCATGAGTCTTCTGAGGCAGGTGGTGTGGAAATGGTTCAGGTTTCCCGGTGTGACGCTGATAAACCGTTCATGTTTCACAGCCATAGAGCAGTGTGGTGAGGACTATGGCCCGATACACTTTGATCTTGGTCTCTAGGTGATGCCTCTCCTGTTCCATACGTTCTTGTGTAGTCTGCCGAAAGCGGCGCTAGCTTTGGCGAGCTGGGCCTTCATCTCATCGTCGATGACAACGTATAAAACCAGCATCAGAAAACTACAGTTCACACAAGGAAACTCACTTCCTACCAACCCACCTCAGACAGCATCAAACACCGATGCCAGACGATGACATCGGGACGAACACTGCTCCACATGTCAGGAACAATGCAGCACAACATCCTAGGCCACCTCACAATCACTTCCAGATGGAGGCTGAAACAGCCTGGCCTAGACAAGGATACACGAACTCCTAATATCTAAGGGCATGAAACCCGAACATAGATAGTACTGCTTGCCAAAAGGCAACAAGTCAAACCCTACGATACAGCTGATCTATAGGGGAGTTGAGTCACCCAACTGACCAATACAGAGGAAATATACACTGAACTGCACTCAGCACAACTCACAATGCCCAAGCAAAAACTAAGATGCACTGCATGAACAGCACGCAAACTTAACTCCGCAAACAAAACAAAACAAGCACAGAAACGACAACATATGAAATCCTCATCTGCAAATCTTGCCTTTAACAAAACAAATACACTAGTAGGACAGGTTTCGGTCACAGGTACTCACATGCCAACCTATACACGCAGCACGCATCACACACACACACACACACACACGACACGCACACCCCACACACACACACACACACACACACACACACACACACACAAACATACATACATACACACCGAGCAATATCAAACGTTAAACTACACTAGAAAATTGCTGTCTGCTCAAAACTACCCAACCTATAATGTTTTCTCAGTCAAGCCTCTCCTGACACAATATTTACATATGGTCAATCTGTGAAATCCAAGGACCGATAAATACATGCATACTAATCCATACATACATTTGCTCTAGCACTTGTACACATAATGGAGAATGTAAACTTCAAATGAACAAACAGAAACTGACAAGAGACAATATTGACAAACATAGGAGTCACTGCTTCTTCTACAAGATGAATGATTTGGTTATCCACAACAAGGACTATTAACACTCCGGCAAAATAAATGAGCAAACTTTATTGTGCTTCTGTAGTGCAGACGGATGTACGAATGCAGGCACATACTGAGAAAGAGACAAACCGAAAGTTAGACAGGCAGACAGACAGACAGACACACACCACACACACACACACACACACACACACACACACACACACACACACACACGCGCGCGCGCGCGCGCGCGCGCGCGCGCGCGCCATTCACACACGAACGCATACACACAGAGAGGTGGGTACAATTACACGCACCAACGT
>CM031624.1:34947202-34964702 GCA_018398815.1 Conus ventricosus | reverse complement strand
AAAGACAGGGAAAAGTAGTAACAAGGAAACCGTCCATAAAGATGTGAACATTTCCATAGAAGATGAAAGAGCGACATAGGGAGAAAGACTGAGAGAAGAAGCAATGTTTATTTAAGTAAATATTAATCCTGATTACAAAGGTGATTGGCCTACCATCTTCCGTGCTGTGATCACTCCACGCACCTGTCAAAGTGTCCCATGCTGCCGTGTCTTCTGTGAAGGGTGTGAATTTTACTGGCCTATCTGACAGAAATGGGAAAAAAAACGTTCTTCTTTTAATCATAATCATTACAATTGTTATTATCATTATTATTATTATTGTTTTTATTATTACCATTATTACTGTATTATTGTTGTTGCTCTTCTTGTTCTTCCTCCTCCTCTTTATCTTCTTTTCTTCTTTTTCTTCTTCTTCTTCTTCTTTTTCTTCTCCTAATCATTATAATCATCATCATCATCATCACAACCATTTCACTCTAAGCATAAGTAATAAAAGTAAGACAATAATAAACCATTATCTTCACATATTGTCCTTTTTTTCTGATGGAAAAGTCTCATTCTTCTTCTTCTTTTTTCTTTCTCCATCAGACTCCTGTTCATGCAACGTGGAAACATAACCAGGCCGACAAACAGAAGACATTTCCCCTTTTTAGATAAAACCTTTTCTTTTTACATTATCACATAACACACTTTCTGCTATTGTTTACCCATGTACACGTCCATATTTCAATTTCAAACATTAACCAGGTCCCCACGAACTTAAAATCACCCTTTCTTTTCACAACTGAAACAAGGAAAACTTGTGAACAAAACCTGAGAACCATTTGATTCAGTAGTAACCATACTCAACGTCAGCTGAACATCCTTTCAACAGTTTGTCCAGTTGTCAAGGAGAAATGAGATCAATGCTCTATGCCAAGGAGATACCAATGCCAGATTGAACTGTGACCACCACCGAGTGAGACGAAGGGGCGGGCAAGGAGAAGAAGTGGAGGGAGAGGGCAGGGGTAGAAGGGTGGGAGGTGGTGGCACTCGGAGGCTTATTTCGTTCCGTTCCGTGTGGATGACTGGAATACCACAGCAAATGTCTCGGTTCAGAAAGTTGCTTACGTGTGGTATTCTATTCCCCATTTCTCTTGTGGCGCTGTTCCTCTGCCGGTATTCAGCGGTGCGTGTTGTATGAAGAACCATTAGTTCACACTTTCTGTCTTGAAAATCTAAGTAGCCCAACTGAACAATTGAGTGTCATACTAACTACTAGCAGTGAGGGGAAAATCCTTATTTGTTGGCGAACTATTGAATATTCATAAACATACCTGTGCACTTCAGGCTGGAAATAGCTTGACTTTAGTATGAAAATTGGAGATAAAAAAGAAATTCTATAGCCAAGTACATTCAATAATTCTCATCAACTATGACAATGAAATTTTGAATTAACAGTAGTAGACGACGGGATCTCAGCGATTTACAAAGCTGTAACTGTATGGGAAAGCTGCGTATTCACGTGCACTTATACATCGTCTGGGATTACATGCTAAAAGAAGAACCACTTGCCTATACGAGTCACTGCACATAAGTGTTTTGTGAATGCACGCCATATGAAAAGATCTTTTCATGTTCATTCTGATGTTTATAACTTATTTTTGAGGCGTTAGGGGGAGTGGGGGGAGGGGGGGGGGGGTATAATCAGTTGAAGACGGCAGTATGACAGTAATGTGCGTGTATTTGTGTGGCACTCAGGCAGAAGTTATTCATTATAAGTTTAGTATGTGTTCATCAGGCAATGGAATCTCTCTCTCTCTCTTCTCTCTCTCTCTCTCTCTCTCTCTCTCTCTCTCTCTCTCTCTCTCTCTCTCTCTCTCTCTCTCTCTCTCTCTTGGCGGTGTGAGTTGCCGTTTTTTCATGAGGGGACACTTCTTTTTGTCGCTCGAAAACAACCTCCCTCGATTTTTAGTACTTACTGGTCGTCCTATGCTTTGATGTTTGGTATGAAGTTATAGGAAGCACCATACCTTCAGCTGAATTAACTTTCAGATCAGTCTGCGGCTGTTTCTGTCCGGTATTTCAAGCCTTCATGCTAAAACGAACAAGGCAGAGGAGGGCACTCTACTTCGCTATGTTGACAGTGACACAAAGAGCAGACGGTGCAATGCTGGGTTTGCTCCTCACGTACTTTTACTGGGGGAGCTTAAATTACGTCTTCGCTGCGGGGATGTGCAAAGTAATCCCGGACCCAACTCCTCTCAGAGCAAGGACAGCATGAGGCAGTCTCGACTGTCCAGTGCACGGTCAGCCAGTAGCAGAATCAGCTTGGACAGAACGGAAAACTCTTCAGGTGGCACTTCCAGCAAATCAGCCTACTCTGTCTGACATTGTAGGCATGCTCAACTCCTTTGGCTCGAAGCTGGACACCAAGATTGGAGAGGTCAAAGAAATCCGCATCCTGCACAAGGACTTCATGGCCATGAAGGACGAGCTGAGGTCGCTGAGGGAGGAGGTCGTCACGCTCCGTGAACAGAACGTGGATCTGCAGAGGAGGAACGATGATCTCAGCCAGAGGGTTGCTGACCTGGAGACGAAGACGGACAACCTCGAGGGGCGGTCCAAACAGAATCACCTTGTATTCTACGGCTTACCGAGGAAGGAGAACGAGACACCGGCTGATTGTGAAGGTATGGTAACAGATCTTCTCACTGACAAACTGGGACTGTCACATGATGTGGAATTCGACAGGGTTCACCGGTTACGTTCTTGGCCTGACTCCCCTGTGATTGCCCAATGTGTTTTATGCAAGCAGAAGGTGGAAGTGCTAGAGGCATAGGGCAAGCTCAGGGGAAGTCAGGTTTTCATTGGTGAATACTTTTCTACTCGTGTAAGAGAAGTCAGGAGAAGGTTGACTACACACTTAAAGGAAGCTCGTAACGAAGGAAAAAAGAGCAACAATGGCTTTGAACCACCTCCTGATAGACGGCAAGAAATATTCTCTCGATTTTAGTGACATGCTAGTGGAAATAAAATAGGACACTGGCCGGCCCAAAGACATTGTTTGTGGTCTTTCAACAGAGGGAACAAACCTTCATGGTACACCGGTTTTGCTGTCACCGGGTAACGGGTTTGTCACAGAATTGGCAGGTGCTGATCGTGGAACGGTTGATCAGCTTTGTTGGGCTTGCGATTCAACCTCCAAATCTGAACATGTGTGTAAACACTGACTGTATGCTGGTTGAATCTGTATCTGTGTATGATGCGCTTAGTGACGGCACGTGCAATGCTTCTCCCGTGTTTGCTGACAGTGGCGACTCAGACTGTTTCTTTGTAAATAAAAATTCTAAATTTTTTCTTTGCTCCATTAGAATGTGAATGGTGTACTGTCTGAATTAAAGGTAAAGAATGTGTGTCTTTTGTTTGTTCTTTTGACTTCATACGTTTTGATGAAGCATTCCTGGAAGATATCCATTCATCTGTGTTTCTAGGTTATAAATCGTTTTGCAAACCTGCCATTACACTTACAGCTCGTGGAAGGCGTTCTGGTGGTCTGTTATGTCTTGTTAAACACGAGCTCTGCCCGTTTATTATGCTATTAGATATTAAATCTGATAACTGTATTGCTTTCGTCATTGATAAATCTGTTTTGTGCAAACAAATATATCCTGTACATATGTGCTTACGTACCACCGGTTGATTCACCTTACTATACACATTCTGACATTCAAAATGGAATACGGACGCTTGTGAGTGATTGCATACTTGCTCATGATTATGTTTATTATTATTTTTTTTTTTTTAATTAAGTGGTGATTTAAACAGTCGAACTTCAAACTTCTCACATGATTTGGATGATGATTTACCTATTGATGATCAGTATGTAAGTACTCCTTTACGTACAGACAGGAATACTGAAGATAATGTATTGAATAATCATGGTAAAATGTTGATCAATATGTGCATTGCTTTGAAAATATGTATCATTAATGGTATATGTCAGGGCGAACTAAATGGTTGCTACACATATATTTCTGAGAGAGGTAATAGTGTGATTGATTATTTTTTAATGTCACAAGATGTGTTTTTGAGTTTCTCGAATAATTGTAAATTGCAAGTGCTAGAAAGAATCGAGGCAAACGTATGCCTTTGTGATGAACCTCAGTATTCCTAATGACCGCATGGATAATACAAAAAAGAAAATGTTTCTACTATTTTAAATGAAAGGTTTGTTTGGAATGAGACATATACCAATGTATAGGGATATAGTTTGCTCCCTGAAATTCAGCAGCGAGTTGAAATGGCGATCAGTGCAATTCATGTGGATATAAATGAAGCTATGTGCATATTCAACACTTGCTTGAAAGAAGCAGCTGAGTGCATGAAAAAAAAAACAGAGCAATGTAAATGTAGAACATGGTTATGATGATGACTGGTATGATGTGGACTCTAAGTCCGGTAAAATAAAGGCCCACAATTTGTTAAATCGATACCGTTGTACTTAATGCCTCCAGAAAATATTTCTTTCTGTGATGCCAAACGTGACTATAAACAGATTTTGAAAACAGACATAAACAGTCTAATCGGGATATTTTACATAAACTGGAATCCTCTGTAAATAACCAGAAGGAATTCTGGAATTCAATATGGAAAATTCACAATAAAAGTAAACAGCCTTCTAACAACATTAATTTAGAGTTTCAGCACTTTCAGATATTGCTTGAAAAATAAGTAGATATTTGTGGCATTATGGATGATGAAGGCGGTAGTGATAACAATAACACCAGTGACGGTACAGTAAATCGTTCAATTTCAAGGGATGAGATTTTGCTGGGTCTATAGAAACTAAACAATCATAAAGTTAGAAGCCCTGATGGGGTCATTTGCAAGATGTTAAAAAAAGATATATGTAAATCTGATGTGTTCCTAGGTTTTGTCACAATTTGTTTTTAATGCTCTGTTTAACAGAGGTGTGTTTCCTGAACTATGGACTGAATCTATTGTTCTCCCTTTATATATGAAAGGTGATCTTGATAATCCAAGCAATTACAGTGGTATTTCTTTGTGTAACATTTGTTGTAAACTATACAGTGCTGTTATCAACAGAAGGTAACAGGACTGGGTAGATGAAAAAACCTAACTGGTGAATGTCAAGCGGAAGTGTTCTACAATAGATCACATGTTTACTTTGATTGTATTTGTGCAAAAACAGTTTTGTTTGAATCTTGCTTTATTGATTTCGAAAAAGCCTTTGATTCTGTTGGTGGAAGTATTTTATGGCAGGTTTTATTTAAACATGGAATCAGAGGAAAATTATATCGATGTGTCATAAGCATGCATGAATCCGTCAAAGCTGGAGAGAGAAGTGGTGGGTCTGTGACTGATGATATAAACTGCACGACTGGCGTTAAGCAAGGTAATACATGCAGCCTTATATTGTTTTCGTTATCTATTAATGAATTGACATGAGAAGTTACTATTTTGGAGAACATGGTGCACAGTTTACAAATGTTTTTTTTTTGTGTGCGGAAATTTTCATTCTTCCATTAGCAGACGCTATTGTCTTAACGTCTGAAACTATATGAGATGAGAACACCAAATGATTTGGCATATGGAGAGAATAACCGATATCCTATCTATTTAATGTCAGTGGTTAAATGTATTCGCTACTGGTGAAGGATAACCCAAATGGAGCCACTCATATTGCATTATAAAGCCTATACGATGCTTGTGGAGTTAGATGCAAGGGGAAAAAAAATGGATCTGCAATGTAATGCTAAAGTTGTATGAATACGGATCTGGTTTTGTATGGGAGAATCAGAGTGTTGGCGATATAAATGCTTTAATTCGTGTTTTTCGGCAAACACTGACTGATTCTAGTTGGCAGAGGTGGAACTATCATGTTGAAAACTGCAATAGATTTGATATTTATTTATTAGGTAATGTACACACAGATTTTGCATGGTGAGCGTGAGTCAAGAAAGAAAGGGGAAAAAAAGAAGAAGAAGAAGAAGAAAAAAAAGACCACGGCTAATGATGATGTTTTTGTCATGTGGCACACAGACGTTATTTGCAAAATGTTCTATACAACAAAACATCCAGTGATGCAAGAATGGTTTGTTGAGGCCAATAATACAGTAAACAACAACAACAACAAAATAGACAAAAAAGAAGATATTTATAGAATGTTAAATCCCATGCACAGTTCCGGGGAATTTATCAATGGTTATTGGCAGACATTTGAAATATATCATAACCAAGTTCAGATTTGGTATAATGGGATATCTTTTCACATTATCAGTGCTACAGACATTTAAAGAATTGTATGAATAATTGTCCAGTATATCCGGAATCACAAGTTCATTTTGTTCTTTCATGCCCAGAACGAAGTGATCATAGACAACAGTGTATTCCATCCAAATACTATATGCATCCTTCACTCTTCAGACTGATTTTGTTCATGTCATCAACAAATGATAAAATAATGAAGCAGCTTGCTGTGTATTTTTACAGAGGGTTTAAACGAAGAAATTCTGTATTATATTAGTTTGTTTGCACTCCTGATCTGATTAGAAATGAATTATGCAAGGTTCTTTCATATGTATGCCCCTTCTAAGGGGCTCTGGCCTTTACGCATAAACATATTCATCTTCATCATCTTCATCGCTCTCTCTCTCCTCTCTCTCTCTCTCTCTCTCTCTCTCTCTCTCTCTCTCTCTCTCTCTCTCTCTCTCTCTCTCCTAAATTGTGTGTGTGTGTGTGTGTGTGTGTGTGTGTGTGTGTGTGTGTGTGTGTGTGTGTGTGTGTTTTGCTTCATTATGGGCCACGATATCACAGCCTGTCTGTGTGGCAGGAGAGAGGAGAGAGAGAGAGAGAGAGAGAAGAGTGAGAGGGAGAGAGAGAGAGAGAGAGAGAGAGAGAGAGAGAGAGGCTCTTCATTAAGATAGAGATCTTTGGTAAGTTTATGAATTTCCTTGCCATTCCCCCTATGCACCCTCCAACACACACACACACACACACACACAACACACACACCACACACACACACACACACACACACACAACACACACACCACACACTTTGGCGAAGTCTGCCTAGCCAAAGTCCACCTGGCCAAAGCTCATGTTTCCATGGCGGTGTAAGTCAAAAGGGATGGACGCAAAAAGGAGTTCTGATTTCAAAGTTTTAGTCGACGATGGGTCTTCTGACGCCACTTCCTGATAATCTCTTCATACACATGACGTCTGGCTTAAAAGACGTCCACTTTGCATCATGTTGGAGGCTCCTACACATATTGCCTAAATTTGTTTGATTGGGGCTAATTATCAAATATTTAACTGGTGATTTTGCATAAGACACTTTTGTTTAAAATAACGTTTCATTCCATGGCTACCAGATGATTAACTGGATTGCAGTAAACAAGAGCATAAAAACGTTCACATGACAATGGTTTCTATAGGTTTTGCAGAAGAATGTACGGTTGTTTCATTTGGTGTTTTAACCTTTACCGGATGAAGCTTTTGACTACACAGACACGATGGCGGGGGTCTCTCAGGCACGATGGCGGGGGTCTCTCACGACCCTACTCGGCGAAGAGCCATTTTAGTGCTTTTACCTAAAGCGATGGCTGGGGTCTCTCAAGACCCCAACTCGGAACTGTATGCTCAGCCTTATTCTGGCTTAGTCCGTTCTTTTTCATACATGAGGCGGAAGTTGGCGCTTGACCTGGCACCAAGGAAAGGGGAGAGGGTAAGGTGGAAGGAGGAGGGGGTGGGAGGAGGGATCGCCTGGCAGGCCAGTGAAAAGTCTGCCTCGCTAGCTGGCCATACTCTACAGTGCTGGCTAGTTTTCAGACGTAGTACTACAGCGGAAGATGGCAGCATCCGACAACGCCAGAGCCGAGTTGAGTGCGGCTTTTGAAACACTGGGGTAAGTTCTAAATTTTCCGTTATCCAATAACATTAATTACTGATTTTAGAGGCATTTGCTTTCCTTGTCAGGGCTAGATGGTTATAAAGTTGTACATCTCTTTTTTTTTCTTCTTTGTTTTTCACCGCCATGAAAAAAGAGCGGTCGGTGCCTCGTGGTGCTTGGTCAAATTTCTTCCTACCTTAGTGAATTCCATGCACGGTTGAAGACGGTTCTTTCGTGATGTAGCTTAGCACAGTTGTGTTGCATTAGGCTGCGTTCTACATGTCATCCGCAGTCGTCTTAAGTTTTAATAAGTAAAGAAGAAGGGACAAAATGCGCACATGGTCCCTCTTTACACTAATCCGTAAGTTTTGATGCTCTTTCTTTGACTTGCTTGACGGGTTTGCGATAACAATTGTCCAGAACGCGGCTTAGTGTATTGTGGATGGTTTTTCATTTTTTTTTGGGGTGTTTTTAAACCCCTTTACCGGAGGGGAAGGGCTTTTTTTGGGAAACCCTACAACCCAAACACGAGGGGGGGCCCCGGGGGGGGGCCCCCCCTCCCCCAAGGAAAACCCCCCCCCGGAGGGGGGCCCGGGGGCCCCCTTTTTCACCGCCCCCCCCCCCCCCCCCCCCCCCCCCCCCCCCCCCCCCCCCCCCCCCCCCCCCCCCCCCCCCCCCTTTTTTTTTTTTTTTTTTTTTTTTTTTTTTTTTTTTTTTTTTTTTTTTTTTTTTTTTTTTTTTTTTTTTTTTTTTAACCTCCGGGGAAACCTTTTGTTTATTTAAAGGGTTTTTTGGCTTGGGGTTCTCCCCCATGGTATCCGCATCGTTTTAAAAGGTTTTTTAAAAAAAGGGGAAAAATGCCCTTTGGGCCTCACCAAGAATTTTTTGGCCCTTTTTGAGTTTGAGGGGGTTGGGGGATAAAAAATGTCCAAAGGGCCTAAAGTGTTTTTTTTGGGGTTTGCATAAATTAAAAGCTTGAGGCGCTTTTTGAACCTGGGTAAGAAAATTTTCCGTTTAAAAAATTTTGTTTTTAGGATTTGTTTGTAAATATAAGACAAAATTAATTTTTAAAACAAAAAAAAAGTGGTTTTTTTTTCAATTTTTTCTTTAGGAGATATGAAAAAGATTGAAACCCGGGTTTCTCAGGTAACCCGCAAAAGGTTACAGGGCGTTTTTAAATCAAGTAGTCATTTCAAATTATAAGTAAAGAAAAAGAAAGCAAAGTCCCTTCAAAATAAAAGACAAAAAATTTTTTTTTCAGTTTTCGTAAAAATGAACGCGGGTTTAATTGGGTGTTTTTTTTCCAATTAAAATTTAAAAACTTGGGCCCTTTATCATTAGGTTTTGGGGCAATTATTTTTTTTTTTTAATTTTTTCCCCAAGGTTAAAAAACCCCTTTTTCAAAGGTAAAAAATTTTGAAGGATTTTTTTTTGTTTTTCTTTTAACCCAGTATAAAAAGATACCTTTTTTTTTCAAGAAAAATTCAGTTTTTGGGAAAAGTTTAAATAATCATTTCCTTTAATTATACCTTTTTTGAAAAAACAATAACAAAAATTTTCTCCTTCTCCTCTTTTTTTTTCCTTCTTCCTTTCTTTTTTTTCCTTTCCCCTCTTTCTCCAAACTAATGAATGAAATCTTTTTTGGCAGGGGTTATTCTTTCCTCAACTCCCTCCCCAAGTGCTGCCTCCCCTTAAATACGAGGTTGATATTTTTTTTTTTCGTTTTTGGGAACCCCAAGGGGAAAAAAACCCTGGTTTTTCCCAAAAAAATTTCGGGGAGGGGGTTTTTAAACCCCCCTCTTTGAAATTAGGAATTTTGACAATAAATGATCTATTTTTTTAAAACTTTTTTTCCCTTTTTTTTGTCTTTAGTTTTTTTTCTTTTCCTTCCAAATAATTATTTTGATATTTACCCGTTTTGTAAAAAAATCCATTTAAAAAAAATTTAAAATTTTTTAAAGGGAAAACTGAATTTTTGTTTTTTTAAAAAAAAGGGAAAAAAAGCAAAAAAAGACCGCCTTTTTCAACCCCGGAAAATCTTGCTATGAAAATGAAATAAAAAAAAAAATAAGAAATGACCCTCTGGTGACTTGCCATTTTTGTTTATTTAAATGATCTGTGAGTTTTAAATGCTATTCATAATACGCAAAAAAATTTTTATTTGATATTTTTACTACAATTTGAAAAAAATTTTTCAATTTTTAAAACTCAATTTATGTTTTTGAAAAAAAAAACGAAAATTTTTAAAAAAAACACCGAATTTCTTTCATACTCCAGCTGAACCTTTTGTCATTTTAAAAATGATAATAACAAACAAAAAAAAAATATTTAATGGCATGGCAATAATTTTTAAAAAATTTAATTTTTTTTCCCAAAAAAATAAAATTATGTTAAAAAAAATCCAAAGCTTTTCTTCAACTCCCTTTAAACCCCCTAGGGTTGTTAATTAACCAAAATTGATATTTTAAGGGACCATATGAATGGCGTCCACAAAAAGGGGGAACCTGTCCAAAAAAATGCCCTTGAAAAGAAATCTTTGAAACATTGTAAAGGGGGGATTAAAATACTTTTTCCCAATACCTTGAACTGAAAATTTTTTTTTTTTGTGACACTTGAAATTTCTTGGTAAAAAACTTTTTCCATAATTTTTTTCGTTCATTCTGTTATTTTTGTGATATTGTAAAGTTCTGTGGTTTTTTTTTAAAAAACTTTTTCCATATTCCTTGTACTGTTCATTCTGTTATTTTTTGATCACTTGTAAAGTTTCTGGGGTTAAAATATTTTTTCCATTTTCCCTTTGTATCTGTTATTTGTTATTGTTGTAAAAAACACTTGTAAATTTTTCTGTGGTTTAAAAAAATATTTTTCATTATTTTATCTGTTCATTCTGTTATTTTTTTGCCCTTGAAAGGTTCTGGGAAAAAAATCTTTTTTCCATTATCGGTATTTTTCTTTCTGTTTTTGTTGTGATCATTTGAAAGGTGTCTGTGGATAAAAATACTTTTTCCTTATATCTTGTATTGTTCTTTCTGTTTGTTGGATCATTTGAAGGTGTTGTGGTTAAAAAATTTTTTCCATATACCCTTGTATTGTTATTTGTTATGTTGTATCTTTTGTAAGGGTCTGGGGTTAAAAATATTTTTTTCCATATACCCTTTATTTTCATTTTTTATTGTTGTGATCATTGTAGGTTTGTATTAAAAATTTTTTTTCCATATATCCGTGTATCTGTTCATTCTGTTTTTTTTGTGTCATTTGTAAGGTGTTGGGGTTTAAAAAAATTTTTCCATATACCCTGTTTTGTTCATTCTTTTATTTTTGTATATTTCTTCCTCTGCATAGCCCCCTTTCAACTCGGGGTACGCCCAACTGACCTGATTTGAAGATACCCTTTTCAATCGGGTGCCCCACACCTCCCATGATTGACAGCTGCACACTTTCCTTTTGGGTACCCCCCCAACCGCCCATGTTTTGCCCATGCATGCACATTTAATTTGGGGTACGCCCCCCCTACCATGTTTTCCCAGCATTCAAAAACCTTTCAACTTGGGTGCGCCACACCTACCAGATTTGACATGCTTTACACACTTTCAACCGGGGTGCCCCCACACCGCCCATGATTTCCCCTGCAAGACACACTTTAAATCTGGTGCGCCCACACTGACCATGTTTTTCCCTTGCACAACAACTTTCAACTCTGGTGCCCCCACACCTGACCATGTTTTCCCATGCATTCACACACTTTAACTCTGGTAGCGCCCACCCTGACCATGATTTGACCAGCATAGACACATTTTAAACTCTGGGTAGCGCCCACCCCTGCCCATGTTTTTGACCATGATGGGCCAACTTTCAACTTGGGTACCCCCACCCGACCTATTTCCCATCGACACACTTTCAACTTGGGTACGCCCACACTGACTGATTTGCCCTTGCACAGCACACTTTCAATTTGGGGTTAGCGCCCACCGACATGTTTTGACGACAGCCCACTTTAACTCTGGGTGGGCCCCACACCTACCAGTTTTGCCCTTGCACAAACACTTTCAACTTGGGTAGGCCCACACCTGACCTGATTTGACCTTGCATGACACCTTTAATTTGGGTACCCCCCCAAACCCCGACCAGATTTGCCCATGCATAGAACCTTTAAACCCTTGGGTAGCGCCCACTACAAAAAATTTGCCCATGCAGTCACACACTTTTCCCTTTGCATGCACATTTAAACTCTGGTAGCCCCCACCCCTGCCCAATTTTTGACCGTTCACAGCCCTTTTTTCCCTTCATAGACACACTTTCAATTTGGGTAGCCCCCCTCCCGCCCATGATTTGCCCATGCATTCAAGCAAATGTTTTGATTTTGGCAAATAAACAAAATGGAGTGCAAAAAAAAAACCCGTTGCCGGCCTAAATGTTTTCAAAACAAATTCTCAGACAATGATAGCCCGATGGGGGAATGAAGGTATGAAAAGATTGGGTTTGTCCGACCCCCTGTAGGGGGTTGAAACACTGGAACACTCTAACGAGTGTTGGGGAGATAAAAAATCACATCCCGGGGTTTTTGTTGGTTTTCCCGTTTTCTTCCCGGGGCAAAACAGCAATTTTTTTTCTTTCAGGACGGTTTTGTGTCTTTTTTGCTTGGGCCAACAAAGGCAGTTTTATCTTTCTTTCATGGCGGTTTCTCTGTGTTTTGTGTTTTGGGCCAAATGGGATTCCCGTATCTTTCTTTTATGGACGTACTCCGTGTCTGTGCTTTGGCCAACGTGGGGTCCTGTTTTTTTTCATGGACGGTACTCTCGTTCTTTGTGCTTTGGGCCCAAAAATGGGAGTTCCGTTTTTTTTTCGGACGGGACTCTCGTGTCTTTGGCTTTTTTCCAAAATGGCAGTCCTTATCTTTTTTCAGGAGGTACTCTCTGTGTCTTTTTCTTTTTGGCCAAAGATGGCAGTTCCCGTATCTTTTTTTCATGGACGGTACTCTCTGGTCTTTGTGCTTTTTGGGCCAAAAAGAGGCAGTTCCGTATCTTTCTTTTTATGGAGGTAATTCCGGTCTTTGTGCTTTTTTTTTTCCAAAAAAAGGGTGGGAGTCCTGTATCTTTTTTCATGGGCGGGACTTCTGTGTTTTGTGTTTTGGCAACATGGGAGTTCCCGTATTTTTTTTCAGGACGGTACTCTCTGTTCTTTTTGCTTTTGGCCCAAAGATGGAGTTCCTTTCTTTTTTTTCATGGACGGTACTCTCTGGCTTTTTGCTTTTGGCCCCAAAAATGGCATTCCTGTATCTTTTTTATGGGGGGGTACTCCTGTTCTTTGTGCTTTTGGCCCCAAAAGTGGCAGTTCCCTTTTTTCTTTCATGGCGGGGACTCTCTGTGCTTTGTGCTTTTGGCAAAAGATGGCAGTTCTTATCTTTTTTCTGGACGGGATTCGTGTTTTGTGTTTTGGCCAAAGAGGCAGTTCCCGTATTTTCTTTCTGGACGGGACTTTTGTGTCTTTGTGTTTTGGCAACAGATGCAGTTTCCCCGACTTTTTTCATGGCGGTATTTCTGTTCTTTTGTCCTTTTTTGGGCCACCCGATGGGTTTTTCCCTTTTCTTTTTTATGGACGGTACTTTGGTTTTGTGCTTTTGGCCACGATGGGAGTTCCTGTACTTTCTTTAGGGCGGTACTTCTGTGTCTTTTTTGCTTTTTGGCCAACAGATGCGTTCCCGTATCTTTTTTTCATACGGGCTCTCTTGTCTTTGTGCTTGGGAACAGTGGGGAGTTTCCCTTTTCTTTTTTCAGGACGGGACTTCTGTGTCTTTGTCTTTTTGGGACCGTGGGGTTTCCCGTATTTTCTTTATGGCTCTGCTGTTCTTTGTCTTTTGGCAAAAAAAATGGAGTTCCCGTATCTTTCTTTCATGGACTATGTCTGTGTCTTTGGCTTTTGGCCAAAAATGGAGTTCCCTTTTCTTTTTTTATGGAGGGACTGTCGTGTCTTTGTTTTTGGCAAAAAAGGGCAGTTTGTATCTTTCTTTCATGGGCGGGACCCCTTGGGCTTTGGCTTTTTGGGCCCAAAAGATGGCAGTTCCCGTTTTTTTCTTTCATGGAGGGACTGTCGGGGCTTTGTGCTTAGGCAAAAGATGGCGTTCCCTTTTTTTCTTTTTTGGCGGGACTCCGTGTCTTTGTGCTTTTGGCCCAAAAATGGCTTCCCGTTCTTTCTTTTATGGACGGTACTCTCTGTGTCTTTGTCTTTTGGCCCAAAATGGAGTTCCGTACTTTCTTTCATGGACGTACTCTTTGGGCTTGTGCTTTTGGCCCAAAAATGGCGTTCCGATCTTTCTTTTTATGGGCACTTCCCCTTGTCTTTGTGTTTTGGCCCAAAAGATGGCAGTTCCGTATCTTTCTTTATGGACGGTACCTCTGTTTTTGTGCTTTTTGGCCCAAAAGATGGGGATTCCTGTTTTTCTTTTATGGGCGGTACTCTCTGTGTCTTTGGCTTTTGGCCAACAAAGGCAGTCCCGTATCTTTCTTTTTATGGAGGTACTCTTTTCTTTGTGCTTTTTGGCCAAAAGTGGGAGTTCCGTATCTTCTTCATGGGCGGGATGTCGTGTCTTTTTGCTTTTGGGCCCAAAAGATGGCGTTCCCTTTTCTTCTTTATGGGCGGTACTCTCTGTGTCTTTGGCTTTTGGCCAACAGATGCAGTTTCCCGTATCTTTTTTATGGACGGGGTCTCTGTTCTTTTTGCTTTTGGCCAACAGATGGCTTTTGATCTTTTTTCTGGCGGTATCTTGTGTCTTTTTTGTTTTTGGGCCAACAGATGCATTTCCCTTTTCTTTTTTTCAGGGCGTTTCTCTTGTGTCTTTTGTTTTGGCCAAAAAATGGGAGTTCCGTTCTTTTTTCATGGCGGTACGTCTGTGTCTTTTTGCTTTTTTCCAACAATGCGTTCCTGTATCTTCTTTTATGGGGTACCCCTGTGTCTTTTTGCTTTTGGCCCCAAAATGGGAGTTTCGTTTTTCTTTAGGACGGACCTCTGTGTTTTGTCTTTTGGGCCCAAAAGTGGAGTTCCTTTCTTTTTTTCATGGGGGTATCTCTGTGTCTTTTGTTTTTCAACGATGGCTTCCCCTATCTTTTTTTTATGGCGGTACTCTCTGTTCTTTGTCTTTTGGCCCAAAAGTGCAGTTCCCGATTTTCTTTCAGGACGGGCGTCTTGTCTTTGTGCTTTGGGGAACAGTGATTCCTGTATCTTTTTTCATGGATATGCTTTCTTTGTGCTTTTGGCCCAAAAATTTGGGAGTTCCCTTTTTTTTCATGGGGTACTTCTGTGTTTTTGTTTTGGCCAAAGTGGATTCCCTTTTCTTTCTTTCATGGGCGGTACTCTCTGGTTTTTTGGCTTTTGGGCCCGGGTTCCTGATTTTCTTTTATCGGTACTGTCTGTGTCTTTGTTTTTGGAAAAATGGGTTCTGATTTTCTTATGGACGGTACTGTCTGTGTTTTTTGTTTGGCCAACAGGGCAGTTCCGATCTTTCTTTCATGACGGGACTCTCTGTGTCTTTTTGCTTTTGGCCCAAAAGATGGATCCTGTAGTTTCTTTTATGGACGGTATTCTTGCTTTTTTTTGGGGCCACATGGCAGTTTTCCCTTTTCTTTTTTCTCTTCCTTTCTTTGCTTTTGGCCCCGAAATTTCCCCCTTTTTTCCTACTCTCTTGTCTTGTCTTTGGGGCCCTCAGGGTTTTTTATCTTTTTTCATGGGCGGTACTCTCTGTGTCTTTTTTCTTTTGGCAACAGATGGCAGTTCCGTATCTTTTTTCATGGCGGTACTTTGTGTCTTTTTGCTTTTGCCAACAGATGGCAGTTCCGTATCTTTTTTTCATGGCGGGACTTTGTCTTTGTCTTTTGGGCCCAAAAGATGGCATTCCCGTATCTTTCTTTCATGGACGGGACTGTCGTGTCTTTTGCTTTTTTGGCCCAAAATGGCAGTTCCCCGATTTTCTTTTGACGGTACTGCTGTGTCTTTGGCTTTTGGCCCCAAAAGATGGCAGTTTCCCGTTTCTTTTTTTCATGGCGGTACGTCTGTGTCTTTGTCTTTGGCAAAATGGCAGTTCCCGTATCTTTCTTTCAGGCGGTACTCCTGTGTTTTGTGCTTTTTGGGCCCAAAAGATGGCAGTTCCTGTTCTTTCTTTTATGGACGTTTCCTTTTGTGTCTTTGTGTTTGGGAAAAAGATGGATTCCCGTATCTTTTTCATGGGGTACCCTGTGTCTTTGGCTTTTGGGCCCAAAATGGGTTCTGTATCTTTCTTTCATGGCGGTACTCTGTGTTTTGTGCTTTGGCCAACAATGGGGAATTCCGTATCTTTCTTTTTGGACGGTCTCCCGTGTCTTTGTGCTTTGGCCACAGTGGCGTTCTGTATCTTTTTTTCTGGGCGGTATTCTTTTGTCTTTGGCTTTTTGGCCAAAAGGCAGTTCCTGTATTTTCTTCATGGCGGGACCCCTTGTTCTTTGGTTTGGGCAAAGATGGGAGTTCCCCGTATCTTTCTTTATGGGCGGGGACTCTCTGTGTTTTTGTTTTTGGGCCAAAAGATGGCATTCCTGTATCTTTTTTTCATGGACGGTACTGTCTGTGCCTTTGTGCTTTTGGCCAACAGATGGCAGTTCCTGTATCTTTCTTTCATGGACGGTACTCTCTGTGTCTTTGTGCTTTTGGCCAACAGATGGCAGTTCCTGTATCTTCTTTTTTGGGCTTGCTTTGTGTTTGACCTTGGTGTCAGCTGGTCATGGTCTGCGCCATCTATATCAGCAATGACCTTCTGGGCAGTCTGGACAAGGTGTCTAGGAGTGCCACCTGGGAGACACGCCTCTGGATGTGCTCCACCATCATTTCGAGTGCAATGGTTCGAATGAAGGCGGCACGCGCATCTGCTTTTCCTAGGAATCCTCTGGAAACCTGACCTGCCAGATGCGACGTGCAGCAATGGTGGCAGATCCATAATATTGCTGAACATCACCATGGGCCAGCGATTTGTCTTTCGCTTTACCGTGTAGGCATGAGCCATTTTGTCAGAGTGTCCACCGCACCTTTTGTGGAGTTGTAAAAACAGGATGATCTCTGGCTTCTTCTTTGCATCGTATCATCCACAACACCTGTTGTATGCATTGTACTGAGTGCCACTACACTTTTACTCCTTTTACTCCGGTAATTTACCAGAGTGACGGCTTCATTGTATGCAAAGTCAGAACCATACAGACAAAGCTGCCTTTTATCTTTGAAAGAAGGGGGGAGGATCGTTTGTTGGCCCTGACTGTCCCTACCATGGTCAAGCCATTTCGCAAGAGTGATTCAGCTATGTGAGATCAGTGAAGTAATTGTCACAAGTGACGTTCCTTCCACTCTTGAAAAAAGGCTCAGCCAGCTGGAGGACAGTATTACGGCCAAGGTTGATCTGCCTGTCCTGACCAGCTGGCCGACCAAGATAGGGGACTTTATACAAGGGGTAGTTTGCCTCAGCGTCAGCAACCAGAAGACTTTGATTCCATAGCGGTCAGGCTTGGACGGCAATACTGCAAGAAGCTGCATCGCCCCCTGAAAGGAACCGTTGCTCATCAATCGTAAGCAATGAACCTGGGATGTAGTGCC
>CM031624.1:34909702-34937202 GCA_018398815.1 Conus ventricosus | reverse complement strand
GAAACTCGACTGTGCGGTGTCAGTCTTCCAACTCAGCGTGTTAGCAGACTCAAGTCTGGGCAGGAGCCGTCGGGGCAGAAAAATCCACATGACTCTGATGGGATCGAACTCATGACCTCCAGCCGGGAATCCACGACGCTAACCACTTCGCCATGGCAGTGGTTGTAACAGCAAAACGTTGTTTGTGTCAAGATGAAGGCCTGTTTTTGACATTCTTATGGGCTTCACCTGTCACTGACTTGCCGTGTTGTTGGTCATCATAATCTTTCTCTCTGACAACAACAAGGGCAGACAAGGCAGTACTGGGTGAACATTGTTGACTGCGATTATCAATGTTGGTGGTCACAAAAACTTAAGGAAGAAAATCAACAAAAAAAATATTTTTCAAGGAACTGGATAGTCAAAGAAACTTCTGTCATTTTCAACATCAACATCATTGACTAAAACACAAAATTAATAGGAAAAACGTAAATAGTATATTTTTAAAAGTGTTCAAATGAAAACAAAAATACGCACACCTCCTACCTAAGTTAGAGTCAACAGGATTCACTACCTCAACAGTGAATGCTCCTTTCCATTCAATCTGTTGTTTATTTCAGTCAGCAGAAACAAAGCCAACACTTTATGACCGCGGGACAAAACGTTGGACTCTGGTCTTCATGTCAGCATAATGTTTATATCTGTTTACATACTCTTTCACCTCTTCTTGCAGTATAGAACATGCATCCACGGTACGAATCTTGTATGCATTTTGTCTTCATATGACATGACAGAGAAAAGAAACGCACGTCTCCTTGCCAGACGATGGAATAGCGACTTGGTTGGAGGAAAACCAGCAGCTGAATTGGGTCACTCCCTTTAAGCAATCAGCAAGTGTTAGGATGGTGTGCGGTGCATGTTTTGCTGTCTGACTCTCACCTGAAGAAGTTTGGATGCGTATACGACTTTTCCCTGCACACACCTGCATCACACGAACATAGACAGCCAGGCAACAAGTTGATGTTTTTTCCTTTTTGCTGCTGAACCATCAAATCATAGCAATACATTTTACATAACAAGAACAAGCAGAAATATCAGTTAATTCATGCCATCGCCATCAAGGGCACACAACAACACTAAGTACTACTATGACATATCAAACATTTTTTTTTTCTTCTGCGCAGCCACGCTGGCACCCACAGCAGTGTCACACAAATAGTCCATGCACTTGGCCGCGTTTGGCCCAAGTCACACAGTCTTCACACAGTTCAGAAGCCACTCACGAAGCAGTTCGGGGAGTCCTTCCAGGGTCTCCACACAACAGAAGTTCTCTCACCGTCGTCACGACGTAGAACGAAGCCACTCACGGAAGCATTTTGTTGGGCCCTTCCAGGGACTCCATACAACCAGAAGAAACACGCGTCGTTTGCTGACCACTCGGACAGCCTCTCCACATCCTCTGGACGGAGATAGCGGCTGGACACGGGCTGCACCCCACACCGGTTGGCTGTCAGCTCCAGGTCGGACACGGGGCTTCACCGACACCTGGGGAACTGGTTGCTACCTTGATGATCCAGCCTACTTCCTACATATTTCTCGGTTTTGTTTGTAACTAACAGTCACTCTTCATATAATACATTTCACTGGAAATTGGGGGGGATGGGGGGGGGGGGGGGGGGGCGATACCCATCATAAAATCTACTAGGTGTCCATACAGTGCATTACAATAGAAACATTTCTTCGCTTAACACCATGATTGTTTAATTGAAGGAAAGGATTTCCGCATGGAACCCCTTATAAAGAACCAAGAATACAATTATTACATATTAAAGGAACGAATTCCATTTGTCCCTTTTTATCAAGAAAAGAATCGTTTTATTTTTTGTTTTTCCACATTCGCATCACTAGACGCGCCAATCACATATCAGGGACGATTTCCAATCGTCCATTTTTATCAAGAAAAGAATATCCATCATCATCACTAGACGTTGTCTAATTATATATTAAGGAACGATTTCTTTTCGTCCCCTTTTATCTTTTCACAGCAGGGGAAACCGAATACATTTTCAATAATTTATGCCCAATAATTTTCATTCCTCACTTCCAGAGCTCACCAACACTCGCATCATTATAATATTTTAGGGGTAAAGATAAACAACACCTTTTTTTTTTAATAATACATTGATTCAACTAGATTACTTCTTTTTTTTTCGATCACATATCAGCATACATATTCTTTCTTCTTTCTACTCACTCCATTTTTCTCATACACCTGTAGGAAAACACGGCTTTATTTGCACAAACCTTAACTTTCATTTAACTATTCATAGTTGACTGCCATCGAGTACATGCCTTTAGTCTCCTTTTAGCTTGTCTGGATGAGTTGCTTGGCTGGTAGCTCTCTGGAGACCGAGGGGGAATCCTCGCTCACCCGATTACACAACACACAGGTAAATAGCTGCCAGGTAAAAACAGGTCAACCGGTTTTTTCAGGTTTACCTGTTCCGGTCCAGCGTGTCGCCAAAATTTGGGACGGGACGAAATATGGTCCGTCACAACAGGGCAGAAAACGTTTCCCTCCTGATCTTTTTGGTTTTCTCACGTGCTCCCCGTTTCATCATTGTTTTCCGCGTGCCGTTAAAACATTCTAATATTCCATTGGACTGATGATGATAGGGGGTGGTGGCAACTGACTTGATTGACAACAGAGTGTACATCTCTTCCATGAGGTCGGACACTAACTGCGTACCTTGATCTAAAGGGATTTCAGGTGGGCATCCTATGTGGCAGAAGAAAGGAATGCTCTGCAACAGTGAGTGAGCCAACAGTGAGGGTGTGGCTTTGGGGTAGTTGGGTGGCCACATCAACTGTAATGAATACACATCTCTGACCAAAGGATGAAGAGAAGACAATGGAACCAACAATGTGTGAATGTGCATAGGGATTTTGTCTGGACACGTATTGACCATGGGGTTTGGTGGGACACTTTGATGTTGACCCTGGGGACAATGGAAATAGAGATCTGACACGACGTGCGGTTTGAACCACAGATTATTTCGAGGCAGTCCCCTACTGCAGATAAATCCTTTTGGTGATGTTCAGAGAAGCTCACACGTGGAAGAGGAGGGGAAAGGTGTGTCCTAGTTTGAATATTAAACTTTGAAACCGATTATCTAAACACTGAGGTAGGTCACATACATAGAATATTTTTTTTGTTATGGTCTGACCAGATGGACATCGTTTCAAAGTTTGCATTTAGCATGGCTGTACAGCAGCATACCAAACTCATTTTGTCGTGTATATAGTGTCTATACTTGCTTTTTTTTCCTTTTCAGTGTGAAATGTTGCCTCTTCAGTGCTGGAATTTCGAGTGCTTGGATAGTCATGACCTGACTATACAAGTCACAAGCTATGTAGCTCTAGCAAAAACAGACAAGAAGAATCGATGAAAAGAGTCACAGTTATATACTGAAACCTTCTGTAATCCACACTTCAGAAATCGAACAAAATTCTGTGTTCATAGAGACCAAAGTGGGCTTCCCCATCTCTTCACAGACTGCATTAAATATGCAGCCCTTGCCAACTCTTTGTTGTAAACCATCAATAGTGTCTTGATCGTCTTCTTCTATAATCGTCTATGATGGTTTTACATGACCTTATGTTGGCTACTGTAGCAATGATTACACGCTGCTCCCATGGTCTCCATTGTCAATGCACTGCTTTGAGAAGTGGCGCCACGCTTGGGTCTGAAACAGGCAAGCTGTTGATGGCTATGGTATTAACACACAGCTCATGGGAACGGTTTTCACATTTCCGTGGGAAAGGGCTGACGATGTTGTAACCTGCAGCTGCTTGTGATGCGCACAGTAGACCACATAATGTCAACACGTCATGAATGCTACAAGGGTTTCCTGTCTGCTGGGACAATGCCGTGGTGGACCACAGTACCGTTACAGTGGTAGACAGATTTAAACAAGTTGATGTAAGAGGGAGGTTGTTCAACTGAGATCATGAATTATGATTGTTGGTAACTTGAAATTAAAAAAAGGTCTGCGAACGTCCCGCTGGGTACTAATCAGTCTTGAATGCTGGTGCGTGAACAACGCACACCAGAGAGAAGTTAGCTTCGCCATCCAGTTATCTTCAGAGCACTAGAGTCGACAGAGTATCATAAATAAAAACACAGGCCACCAGTACATGGAATGTGGGTACCCCTGCATCCGTGAGACGCCTTAAATCTGGTAAACGGTTTGTACTTCTAATGGTGTCACATGGTAATCAGCATTGATAGTGGTAACATATGTAGTGCGCTACTCCATATGGGTAAATGTACATCCCTATTTCCACACCGCAGAAGGCTCACAATACAAAACACCCACTCCATGGAACCATCTTAACACCTAAACCTAAGAAGCGTATTACCTTCCTATCAAGGCAGCACGTAGATCACCCAAAAAGCCCTAACCATGCTAGCATCCAAACAAAATATCGCAGAAGCATTCGTCAAGCCTTGAGATGAATGACACAAACTATAAAGATGTTAGACAGGAGACACGCTTAGGTAGTAGCCCCAGTGATGCCAGCTGCTTGGTAATGTCAGCTCTGCTGGGGTGCTCCCCCCCCCCCTTGTGTAGGTCATAGGTTACCAGTCTGTCATCTAATGTAGTGCGGTTGGGTTCATTGTCACTGAAGGCATCGTGGGCTTTTGCCGATCACAGCTGTGGACGCTGATCACATTCATGTCTGGTGGTCATTCGCCGCAGTTTGCCGGCCAGAATCCATCAAGGTTTATTTACTTCATTGGCAGACGTGTCAGGCGAGGGACAGAATTGTCTGCCCTGCTGTAAGGCCGCCTCTGGACACCCATCATGAATGAACTTGCCAGCAAATAGTTGGATGAACCACCAACTAACGGCAGTGTTGATAAGAATATAGGTTTCTGGATTCTGGATTCGACATTAGAAAAGTAGTTACAGACTCAGAATCAAAAACTTACTTGGAGAATATTTCGACAGGGTCGCCCTGTCTTCTTCAGCTCACTGTTGCTGTTGTGGCAGCGAGGCCTGGTGGGGCGACTGTTGTGTGGGGTGAACGGTTGTCAGGATCTGATTGTAGATGGGGGGAAGTTCAAAGCCTTGATATCTGTTCAGGTGGGGCGTTGGTCTTGATTTCGATGGCTTCTTTAACTTTTCTGCTTGTGAAGAAGGGCTCTGTAGATAAGATCTTGGTTTCTTGGGGGCTGAAACTGTGGCCTGTGGCTTGTAGATGTTCATGTATGGCAGAAGAAGATCGGTTTTGGTGTTCCTGTAGAGGGGTGATGAGTGGTCTTGCTGTCTCGCAAATGTAGGCATGGGTACAGTCTTGACACCCTACCTGGTACACTACACCACACTGCTTGAGGGGGTCCGTTTTGTCTTTGACATGGGTCAGTTGTTGGCGTAGGGAGTTGGAGGGTTTGTGGAACACTTTGCATCCATGTTGTTGGAAGGTCCTGGCTAGACGCTCTGAGACTCCTTTAATGTAAGGGATCCCCACTTTCACAGTGTCCGTATCTGTAGAAGAAGGGTAGCGAACTCGAGGGTTGTCCCACATCCATGCAGGGTATCCATTAGCGGAAAGGGCAGTCTTGATGTGTTCTCCTTCTTTCAGCTCTTCCTCCTTAGTGGAACACAGTACAGAGGCTCTGTGCATGAGGGTGTTGACAACAGATCGCTTGTGCTGGAGGGGGTGGTTAGAGTGAATGTTCAGATATTGGTCAGTGTCGGTGGGTTTCCTATGGACGGTGGTCTCCACCCTGTCGTTATGGGTTCGGGTGATGAGTGTGTCCAGGAACGGGATCTTCCCTTCTGCTTCAGTTTCTGAAGTGAATTGGATACTGTCGTCGATGGAATTCAGGTGAGTGGTGAGCTGTCAACCTCCGTCTCCTGTATGCGGGTCATGGTGTCATCCACATAGCAGTACCACATGCTGGGAGGGTTGGCAGCGGTCTCAAGGGCTACTTTTTCAAAATGTTCCATGTACAGGTTGGCTACCACTGGAGATACTGAAGAACTCATGGCAGCTCCTTGTTTCTGCTGGTAGAACTCATGGTTGAAAGAAAAGTAGGTGCTAGTGAGGCACAGTTCCAACAGTTCTAGCACCTGTTCTGCAGTGAGTTCACACAGTGACGAAGGTGGTAGTCATCCTCAATCTTCTCCCGAATGGCTCTCCAAGTCATTCGGGAGAAGATTGAGGACTGAGGATGACTACCCTGAGTTCTACCTTCAGAAACAAGGAGCTGCCTGGGTTCGCCAGTATAGGGAACACAGACCAAATTTTGGCACGGGGAAAAGCAGCCAAGTCAGTGACTCTGACTGTGACTGTAGTGTCAATGACCTTCATCGTTCTGACTTTACTAGTCTCCACCGAATACATGCTTTCGTATTTTCCCGGGAGTATAACCAGGTCAGTGTCTATGAACATGCAAAGCTCATATGTTTTATGTTGTCAGTAACCTTTGGCTAATGCTAACAGTGCGGTGAATTTCTACCTGTATTGTATGACTGGTAGGAAGTTCAGAGAGGAGTTTTACGGTCTAACCTGTCGTGGGAGGGTCCCCTAAAACTGAGTGGATATACAGTGATGAGTGGTGTTCGAAACAGATTTTGCAGATTACACATGAACTGTTTACCTGGTTAAAAGGAGTTTATCAGTATTGATAATGATTGAAGAAAGAACAGAAATTATAAAAAGCAGACAGACCAGAAAAAACATAACGCAATAAACAAAACCAGCTGAAGAACAAGACAGTTTGCATGAAGAAGATAATAAACAATAACAAAACAAACAAACAAATAAACAAGCAAACAAAAACAGAAACAAACCAAAGCCAAAAGGTGGGATAATAAACAATAACAAAACAAAACAAACAGACAAATAAACAAGCTAGGAAAATCATAACACCAAACAAAACCGGAAGGACGTGGACGTGAACAAATACATCAAGGCATGATGAAAGATGAAGAAGGCAGACACAGAGAAAGGATCAAAGAAGAGTACACATGATCCCAACTACACAGATGATGGACAAACTGTCTGATAATCTTTTATCATTCAAAACATACATCAAGGTATCATGCACCAGTTCACTTTCTACGAAGCTGCAAACTTAGTCGGTACTCTGTAGGCGTACGCAAGCTTTGTAAAAAAATGTAGCTTAAAAATTTTTTTTTAATAGTTCTGCCAATGCCTACAAAAGAAAAATTCAGTCAGTACTACGGTGTCAGCTCCACATTCCCCTAGCTCAGGGCATACCCACAAGGTATGCAATATTCTTTTGCACGGGTTGTATATGTATCTGTGATTCAAACAAAGGGCATCTGGTTTATGGTGCATTGACATTGTACTAATGTTACATACACTACTCACTCTCTCTCTCTCTCTCTCTCTCTCTCTCTCTCTCTCTCTCTCTCTCTCTCTCTCTCTCTCTCTTCTCTCTCTCTCTCTCTCTCTCTCTCTCTCCGGGTTAATTGACAGGATACGTTGGGATGGAGGTGCAAGAGGAGCCACATCACAACACACACACACCCCACACACCACACACACACACACACCACACACACACACACACACACACACACACACTCTCTCTCTCTCTCTCTCTCACACACACACACACACACACACACACACACACACACACACACACACACACACACACACACACACACACACACACACACACACTCACTCACTCATACACACGCGCGCGCGCGCGCGCACGCACGCACATACGCACGCCAATTTCGTTGCCAGACTAAAATTGTGTTCCTGTATGACTGCTTTTCCTCCTCATACAGATCTAATGCTCGAGGAGTAGCAATATTATTTAATAATAATTTCGAATTCAAAATAAATAAGGTGGAAACAGACATGCAGGGTAACTTTATCATCATATTATTTACAACAAATGAAAAGGAACTGTTGCTAGTAAGTGTATATGGACCAAACAAAGACGACCCAGCATTCTATGACGAACTCACAAATACGATTAAAAAGTACAAAAATGATAACGTTATTGTGGTGGGGGATTTTAATATGGTACTAGAACAGGAAATTGATTGTTACAATTATAAACATATAAATAACCAAAAGCTAAAAAGCAGTCGAGGATATGATACAAGATTTGTCATTAGCAGATATATGGAGAGAAAACAACCGGATTGTAGGAGATACACTTGGCGTAGACCTACCCCCTTGCAACAAAGTAGGCTAGACTTCTTCCTTCTGTCAGAATATTTAATCTGGTATTTTGAAAATACTGACATTTTACCAGGCTATAGATCTGATCATTCATTAATTACATTAAACTTCAATTCGGAAAGGAGATTAAACACAAAACTCTTTGGAAATTTAATTCATCTCTACTAAAAGATAAAGATATGTAGATGGAATAAATAATCTAATAAACAAATAACAGAGGAATACACAGATAAAGATGAGGGGAATGATATTATGCTGACAATAGCCAAGATGAAAACCAGTCGAAAAGCTCAGACCCTAAACTAACAGTGTCTGATCAGGCCTTCCTTGACTTCTTACTAATGAAGATAAGAGTAAATCCATCCAGTATGCCACAATTAAAAAAAGAGAATCACAATGTAAAGAAAACAGCCTTATGCAAACTATCAAAGTTTATTGAGAGTAAAGAACTTAAATCAGAGGAGGATTTGAAGACAATTGAAGAGAGTAATAGAGAATTGATTTTTACTAAGATAAAAGGTTATGAATGGTGTACTACTAAGATCAAAAGCAAGATGGGTTGCAGATGGGGAAAAGGTTAGTAAATATTTCTGCAGCTTAGAAAGCGTAACTTCATTAGCAAACAAATTGTAAAACTATGGTGGACAAGGTAATACACTGGACAAACCAGAAGACATAAAAGTTACAGTAAAACACTTTTATGAAGATCTATACCGAAAAAGACCAACTGTGAAATGCATTGTTGAAGATTTGGTGAATAAGATACCGAAACAAACAGAAGAACAGACTAAATCATTACAAGGTGAAATAACAATAGAAGAAGCAGGGATTGCATTGAAAAATATGAGAACGGAAAAAGCCCTGGGTTCGGATGGGTTTGGAGCTGAGTTTTTCAAATGTTTTTGGAAACAAATTGGTGTGTTTGTAACCCGAGCTCTAAATGAAAGCTTCAGAGAAGGCGAACTATCAAACACCCAGAAAGAAGGTATTATATTTGTATACCCAAAGAAGGAAAACCAAAAGAATATGTAAAAAGCTGGAGACCTATTTCACTTTTAAACCTTATATACAAAATTGGTCATCTTGTATTGCTAATAGGATTTAAAAACGTTCTTCCATCACTGATTAGTGAAGACCAGACAGGATTTGTCCCAAACAGATATATAGGTAGTAACATTAGGTTAATTTATGACATAATACACCATCTCAACATAAAAAATTCCCAGGGATGCTAATTAATTTAGACTTCGAAAGGCATTCGACTCGTTAGATTGGGATTTCAATGCACAAAGTGCTAGAGGCTGTAGGTTTAGGTAAAGATATATGTAAATGGATAGAAGTATTCTACAAAAACATTAAGTCTACTGTTATTGTAAATGGCCAAACATCATCATGGTTCTCAATAGAAAGGGGTTGTAGGCAAGGAGACCCAGTCTCGCCATATATCTTCGTATTGTGTGCAGAAATATTATCCGTAATGATCAAAGAAGAAAATAGTATTGAAGGTATACAAATCGGGGAGAAAAGAACACAAGATATCACAATTTGCCGATGACACTCAACTGATGAACACGGGGAAATAAGAAATCATTCGAAAAATCTATCGAGATTCTTGATAGGTTTGGGAAAACATCAGGTTTATTCTTAAACAAAGAGAAAACACAAGTAATTTGATCTAGTTGCAAAGCGAGACGGACTTGCAGGCGGAAATCTAAACAAATCTTAAATAAATGTTAGCGAACCGCCAGAGAACGTGGACAAACGAGTTACAAGACAAAAACACGACGCGTTTCGACTCTTAGGTCTTCGTCTGGTGATAATTAAACGAATAAAACAACAAAAATTCACTTAGCTTTGGTCGCTTCAGATCGCTCAGGCTTCAGCGCAAGGAAGAAGGCGTTCAACGCCTTCTTCCTTGCGCTGAAGCCTGAGCGATCTGAAGCGACCAAAGCTAAGTGATTTTCGTTGTTTTATTCGTTTAATTATCACCAGACGAAGACTAAGAGGTCGAAAACGCGTCGTGTTTTGTCTTGTAACTCGTTTGTCCACGTTCTTGGGCGGTTCGCTAACATTTATTTAAGACAAGTAATTTGGCTTGGAAGACAAAAGCATAGTGAAATAAGATATATGGAACATTTAATAAAGAATTATCTGGAATCCAAAAGAATTCAAAATATTAGGAATTTGGTTTACTCGGACTTAACACACATGGAAAAAGAAACTACAAAGATAGAATGATAGAAGTGAAGGCACTATTTAAATTTGGCTTAAGAGAATCATTACCCCTTTAGGAAGAATTGCTGTCTTAAAATCATTAATTCTGTCAAAACTAACTTACCTATGGTTGATGCTTCCAAATCCACCTGACACATTTGTTAAAGAATTACAAGACTTATGTTGCTGGTTTGTATGGAATAAAAAACAAGATAGAATTAGTCGAAAAACGGTTATTAAAGATAGTACAGGATGGTGGGTTGAATCTACCTGACATACATGCTCTCATCACTGCATTAAAATTAACATGGATAAAAAGACTGAGACAAACAACACACAGATGGAGAGACATGTTGATTTTTTCATACCCAATTATTGAGAACATTGAGATTTACTCCCCAAATCATCTGTGCAACACCACTCAAGACAATGTTTTTTGGAAACATGTATTCATGTCGTATACGCAGTTCTACTACAAAATAAACCAGAAAATGCTAGAGAACTACTTGCAGAACCAATTCTTTACAATGAACATATCAAAATAGGAAATAAATGATAAAACACAAAAACTGGAACAACAGAAATGTATTTAGAGTATCTGATTTTTTCAAACCCAATGGAGATTCACTATCCCATAAGGAATTCAGAACAAAGTATAATATTGAAATAGATTTCCTATGTTATGGCGGATGCATATTATCCATTAAAAAATACATCAGAGAACAAGGGTTGAGAATGAGATAAAAGATAACATTGAAGCAGAAGTCAACACAGCACTAAAGAAAATATATTCTGTAGATAAAGGTTCCAAAACGTATTACAGAGTTATAGTAAAAGATAACTGGGAACCAAACTGTTGTGCAAAATGGACGGAGAAGCTAAATAGACAGATACCTTGGAAGAAATGCTTTAGAAAAATGCATCAAATTAAGGATATTAAGCTAAAATGGATGCAAATAGAATAGTGCATCGAATAATTGCAACGAATGTAGCTCTGAAAGAAATGGGAATAGTAGAAAGTTATAATTGTAGTTTCTGTGAAGAGGAAAAAGACAGCATCGAACATGTGTTCTGGAGATGCATACATGTCAATGAATTCTGGAAATCATTGCAAGAATTAATAAGAGGAAAGTGTTTAACGGCGAATAATCTGTCTCTGACTGAAAACACTATACTATTTGGAGCAGATGACAATTCCACAATGATACAACATTCGATCTTATAATTCTGATAGCCAAACACTACATTTTTAGCTGTAAATAAACAAATGTAAGCCTTCATTAACAGTATTTCTAAAAATACTAAAGAGAAGATATAATTTTGAAAAATACATAGCAGCTGTACAACTGAATCTGCTAAAATTTAAAACTACTGGATTAATTATCAAGTATTATTTGAAAATGAATAAACAAAATCATAATGTTACCCGGATTTAACATATGCACATGTATGTGTATCATTAAATCAAAAGGAGAGAGTGGGGGTAGGGGTGGGTGGGGAGGGGAGGGGGTGTAAGTGGAGTGAGCGGGTGTGTTTGTTTGCCATTATGTGCTTGTAGTTTGTAAGAACACAGAGGATTGTGCTTAGTGAATTTTGTTTGTTTGTGCATGTGTTTGTATATCCAACAAAAAGAAAAAAAACCTTTCCTCGGCATACATTGAACTCGCACTCAAATCCATTCAAACCGAAAAAAGATAACTCATTTCTAATATGTTTCACTGATTATTTACTACCAATATTGTCAAACATGTACAAATATGATTAATAACACACAAACATGTGGTAATTTGCATCCGGAAATGTACAGCAAAAAGAAAGATCATGTTGATGAAAGAATAGAGAGAGAGAAAGAAGGAACTGTAGAATGGAAGACGGAATGAGGGAAAGAAATAAAAATGCATTAAAAAAAATAAATAATAAAGCCACAATAGAGGTACGTAACAAAAAAAAAATTGTGTTCCTTCCGGTGGTAGAGTGTAGGTTAATATATTTGTCCTTTTGCCCACTCGAGCTGGGTGATCATCGTGTTTATCATATTATTCATAGTGTGTGTGGACTGTATAGCCTGCCGTGGTTGTTGTTGTGTTGTTGTTGATTTTCATCGTTGGTTCAGGGAACAATAGGTTGTGTGTGTGTTTGCGTGTGTGTGTGTATGTGTGTGTGTGTGTGTGTGTGTGTGTGTGTGTGTGTGTGTGTGTGTGTGTGTGTGTGTGTGTGTGTGTACGTGCATGCGTGCGTGCGTGCGTGCGTACGTGCGTGTGTGTGTGTGTGTGTGTGTGTGTGTGTGTGTGTGTGTGTGTGTGTGTGTGTGTGTGTGTGTGCGTGCGTGTGTGGTGTGTGTGTGTGTGTGTGTGTGTGTGTGTGTGTGTGAGAGAGAGAGAGAGAGAGAGGAGAGAGAGAGAGAGAGAGAGAGGAGAGAAGTGAGACGAGAGAGAGAGGAGAGAGAGAGAGAGAGAGAGGCGGACAGACAGTCAGTCAGACGACAGATACGGTATTATATGAAAACGCGTATACCCAAAACTGGTTACTCTTAATCTCACACTCTCACCAACCAGCAACCCATAGGGAGCTATAGTTAGCCAGGTTATCACGTGACCCCCACCGGAACTGAAGTGACATTGCTGCTGTAAAGGTCACTTCATTGGTATTCAATATTCCTGCTTTCATTAGGAAAGTCAGTATGTATGTTTTCTTCAAAGTTAACTCAAAATAACCAAACTATCTACCGAGCCCAATAAAAATTATTGATAGCGAACCATGCAAAGAGTCAACTTCTGATCAAGAACACGGGCGTGAGTTCAGTGAGAGTGGTTTGTGTTACGTGTTCCAGGGCACAGTTCGCATCTGACTGTTCTTACATCTCTAAAGTCTGTCCAAGTCGACTTTGTTGGAATAGTATATTTACTCAGAACTGACATGTGAAGTCGCAAAACATACGCTTACGATGAATTTATGATTCAGACAGCCAGGAGGTAAAATGACATATGGAAAATACAAATATATTATGTACGAAAACTATTTTTGGTTAGTTCCAAAATTATTTCGTTCTATCGGAAATTATAATTTGAAATGCCATGATATCCGGTATTGATCAGCCACTCTTGCTATTATGGGTCACGTGATATATTCCATGCCGGGAAAGAAAACCAAATGTCTTGCTGCCCAATGTATAACATTCTAGTCTGTAACCGTGATGCTATTGTTAGCATCATATGCTGAGACCTAGAAAATTGTTTATTGAAGTCCATTTGAGGCGTTCATTTGTGGAATCAATCTCTCTCTTCTCTCTCTCTCTCTCTCTCTCTCTCTCTCTCTCTCTCTCTCTCTCTCTCTCCTCTCTCTCTTCTCTCTCTCTCTCTCTCTCTTCTCTCTCTCTCTCTTAAATGGTTAAAGTTAAGTGGATAATCTGTGACTCAACAAATGCAAAGACGTGAACCACACTTGGACGTTATCATCCACTTAATTGGATAAGTTGAATGTGAGCTTTCTAAAACGTCTTGTAAATCACAGAGATGAGTTTCATCCACTTACTGCGTATATCTCTGAGATGTTGACAAAATGTTTACAATTAAATTTACAGGTGCGTCTCCCAGGTCTGGCTGATCACCTATGATAAAAGAAAGCATAGAGTACAGCCTTGCTATGAAGTGTCGGACCAAAATGGAGCTCATTTCGTCTTCGTCATCCTCGTTGATCGTCCGATGAACAGTAGAGTCGGATGTTTCAGTCTATCATGCCGTGCCTTCAAGGTGACTTTAGTTCTTATTAATTTTTCTCCTTCATGTCTTTGTATTCGGCGAGTTCGTTTGTTTCGAAGTCTTCAATATTGACAGGTGATGGGGACTGTCGTCGGTATAAACATGTGGCATCCCTGGACTGCGATGTTCACCTACGCTGATTCAGCAGCTTTGCTATGACTGGCGCCATTTGGGTCAGAAAGTGAAAGGTTGAAGACTTCACCAGTGGAGTTATGTGTTTGCTGGATCAGAACAGGCGTCATGAATACCACTGTAGTCATTGAATGGTTTTGCCGTGTCTCCTTCAGCGGGTTGCCTCATAGCGTACTGACATTAATTGCTCCTGGTGTATTGGCTGAGATAGGACTCAAGACTCAAGATGATTTATTGTAGAAGGTCATCCGACCCATTACAGTTTTACATGCAAACTCCTTTGTATTAATGCACACACACAGTCACGCACGCACGCACGCACGCACGCACGCACGCACGCACGCACGCACGCACGCACGCACGCACACACACACACACACACACCACACACCACACCACACACACACACACACTGTATGGCTGTTTCCAAATAGTACCATGCAAATTACAACAGCAAACAAACAGGCAGACAACGACGAACACAAATGCTAAACAGTTACATACGATATTAGGTATAATATGATTACACTGTGATACACGGCGTTTGTTAGAGTAGTAATAAAACGTGCTAAATCATGGAGATGCTCATCGTCTTGCATTAACTTTTCCAGGGTTCTGTCAGTGGGATGCTTTGTATACCGAGATGGAATGTACTTCTCCGTAAATCATTCAAAGACCTGCAGTAAAACATAGCATGCATTTCATCTTCGAGGCCAGCATCACACAGAGGACATTTCAAGTCATTTTGATGAACGGGAGCGTATCTCATTTTATGAGTACGTAATTCAGGGCACCTATTCTAAACTTAATCAAAACATTTCTGAGGTGTTTATTTTTTAACAACTGTGAAATAAGATTCCAGCGACAGAGAAGATTTAAAAAGAATGGTAAACACTAAATCTACTGCTTTTTGAATGTGTTCTTGCCAGTTTTGACTATGACAGTCAACCAGTCTTTGCTTGAATGAGCTCAGGAATCCGCGCATGTTTTCTACGCCTTGATGCTCCCAAACAAACCGCATCCAAATTTGAACAAAGTATCCCGAACCCGTGACGCCCAACATACTTTACCTTGATCACACAATATCAAAAGCATGTCATATGATTTACGCGGAAGTCTTGATCGATCCATTCTTGAAAAGTCTTATACCAATACTTAATGCATGATAAGTAAGAAAATTAGTATAAAGGATAACGTCCAGTCTCGCCGTATACCCTGTCATTTGGTGTCCTTGGGCTAAAAATTCAACAGCTTTTTCAAAGCAAACATGTGCACTTTTTCTATGTAGAAGATCCAGTCAGTCCCCAAATTTCAGAGCCATATAGAAGGATAGGTTTATTTGAGCATCAATTAACTTTAGAAAAATTTGGGCCGAAAAGTCACCCATCTTCCATAAAGTTTGAATATATCGATAACACCTTTCTTGGCTTAGTCGCCATGTCTTCCATAGCCCTAGAGAACGGTAATCTGGTGCTAAAAACAACCCTAGGTATTTGTAAGAATTTACTACTTCCATTTGAAGGCCGTTATATGCCCATGCCTCACGTCGAGAAATATAGCCCCATCCTGAAAATGATTATTTTGATTTGTCAAGATTGACAAGTAAATCTAATTCAGATCCCTTTAATTGCAAGAACATTGAGCTGGTTCTGAAGTCCAGCAACCGTGTCTGACAAAGCAAAATGTCGTCCGCAAAAAGTAAAATAAACAGCTCAATCATGTCAGGGTTTCAGTTGAATGCCGTGTCGTCCATTTTCAATTATTCCTGTGGCCAGTTCGTTAATGAACAGAGAAAAAGTAGCGGACTGGTAACCTCGCCTTGTTTAAGCCTTTGTAGCAAGTGAATGCTTCTGCCATCTCGATCCCACAGCGTACTCGAGCTTTAACAGTTTTATACAAGCTTTGGATTGTCAATAACATTTTCCCTTTAATTCCAGATTTTCGCAATATAGGCCAAAGTTTTCCGTGTTAAATTAAATCGAAAGCCTTACGGAAGTCAATGAAAGAACAAATAATTTCCTGTTTCAAAGATAGGTATTTTAACCATCGAAAAAAGAGTAAAAATGTGATCGACGGTTGAATGATCTTTCCGAAAAACCAGCTTGAATTTCTCCTAGCAGACCTTTAGATTCAACCCATTTGGACAGCTCGCTTATGTAACTGTACAATTTACCACTTAATTCAAAAGTGAGATGCCTCTATAGTTGTCAGGTTTGTGCAGATTACCCTTCTTATGCACAGGTTGTATGATAGCCTCGGTCCAAGCTGCTGGGTACTGACCTGATAAAAAAAAACAGCATTAAAAAATCGCAGAAGAAAAGAAACAACTATATCCCTCGAAGATTTGAGTAATTCGGGCAAAATACCGTCTGGACCTGCTGCTTTGTTATTTTGTTAAGTGATTAATTGAGTCTACTACTTCCTTTTTCAGTAATATCATCATTCAATGATCCAAAATTTGAATTATCATTTTCTTCTTCAAAATCCGGTTCAAAAATCGTCAAGAATCGTCATCCATAGAACATTGTAGTATCTACTTCAAAGACCTCTTAAGTGTTGCAACCACTCTACATCCGTGATATTACCAACCTTCCTACCTTTCGTTGAAAAATGTTTTACATTTTTCCAAAACTGTCTGGAGTCGTTTTACAATTTTGTTCAACTTTCTGCTCTACATTTGGTTTTGTATGTTTTCTCCTTATCTCCAAATAACCTTTTTATATGACCTTCTCTTCTCAAAGTATTCGTGTCCATCCTCTGTGGGGTTTTCTTTTTGTAAACGTTTGAAATCGCGTAGTGCTTTTCTGGTATTCTTTCGACTTTCATAGCACTCCGAGTCAAACCATACAATTACCTTTGATGGTCCTACCACCACCCTGCTTTACAGACATGCAAGAGGCGGCAGATTTTGGGGGGGCAAAAACAAATCAAGTGCGCTGTCCATGTCAACTTCAATTAACTGTTTCGCTTGCTCAAGCGAGGTTTTTGTTTTCTGGTAAATTAATTTGATATAGAAAGTCATCTCGCCTATCTTCAGACCAAACTAGTTTGAAGATAGATGAGTCATTAACTTCAGCATCATCCGTTTGCTGGCTACACACCACAACGCATTCGACAGGCATGTGTTTTGAGTGAATGTTTTTTATGAACAAAAAGTCTTCTGGGTAGAGAGCACAAAAAGTAGAGAAAATAAAATAATCAATAACACTGTTTCCAGAGGGAGCTATATAAGTGAAACAACCATCTGTGTCTCCTAAACAAACACCATTCAAAATATACAGATCAAAACGGTACATAAATTAGGTAATTCTTTTACCATAATCATTAATCGCGGTGTCCTGCGAAGAACGAGGAGGGGAGTCTGATCATCAGTGTCAGAGCCAATACACTGGTCATGGTGAGCGGGGTCAGACATCACATCGTCTACAGTCAGCTGTGCAGGAAAGATGTCAGAGGTTCTAGCATTAAAGTCCTCACACAGGATAAATTCAGCGTCTTCTTGTTTTTTAAAAACATCGAGCATGCATTGTTCAAGAACAGAGATCCCATTGTCCACCTCACTAGTGTCATAACACGGACTAATTACTGGATTCAAGTAAAAAACTAATAATGAAAACATCAGACTCAGTTCCAAACAGCCGCTTATCAGCTTGGAGTACGATAACATTATCGTATTTTGTTGGAATTTTTTTTTATAAACTGCAAAAAGATGTTTTTTACCATTACAACGACCCCACCACTTTTTCCTTCCCTGAAGAGATATTTTTTTGCTGGTGATACAAAGCTTGTATGGGACGGAAATAAAGTAGATGTGAAATGAATCCACAAATGTTTCTACAAGCAAATGAAGTCGAAGTTAATAATAAAGGAGACGAAGCTAGTTTCTTTTCAGTTTTGATAGGATGCCTTCCACATTATATGAAACCATTGAAAACACTGTACTTTTCAGAGTATTTACATCAGGGTCGGGACCCCTATCTTCATTTCTTATTTTATTTTTAGAGACGACAGCTTTCCGAGGACTCGCTCGCTTTTTCGGCTTTGAGCGATCACTCCAGCACTTGAGAATAGATGACTGTCTGTCAAGTGACAAGGAATGGGACCTCGAACTCCCCTGACCTGCTTTGCGGTCCATTTCTCCACGGCGCGAATGTCTTTGTCTTTCGCTTTGCACGTGCAAAGCGGCATTTGTGGAATGGCACTGTCCTTGCGGTTTCGAGAAGGGTGGGAATGGGAGGAGTGGGGGTGAGGGGAGGGGAAGGGAATCCCGGCGTCACCCGGTTTGTTGACAGTCGCGTCAGGTGTGCCACAGGTTGCGCCGTCTTCAGGTAGTGGGCCATCTCCACATCCAGGATGGTACACACTGTCTGACACAGTGACAGAGGCACTGGGAAGATTTTCCTCCCCTCTGGCACAGTCTGTCTATTGTCGCTCACCCCCCAGCAATGCCCCCAGAGTTGTCATCTTCCCCAGGCAGACTGCCTGTTGGTGTCGTGGTGTTCCTGTTTTTCTCACTGTTACCACTGTCAGCGGTCGTGTCACTAGGTGTGACCGCTGAACGTGTGGCAGGGGAAGAGGCTGAGATGGGACGATGCACTGTGTGACTGTATGCGAGGCGGCTGAAGTGATTGGCTGGACAGTGATGCAATTATCTGGCCTAATAAGATAACAGACCCCACCCCACCCCCATCTGAATACTTTCTTTTCCCCTTATCCTCCATTGCCCGACCCTTTCCCCTCATCCATGTCACCCAAATGCTTATTTTATCCTGTTGTCAAACACACTGTCTGTCATAAAAGAAATTTGCCTTTTATTACGTAAAATTGCTTTCATAACGCAATAACCTGGGTAAATTCCAGAGAACAAAGTTCCGAATCATTATCTAACGGTATGTAACCTAAGCAGCTACATGCAAGCACTGTGCCTTTGCCAGTCACTATTTTATCATAAAGGAAAGGAATCACAAACATTTGTATCCATTACCCCGCAAACATGAGGTTCACTTCTACGTGAACGTTCCTGACCAGAAATGTAGTCAAAACGACAGACACAGGATTTGTTACACAATGAGAAAAACACATAACAACAGTTCCAGTCCAGGAACATTTGTGGCCAAAAAGGAGTAAGGGTCGTTGCCATACACTGACACAGATTTTGAGGTGGACGTTTCGCGTGTCTTCACTGTCTTGTGGCAACTGAAACAACTTACTTGAAGTCTCTACTCGACAGTTCAGACACAGCACAGAAATTCAGTTCTAAGTCTTTCAACTTGTTCGCAGCAACGTTGAATCCCAGTTTGTATCTATCCAATCACATGGTCATTCTTGTCGATGTGCAGGTGGACTACACGAGTTGGAATCCTAGCTCGGACGTGCGGCCACGAATTTGTTGTTCTTTCGTCGAGTCGACGAGGACCACTTCAGTCATCCTGGGTTGAGGGGGTGCGACGATTTGTGGATAGACAGATGCCTAATCAGGCCAAGGCGTGCACGGAATGTACGGTGACAGCTTGGACAGGAAATGTGGGACACATCCTCTCGATTGATGGCGCGGGCTTTTCCTTGATTGTCTCTTTTGTTGCATTGCAGCTGTCCCCCTTTCTTTACATAAATTGTAGAGAGAGTAGCGCTATCGAGCTCGATCCATAGCAGTTTGTTCCCATGTGTCTGGGCTGAAGTTAAAACGCCCTCATAGAGGTTTTGAGAGTGTCTTTGAAGCGTTTTATTGTTACCTCCATGTCATCACACTCCTTTTTGCACCCCACCGTAGAAGAGTCTCTTGGATAGCTAGTGGTCTGGCATGCGAACTACATGACCTGCCCATCGAGGCTGAGGCAGCATCAGGATGGTGTGGATGCCAGGCAGGCCTGCCTGGACAAGTCCCTCAGAGTCTGGAAATGAGCTCTGCCATTTTATGTTTAGCGATCTTCTGAGGCAGGTCGTATGGACGTGATTCAGCTTCTTGGCGTGCTGTTGGTACACTGTCCACGTTTCACAGGTGTAGAGGAGTATGGGAAGAACAACTGATCTGCACACGTTCATCTTGGTCTCTAGACTGATGCCTCTTCTATTACAAACACTGATGTGTGGTCGGCACACCTTCAGCCTGGTCTCTAGACTGATGCCTCTTCTATTACAAACACTGATGTGTGGTCTGCACACCTTCGGCATGGTCTCTAGACTGATGCCTCTTCTATTACAAACACTGATGTGTGGTCTGTACACCTTCATCCTGGTGTCTAGACTGATGCCTCTTCTATTTCAAACACTGATGTGGGGTCTGCACACCTTCAGCCTGGTCTCTAGACTGATGCCTCTTCTATTACAAACACTGACTTGTGGTCTGTACACCTTCAGCCTGGTCTCTAGACTGATGCCTCTTCTATTACAAACACTGATGAGTGGTCTGCACACCTTCAGCCTGGTCTCTAGACTGATGCCTCTTCTATTACAAACACTGATGTGTGGTCTGTACACTTTCATCCTGGTCTCTAGACTGTTGCCTCTTCTATTACAAACACTGATGTGTGGTCTGCACACCTTCATCCTGGTCTCTGACTAGATGCCTCTTCTATTACATGTCTCTACCTGATGCCTCTTCTATTACATGGTCTCTAGACTGATGCCTCTTCTATTACAAACACTGATGTGTGATCTGTACACCTTCAGCCTGGTCTCTATACTGATGACTCTTCTAATACAAACACTGATGTGTGGTCTGCACACCTTCATCGTGGTCTCTAGACTGATGCCGCTTCTATTACACACACTGCTGTGTGGTCTGTACACCTTCAGCCTGGTCTCTAGACTGATGCCTCTTCTATTACAAACACTGATGTGTGGTCTGCACACCTTCAGCCTGGTCTCTAGACTGATGCCTCTTCTATTACAAACACTGATGTGTGGTCTGCACACCTTCAGCCTGGTCTCTAGACTGATGCCTCTTCTATTACAAACACTGATGTGTGGTCTGCACACCTTCATCTTGGTCTCTAGACTGATGCCTCTTCTATTACAAACACTGATGTGTGGTCTGTACACCTTCATCTTGGTCTCTAGACTGATGCCTCTTCTATTACAAACACTGATGTGTGGTCTGTACACCTTCATCTTGGTCTCTAGAGTGATGCCTCTTCTATTACAAACACTGATGTGTGGTCTGCACACCTTCATCCTGGTCTCTAGACTGATGCCTCTTCTATTACAAACACTGATGTGTAGTCTGCACACCTTCAGCCTGGTCTCTAGACTGATGCCTCTTCTATTACATGATCTCTAGACTGATGCCTCTTCTATTACATGGTCTCTAGACTGATGCCTCTTCTATTACATGGTCTCTAACTGATGATGCCTCTTCTATTACAAACACTGATGTGTGGTCTGTACACCTTCCGCCTGGTCTCTAGACTGATGGCTCTTCTATTACAAACACTATGTGTGGTCTGTACACCTTCATCTTGGTCTCTAGACTGATGCCTCTTCTATTACAAACACTGATGTGTAGTCTGCACACCTTCAGTCTGGTCTCTAGACTGATGCCTCTTCTATTACAAACACTGATGTGTGTTCTGTACACCTTCAGCCTGGTCTCTAGACTGATGCCTCTTCTATTACAAACACTGATGTGTGGTCTGCACACCTTCATCCTGGTCTCTAGACTGATGCCTCTTCTATTACAAACACTGATGTGTGGTCTGTACACCTTCAGCGTGGTCTCTAGACTGATGCCTCTTCTATTACAAACACTGATGTGTGGTCTGTACGCCTTCATCTTGGTCTCTAGACTGATGCCTCTTCTATTACAAACACTGGTGTGTCGTCTGTACGCCTTCATCTTGGTCTAGACTGATGCCTCTTCTATTACAAACACTGATGTGTGGTCTGCACAACTTCAGCTGGTCTCTAGATTGATGCCTCTTCTATTACAAACACTGTGTGTGGTCTGTAACACTTCATCTTGGTCTATAGACTGATGCCTCTTCTATTACAAACACTGATGTGTGGTCTGCACACCTTCATCCTGGTCTCTAGATTTATGCATCTTCTATTACAAACACTGATGTGTGGTCTGTACACCTTCAGTCCTGGTCTCTAGACTGATGCTCTTCTATTACAAACACTGATGTGTGGTCTGACACCTTCAGCCTGGTCTCTAGACTGATGCCTCTTCTATTTCAAACACTGATGTGTGGTCTGCACACCTTCAGCCTGGTCTCTAGACTAAAGCCTCTTCTATTACAAACACTGATGTGTGGTCTGTACCCTTCAGCCTGGTCTCTAGACTGATGCCTCTTCTATTCAAACACTGATGTGTGGTCTGTACACCTTCATCCTGGTTCTAGACTGATGCCTCTTCTATTACAAACACTGATGTGTGGTCTGACACCTTCAGCCTGGTCTCTAGACTGATGCCTCTTCTATTACATGGTCTCTATACTGATGCCTCTTCATTACATGGTCTCTAGACTGATGCTTCTTCTATTTCATGGTGTCTAAGACTGATGCCTCTTCTATTACTGGTCTCTAGACTGATGCTTCTTCTATTACATGGTCTCTAGACTGATGCCTCTTCTATTACATGGTCTCTAGACTGATGCCTCTTCTATTACATGGTCTCTAGACTGATGCCTCTTCTTTTACATGGTCTCTAGACTGATACCTCTTCTATTACAAACACTGATGTGTGGTCTGTACACCTTCAGCCTGTCTCTAGACTGATGCCTCTTCTATTACATGGTCTCTAGACTGATGCCTTTCTATTACATGGTCTCTAGACTGATACCTCTTCTATTACAAACACTGATGTGTGGTCTGTACACCTTCAGCCTGGTCTCTAGACCGATGCCTCGTCTATTACATGGTCTCTAGACTGATGCCTCTTCTATTACATAGTCTCTAGACTGATGCTCTTCTATTACAAACACTGATGTGTGGTCTGCCGAAAGTGGCACTTGCTTTTTGCAAGTCTGACGCACAGTGCAACGTCAATTGCACCAAGAAAGGCACATGTACTCACTGCAGCAAGTCTGACGCACAGTGCAACGTCAATGGCACCATGAAAGGTACATTTAATCACTGCAGCGAGTCTCATATGAAAGTTGCACTTGCTTTTGCAAGTCTGACGCACAGTTCAACGTCCATGGCACCAAGAAAGGTACATTTACTCACTGCAGCGAGTCTCATATGAAGGTTGCACTTGTTTTTGCAAGTCTGACGCACAGTGCAACGTCCATGGCACCAAGAAAGGTACATTTACTCACTGCAGCAAGTCTGACGCACAGTGCAACGTCCATGGCACCAAGAACGGCACATTTACTCACTGCAGCGAGTCTCATATGAAGGTTGCATTTGCGTTTGCAAGTCTGACGCACAGTGCAATGTCAATGGCCCAAGAAAGGCACATTTACTCACTGCAGCGAGTCTCACACCATTGACCGAGATGTTAGGCCCAGCGTAGAGTCTGTCTGCCACAGGGTAACGCAGAACGTCTGTATTCTTTGATTTATGGTGTGATTGAAATCACGTATAGTTTGACTGAAGTCACGCATAGAGTGACTGAAGTCACGTATCTAATTTTCTCCTCACTGACGGCATATGCTATCAATGATCCTTCTCGCACAGAAAGCACAAATGGCTTTTTCCACGCACATGAATTTTAGCGGGCATCTGCTCCACCGTCATCCACTTTCAATTCCTGGAAGAGTCTACTATTTTACACCTGTATGAGTTACCTGTTGACACATTTGGTAACAAAAGTACTCAACCAGATCGACCTGCAGAATCGTTTTCAAATATAAAACTAAGCAAGACAAATAGACAAATTCGTATATATTTTTTTCAGCGTTGTCTACGTGCACAGAAAAAAGTAAGGGGTACACAAACTGTTACATACGATTATGAATGTACCAACTTTTAGTTTTTGTTGATGTGTTTTAATAGCTGTGATAAAGACACAGCCTTCATGTTTATGTGTGTAAGTTGCCATGACTATTAGAATATATTAGAATTTCGTCCTCTTGCTCCCTCATGTTTGTATTATTGTATACGTCATTGGAAATGACATATGTTTAACAACTGTAAAAACAGAACGTGCCACTGATTCACATTCACACACACCAAACATACACACAACACACACACACACACACACACACACACACACACACACACACACACACACACACACACACATCACACACACACACACACACACACCACTCACCACACACACACACACACACACCACCACTCACACACACACACACAACACACCACACACACACACACAACACACACACACACACACACACACACACACACACACACCACACACACACACACACGTTATGCTTGTGCCCTATTCAACAAACATGTACTCTACATGCTCCTACTCTTCCCATGGACAGAATGTCGGAAAAGAACAGAAGAGTGAATTAATCATGTTTTAAATCATCATATTTTCCCCCTAAGGAATCCCCATCTTTATCATCCCTGTTCATTCTCTTTTCATTTTCCGTTCATTATATCTCACCTGGAGGTTTGCTGCACCTATCACGGGCCAGTCGTCGCCTTTAATGTAATTATACTTTAAACATCTCCCGTGAAAAAAGACACAAAAAGGCATGAAGCATGCTCCCTCACAAACCCCTCTCAATGCAACGACCAGTGATTTTCTCTCTGATTCAGCTGCCTTTCCTGCAGGTGATAAATCAGTCACACTCTGTCATCCAATCACTGCTCAGCTTGCATGCATGTTGCACGGTTTCCATGACCAGGTGAGCCCAGCCGCAAAATCTTTAAAATCCTTTCCTTTTTGTTCATAGCTTGCGCACGCGATCCACGCTTTCTGTTGACACATCGTAGGCATGCTTTCTGTTGACACATGTTTTTTTTTCCCTAATAAAACCACCAGAAACTTAAGCAAATTTCCCAACAACCTCTTTCCCTTGATTTGTGTTCCCGAGATTTTAAAACATGGCAAGGTGGCGAGACAGGGAAATCTTCAACAAATATGTTGGGCAAAACGTATCAACACTGCACCAAGCAGTTTTTTTTAAAAAAAGGAAACGCATCGTAAGCAAACAATGCCAACAGTGTCAACTATTATACATAACTCTAGTTCATGAATATTTGACATCGATTCATGTCTAAGCAGAACAACCCCCATGTGACACAATTCAAACAAAGAACCAAATTCCACTGATGACACACATAAAAGCCAAGCACAAAAGTTAAGGAAAAAAATGCACACAGTGATAAACGTCCAGAGTGTGAATGCACAGAGAAATTATTCCATGAATATCAATCCAGTATGGGTTTGAACATTCCATGGAACAAATTCACATAAAGAGAGAGAGGAAAAAACAACAACAACAAACACAAACAAACAAACAAACAAACCCATCAAGGTTATTCCCGCGAAAAGTTGGTCCACGCTGAGGTTGAGGCCTCTAAGAAAAGGTTCGACGAGGACAGAAAACTCCTGCAGCATCAGAAATCAGCGCAAAAGTAGTGTGTGGTGTGTGTGTGTGTGTGGTGTGTGTGTGTGTGTGTGTGTGTGTGTGTGTGTGTGTGTGTGTGTGTGTGTGTGCGCGTGCGTGCGCTCGTGCGTGCGTGCGTGCGTGCGTGTGTGCGTGCGTGTGTGTGTGTGTGTGTGTGTGTGTGTGTGTGTGTGTGTGTGTGTGTGTGTGTGTGTGTGTGGTTTCGTTTCATTTTTGATGCTTGCACAAAATGTGAGAGGGCGATAATCAGTTTGCAAGACAAAGGTCCATTCGACTAGGAATCTAGCAAACTGATGAAGTCCCCAAATGATGGCGAGTCACTCACTTTCAACAGTAATTCAAAGGAGGTAAAAACCAGAAGCTGAATTGGGCAACTCTCTGTAAGGAAATGACAGGACTGGAGTGTATTTATCCCAGTCCTAGAATTTCTCTTTTGGTTCTTTTTTAATCATCGTTTTCAGAGTGACATTAAACCATTCCTCCATTTTACTAGACTGAGGATGGTGGTAACTGACTTGACCGACAACAGTCTGTATGCCTCTGTCATGAGGTCAGACACAAATTACGTACCTTGGTCGAAACAGGATCTCGGATGGGCATTCCATATGGCAGAAGTCTGGGAAGAGCGCCTCATGGAAATGTGTGTGGCTTCCTTTTGACTGCGGAGAGCATTGGGGCTGATCCCTGTGACGACTGGAAAAAGAAGTTTCTTTCGGCCTGAACCCCGTTTCAATGGGTATCGACTACATCTGTACGGTAAATCCCTCGCTGTCCAGTTTGGTTCGAAAGCAGACAAAAAAAAAAAACAAAAAAACAAACAAACAAACAAACCCAACTGATATTCATTGCAGTTTAAAATCTGTCTTCCTTGGGAAGAGTTTCTATGGATGAACACTCTTGTACTGATCTGTGAGTTTACACTCGTCTTCTACAATTTAAAAACCTCGTTCACGAAGAAAAACTGCCTAATCACTTGGGACGCTTTGTAAAATTCGTTGGCGCAAAGACAAATAACGCAAACTTGCATAACATGGGTGATCCCCGAATGAACAATCAATCAATCTGGAGGTCAAGAAACTGAGCAGAACGAATTAAAAATGCAGCAAATGACTTGTTCTTGTCAGGCCGAACAGCACAAAGATTCTGACGGAAACCTTCCTCTATACTCGTTTTAAAAAAATCATCTTTTAACTTTTAAGTTCACCTTTCAAAACTCACAAGTGATCGACTGTTTACAGGAAAAGGTATGGTACATATACTGTCGCGAAGGAAAGGGCAGAGATACACAAAGGCTCTGTTTCCTTAGGCCATGTGCAAGAAGTGGCGTGCATGTCAAATCTCCACAAAAAAAGCAGTTAATTTCATCACGTGACTCATCAAAAGGAGGAAGTTTGGAAGTGAAGGAAACACCATGTCGATTAGTATCATTAGCATCAACATAAACACACCAACAGAGTGTTTATTGTATTCAAGGGTTGTTTTTTGTTTGTTTGTTTGTGTTTCTTTTTAATCAGGAATGTGTGTTGCCCCGCTCTCTCTCTCTCTCTCCCTCCCTCCCCCCCTCTCTCTCTCTCTGCAATGGTAACAACTATTCTCTTTGTTCTTTTCCTAGCTTTCTTTTTGTCTCCCGCTCTCTTGGCTTTCTCTTCACTCTCGGAAATATACTCAGAGGCAT
>CM031624.1:34899702-34902202 GCA_018398815.1 Conus ventricosus | reverse complement strand
AATAATACCTTTGTGAAAAGCGCTAGGTTAGATAAACAGCACACGAAAACCAAGCAGACTGAAGAGCGAAGGCGTTTGCGTGCAAACAAAAAGAAGCAAAAAATACATAAAAAAATGGGGAGGTATGAAAAAAAAAGTATGTATGAAGGATGAAGAAGACAGATAAGGAGAATAAAAGGCGGGCACGTATGGTCCCTATTAAAGGGATGATTGACATACTGTCTGATTTAACTTTATCATTGCACGCATATATCGAACTATCACATGCCTGTGTACTGTCTTCGAAGCTGTAAACGTCCTCAGTAGTCGAATGCGAGGCAAGCTAAACAAAGACAGCCTTGTTTGTATTGTGCCAATGCAAAGCAGAACAAAGGATAGAATTAGCCACTGCTACAGTGTCAGTTCCCTGTTCCATCTTGGCATACCCAAAGGACGTACACAGCTATTTTACACCAACTGTATCTTTCATACATACAACAGGCACCCGAACTGTGACAGTTTTGAAGAATTTGCCAAACTGCGCCTAATGGCTTCGTACTGATGTTAGATACAATACGGTGTTATTCTCGTTATTGTTCATGCTATCGTTTTAGGTTGCATCTGGCGAGGTGGGGTATCGGTGGGACAGAGGAAGTCACACACACACACACACACACACACACACACACACACACACACACACACACACACACACACACACACACACACACAACCACACACACACACCACACACCACACACACACACACACACACACACACACACACACACACACACACACACACACACACACACACACACACACACACACACACACACACACACACACACACGCGCGCGCGCGCGCCCAGTTTCGTTGTTAGTCGAAAAGTGTTGTTGTTCTGGCGGTACACTGTAGTTTGCAATACACTCCTCCCCACTCAAGTTGGATGTTCATTTCGTCTGTTACATTGCCTTGATTGGATATGGGCTATGTACCTATACATGACTTACCTCTTGTTGTTGTTGTTGTTGTTGTTGTTGTTGTTGTTGTTGTTGTTGTTGTCGTTTTTCATTCTCGGTTAATGGCATGATACCCTGTGAGCGCGTGAGTGAATGAGTGAGTGCTGGTGGCACTGATGATGGTATCAGTTACTTTGTCGTTACTATATCATCTCATCATCATCATCATCATCATCATCATTATTATTGTTATTGTTATTCTAATCATTATCATTATTATTATATTATTAGTATTCTCATTATTATTGTTGTTGTTGTTGCTGTTGCTGCTACCACTACTACTACTACTATACTACTACAGCGGCTGCTGCTACTGCTATTACTACTACTACTACTACTACTACTAGTAGTAGTAGTAGTAGTATTGCAATCACCATAATCTTCCCTTCAGGCTCGGTTCTATTTCGTGGCGTTTATGCACCCAGAGAGTCTGCCTGTAACAGTCCCCTAACTAGGGCTGAACAAGAAAGCTCCCCAAATAATCCAGTGTGATAAGACACAGTACAACCACAATAAATAGTAATGTCAAAGAAAGGAATTTATTATTTTTTTTTAACAGAAAAAAAGTCCCCGGAATACATAGACCAACGAATCACAAAGAAAGAAGTCTAGAGTAATTCAAAGGGAAATCACCCAGTACACAAACTGATGTATGCACAAGAACAATAACAACCTCAAAATGCAATGCTTTGCAACGCAGCACAATGCAGTATGATATAATGATACATTTATTGTGTTGTGACGCATCGTACTGCATCGTTAGGCAGCTCAGCTGAACTGGCATTTATGAATTATGGGTTGAATTTACATATCACACATAGAAACGGTGCGAGAAGGTTTGGAGCGAACATGCAACTAAAGGAACTGTCAGGAAATATAAAGTTAAAGAAAAAGCCCCCCCCCCCCCCCCCCCCCCCCCCCCCCCCCCCCCCACCCCCACACACAACACACACACACACACACACACACACACACACACACACAATGTAGTACAAATGAGGAAATATAGATAAAGCCATTTAAAATGAAAGTCACCTCACAGACGCTTTAGACACTTCAGGCATATATATCTAATATATAAATGGCAAATTCTGTGTGCGTGTGTGTGTGTGTGTGTACGCTATAGACTCAAAAACGGCTCAACCGATTGTAATGAAATTTGGCAGGTACGTTTGTTGTGACCCGAGAATGGTTTTGGGCTAATCTCTAAAATAATAAAACCGTTAAAAACCGTTAAAAAACTGTTATAACGGTTTCAAAGACATCTTTTTCCTCTGCTTTTCATCAAATGGCCGTTGTGACATTGCACAGGTACAGGACTACTTCTCTAAAATGAGAACCGTTATTTGAGTCCATTACATAAAACCGTTAAAAACACCAAACCCTATAAAAGAAACTGTTTAGAACCCGATCTTCTTGAAATTTAGCAGAGCCTGTTTGGACCCAAGGATGTTTTGGACTAATCTCTAAAAAAAGAAAACCGTTAAAACGTTACAAAA
>CM031624.1:34884945-34888424 GCA_018398815.1 Conus ventricosus | reverse complement strand
TAAATCCAGTGTCTTGATCAAGCACATCAACATAAAGTCTACTGCGTTGATTGGTACATTAATGTCAAGTGCATTGCCTTGATCAGCCTCATCGACATTAAGTCCGTTTCTTTGAGCAGTCACTCAGAATAAGGTAAATCCCTTGACCATTTACACCAGTATTATGTTACTGTTAAATCCGTTTTCTTTGAGCAGTCACTCAGAATAAGGTAAATCCCTTGACCATTTACACTAGTATTATGTTACTGTTAAATCCGTTTCTTTGGAGCAGTCACTCAGAATAAGGTAAATCCCTTGACCATTTACACCAGTATCATGTCTACTGCTCTTATCACTTAGATGAAAAAGTGTCTGTTACCCAACGAAAGAATGCATACATTACAAGACAAGCACTGCACGTTTCAGCCGCCTTGATCTTCTTCAGGCAAGACACACAACAACAGAGAACCAAAGACGAACAGACTGTCACGTGCCTCCTCAACCTTGGCTCACAATAGATGTGGAATAGAAACAAGACAGCTGGGAGGGGAGACAATACGATCTGAAAATGATGTAATGATAATAATAAAATGTGGATAGAAACAAGACAGCTGGGAGGGGAGACAATATGATCTGAAAATGATGTAATGATAATAATAAATGTGGAATAGAAACAGGACAGCTGGAGGGGAGACAATATGATCTGAAAATGATGTAATGATAATAATAAAATAAAGAGACTATACTACTACTACTACTACTACTACTACTACTACTACACTACTACTACTACTACTACTACTACTGCTGCTGCTGCTGCTGCTGCTGCTGCTGTTGCTGTTGCTGCTGCTACTGCTGCTGTTGCTATCGATAACACTAATTACAATGATAGTGATAATAATAATGATGATGATGATGATAATGATTGTGACGTTTTTAATAAGACCCATTCATAAATGATGGTTGAATGCTCAGGCAAGAACGATAGACCGTAGTAGGAAAGTCAAGCTTTCGTCCACACCCTTCACTTTCTTTCTACAGATGGAATCAGAGGTTGATTTTGATAACAACAACTGATTTAATAAAGTATGAATAAAGATGATGATGATCTGCAGTGAATATGTCGTATGGCTGCTTTGAATGTTGATGTCCGTTTGTTCCCTATGAAATGAATTACATACAAAAGAAGAAATTAATCATGCACATATACTAATAACAACAAAGTCACTGTCCTTCTCCTCTTCGCTTCTTGCAGTAGCACAAATATTGACTGTCCGCTCGTGCTACAAAAATCTTCCGGAGGATACACACAGAATATAGTCATACACAAGATAATATATGAAAAAAATGTCTGAGTGTGTTGTGGCGTGCTTGGATGCGGAGGGATGTTTTTATGTGATTGCCACTCAGCTTCACGGAATCGTGTAGCGTTCCGGAGTTCGCTGACGTTCACAGTTCACTTCCAGATCCCGGCAAGGTTGACACAACCAGCACGTTCCTCCGAACGAAGATGTAGCGGATAAAGATGTGTGCCGAAGGTGAAGATAAGAGCGGGAGATGATCGGGGGGGGGGGGGGGGGGGGGGGGGGGGGGGGGGGGGGGGGGGGGGGGATGAAAAGGAGTAGTAGGAGTGGTAGTAGAAACAGGAACAGGAGTAAGAGTGAGAGTGAGAGTGAGAGTGAGACCTGCAAGATAACAATTGTCTTAGATCTTGCACTTTAGTGGCACATCACTATTCCACCCATTACAACGCTCTAAACACACTTTACAATTGCACTAGCTTGCTCTATCATTTACAATTGATTTCCTTCAAAATTGCTTTAACGATAAAACTCGTTAACAAGGAAGGAAAATGTATACGAATATTCCAATCTGCCTTGACTGAGTTATTCGCCAAGGCTTAATGCTTGATGAAATACAATTATATTTAATCCTTGAACAGATTAAATCAAAGGCGTCCATCTTCATATATACAGATCACTTAGATCCGAGAAAATGCCTTGTTCGTAACTTGAACTCGTTTACGATTCTTTAAATATATAAATCTGCATTCACACAAATATCACATCTTCTAAATATGGTTGCATACTGCGGTGAGCTGAAATAGAATTTACATTAATATGGATTAGTACATGGCAACACGATATGATGAGAGCAAACAGATGAAAATGACAGCTCTATGATCAATCATACGTGTTGACTGGTAAACCTGAAATATTTAATTCAGAGCATTTAGATGATCGCGCGCACAAAATATTATTGAATCGGTAAATGTGCCTTAATGCGATTATATTGAGATAAATTTTTGTTGCGCTATACGAAAAAAAATGATTTCGATCTTATTTACCTCAACACAGTCTTCTTTGCCCACAGCTAACAGACTCGCCCACGGAACGATGAGACTCGTTCAGACTTTCCCCGTAAAAAGTTGTGGGTGTCGTCCTAATGCCCTGTAAGTGCCCCTTCAGTCCGGCCTCGACTGATACCTTCAAAAGGTTTCTTGCTTTTCGAATAATTTGACCTTTCTTGCGGAGCCAATTTCACGTCGACCGGTTGATCAAGATCGTACGATGGAACGGTTAATACTTACTGCACATGCGCGGACGGAGAAACCACTGACACTTGGACAATTACGATTGGTCAGTACGACGGTTTTCCATGCCCTACAATTGTAAATTATTTTATTATTAATACAAATGCAAGTCTGCATGACGCTTGAAATTATAAACGTACTGCCGTAAAGCAAAAACTAACAATTAGATTTGTCGTTTGGACATAGAAATATTAAACAGCGCAGAGCGATTAGACTCATGTATCGATTGCGTCATTTTCTTAATGAAAATGACCGAGCTTATGAATGAATGTCACAATGAAAACAATAAGATAGTAATAATGATGATAATAATAATGATAATGATATGAGATGATGATGATGATGCTGATGATGATGATAGTAATAATGATAATGAAAAACATGAACAACAACAGTGATAATAATAATGATGATGATAATAATAATAAGATGCTGATGATATGATAACAATAACGATGATAATAATGATGATTATAATAATAACGATGATGATGATGATGATGATGATGATGATGATGAGATGATGATGATGATGATGATGCAGCAACAACAACAACGATAATAATAATAATGATAATAATAGTATTAATAGTATTAATAATAATAATAATAATAATAATAATAATAATAATAATAAATAATAATAATAATAATAATAATAATAATAATAATAATGACAATATAAATAATAACAATATGATGATGATGATAATAATAATAATATAATAATAATAATAATAAATAATAATAATAATAAAATTAATAATAATATAATAATTATAATAATGATGAGATGATGATGATGATGATGATGATGTATGATGATGATGAGATGATAATAATAAAAACAACAACAATAGTAATAATAGTAATAATAATAATAATAAATAATAATAATAAAATAATA
>CM031624.1:34874945-34879945 GCA_018398815.1 Conus ventricosus | reverse complement strand
AGTCTGTTTGCTCAGAGAATGCCCAAGAAAAGGTTGTTGACTCAGAGGCCAGTCATGGTAAGACAGAAGAGGAGAGGACTTTCATCTCTCCTCCATCTGTGGCTGTAGAACAGGAGCGGCATCCCAGAAGTTCCGCTGTTCGGAAACAGTCAGGGAACAAGAACACCCACACATTGGCTCGCAGATCGGTCAGCCAGAGTAGCATAGTGGACGCTCTTAGACAAACTCCTGCGCGAGGCCAGTCTAAAGAGAGGGAGGGTCCTTCATCCGACATGCGAAAAGTCAGTAAAAGCTGTTCCCGCAGCAAAATAAATAGGAAATAGGCCAGGCCACAATATCAGACAATGATACAGTTAATTCCAGCGAGCCAGAGACAAAGCAGACCAAGTGCTCTGATGGATCTGTTGTACATAATGTCATTACGTCTCAACTGAAATTTTTGAATTATAATGTTAACGGGCTACTTCCAAAACTAGAAAATAAAGAGTTTGTTGATTTTTTGTTGTTGCATGATTTGTTTAACAGAAACGTTTTTGTCTAATGTTTTGCATTCCTCCTGGTTTGATGATTATGTGGTATTCACCTTAAACGCTATTAAATTATCACGTCAGGGTAGACATTCTGGTGGAATTGTTGTTATGATTAGGAAAAGGTATGCGGGTTTCATTGAACACGTACAAGTGCAAAGCAAAAATGCAATAATTGTAAAATATATACAAAGAACAGATAAAAACACAGTGTTGTACAGTTTCATTTTCTATCTTCACCAAGTTTTCGCTGAACGAGCTTTTTCATGACATGGCACTGAATGACAGACACAGGATTACATTTCTAATTGACTAGCTGCCATGAAGAAGCTCGTTGAGCGAAAATTTGGTGAAGATAGAAAATGAAACTGTACAATACTGTGTTTTTATCTGTTCTTTGTATTTTTACCTCAAGTGTGTGTTTGGGAGGTAGGGTGCAAAGCAGCATGTGTGTTTTAATCAAGTGACCTCCAGTGAAGTTAAGGAGAAGATGAAGAAAACAAAAAGAAGCATTTCTTCCAGACATGGGTAGAGAGCTTTTTTTTTTCCAAATGATGTGGCTGTCCCACTGCTGGCATACTTAAAACAGTTTTCGTGAAATAGCGTGAAAGTATGCTCCCACTTTCGAGAGAGAGAGAGAGAGAGAGAGAGAGAGAGAGAGAGAGAGAGAGAGAGAGAGAGAGAGAGAGAGAGAGAGAGAGAGAGAGAGAGAGAGAGAGAGAGAGAGAGAGAGAGAGAGAGAGATGTGGAACGATACAATAACTCTTTGTTCCCAAAAGAAGTAAATAAGTATTACGTTATTTACACGCTTTTCAAACTTCGCCAGTCCTATCCCCATTCCCGACTCTGTCTACCAGCCCCCAGCTCTTTCAAATTATCTCTTGTATATACACGCATGTGGTCTTCATTAAAAAGCGCGCGCGCACGCACACAACACACACACACACACACACACACACACACACACACACACACCACACACACACACACACACACACACACACACACACACACACACACACACACACACACACACACACAGACACACACACACACACACACACACACACACACACAACACACACACAGTGAGCACAACAATAAATGATTAAAGCTAACGACCCGAAAAACCATAATTATTCTTTGAAAGCACACGGGTGTGTTCAGTGACAGTGATTTGTGTCGTGGGTTCAAGGACACAATTCACATCTAACTGTTCCTACACCTCCGAGACTCTAACCTCGCAATCCATGTTGCGATTAAATTCGTTTAAACCATGACTTGTAAATACCCCAAGCACATGCCCTGCCTATTTCATGCCAAGAAAATGAGAAGTGAATGACATATGGATAATGGAAAAAAAAAATGGCAAAAATTGTAATGCTTTGTCGAAAGGGATTTTTCTTTAATTGAATGCAGCCCCTTGGAATATAGTGATGCCATTTTTTGTCTCCTCCGCTCCACTTCATTGGCACCTTTTGTTCACAGCGACAATTTGGATTGTGCAGTCACGTCCCTGGCACCGGCAATCCACATGGAACAGTCACATTGAAGTCGTCACGAGGCAACCCACTCGAGGAGACCTTTCACTGCTGCCGAGCCACTTTTGTAGTCTTTAGCATACGCAGGGCACCAGGACAGCCTGTTAGGTCCCCCAGTATAACAGTAACTGCTTAGTCGAGGAGCTAGCTATAGTGAGCACCCCCCCCCCCCCCCCCCCCCCCCCGAAGAAAATATCGCTTTGTCCACGCACCCCCAATGAACCCACAATTCCAACGACCTCGATATATGACCGAGGGTTTGAGTATGGGAATTCGAAATTGAAGGCGCATACAAAGAACACAAAAGGACCCACATTTATATTTTTCTGCGAGGGGAAGGACGAGAACGATTGGTTTGATTCATGGTTCCCTTTGGGGTCTAACGCATGCAAGCCAAAACTTTACTTTTTTAAAATAAAAACAGTTTAACCAGCCTGAATAGAAAATAGATTAGATAATAGATAATAAAGTAGAAGAAGATAGAAAAAATTGAAGACAACAACAGATAATAATAGAAAGAAGATAGATATATATATAAATTATATATTAAAATAAATATATAAAATTATTAAATTATATATATAAAAATTTTATATATAATAAATAATATATAAAAATATAATAATATATATATTTTAAATTCCAATACTTCCAAGACGTATCCATGTTAAAACCCTTTGAATTGAATTTCCCCATTGGGCCCATCTCAAACAAACTCACAAAATGCCTTCAAAACCAATCCAGGTTTCTTCAATTCGACAAAACATCGAAGCCCTTTGAGAAGTTCACCCAAAAATGAACAAAATCCCAAACCCCTAATCATCGGTCCTTTTCCAGTTTAAACCCAACTGAAAAGCCCGTCCTTCCCAAGCTACATAATCTAAATGCCAAAGGCCATCAAAATTTAAGTGTTCTTTACGCAAGCGCAAAATATGATGCCATCACCCCGGGAAATATGATGAGATCGAGGAGAGATCCCTACACTTCACCCGCATTTCTAACACCTGAACTCCACCTTTTGTGCCGAATCACCGCTCGCACTTTTAAAACCTTTTCCCAAAAACATCCGTCATGTCAAAGTTTTGGGTTTTGACAAAACAGAGGAAAAAAAATTTTTTGGGGGGACATCAGAATCCTTTTTATAGCCGTTCAGGGGGCCCCTCCCATTTGGGACGACATTTTAAAAATTGCATGGGCCCCCCACCCCCCAACGCCGCCCGACCGCAACTGACACGACGCACTACATGCTACCCTACTACTTTCTATTTTTACAGCTATTCTCTACCCTTCCTGTACAATCATAATGTTCTCAGTCAGCCTTTTATTTGCTTAGTTATCTCTCCACCCCTTTTCTTGCTGTCATTTTCTTTCAAATAGATAAACTCTCTCTTTCTCTGTCTGTCTGTCTGTCTGTCTCTTTCAAATCACAAAACAGAAAACTGGTAAACAATATTGCTATTGACATCTGGTTTAAACATTTTAAAGACCTACTAACAAAAGATGTATGTACTGATGAAGACTTTTTGTATAAAAACATGGAGTGTTTAGCACGTTGATACTTTTAGTCGCCCAATTACTAAACAGGACGTTCTACTTGCTTCAAGGAAAATGAAAAATCGTAAAGCTGCTGGACCAGATGGCGTTGTTTGTGAGTTGTTGAAATACGGCTGTAAATCAGATTTAATTTTGGATTTTTGATCTCTTTCTTTAACATTCTCTTCGATAAAGGGTCTTATCCAGAAAAGTGGACAGAATCAATCATTCTTACTCTGTACAGAAAGGTGACGTAAATAATCCTAACAATTATCGCAGCATTTCACTCTGTGACGCAGCAAGTAAAACATACAGTAAGTTAGTTAATCATAGCTTACGGGAATGGGTAACAGAGACAAACCTGACAGGGAAATTTTGAGCTGGTTTTAAACGCAACTACTCTGCAGTTGATCATATGTTCACTTTGATGGCATTTATACAAAAACAGTTTTCTTCGAATCGTAAATTGTATACAGCTTTTATTGATTTTGAAAAAACAACAACCTTTGATTCAGTGAATAGGAGATTCTGTGTCCTATTCTTTTTAAAACGGTGTGTGTGGGAAGCTATTTAAGTGTGTAATGAGTATGTACAGCGGTGTGAAAGCTAAAGTTAGATGTGGAGGAAATATTTCAGATTATATTCAATGTACTAGTGGCATGAAACAAGGCGATGTGTGTACCCCATCCTTTCTTTCTCTCCCTTAATACATTTACGTCTGAAGTTGTTTCTAGTGGAAGACATGGTGCACAATTTACTACAGACCTTCTACAAAGTATTCATTTTATTATTGGCAAACGATGTTACCCTATTATCAGAAACAGCTGTTGGTCTCCAACCCCTTCACAGAGCTGCTAGTTCACTTCGTTTAAAAGTGAACATGACAAAAAGCAACATCATTGTGGCTATTTAGGAGTTAGGGAGCACTGGAGTTATGATGGAGTAAGTATGCCCGCAGTCAATAAATATAAGTATCTAGGCTTTTATTTCTCAACACGACTAAGCTGTAATCTTGCATGCAAAGATCTTGCCAGCAGGGCAAAGCGTGCTAAAGTATCTATAATGCAACATCTATCTAGATGGGAAATCAATCTCTTCATGTTTGTTGTGAATTGTTTGACTCGCAGGTGGAGCCCATTGTACAGTATGACATTGAAGTGAGGGTGCTTGATAATGCGGCATTGAACTGTGAAACGGTTCATCTGTTTGCCCTGAAGAAACTTATTGGCGTGTCATTACAAACCCTGAATGATTTGATATATGGCGAGACAAATAGGTTTCCTATCAGTTTAAATTCGATAATTAGATGTACTCTTTACTCGCTAAAACTTACGCAAATGCAAGAGTAAGTGTACAGAAAAAAAGGTTATAATATGTTGTATGATTTAGATGACAGGGC
>CM031624.1:34852445-34869945 GCA_018398815.1 Conus ventricosus | reverse complement strand
CAACAAAGGAGGATTCAAATCAGTTCATGGGACATGTGAAGAAGCAATGGTTGTCTCAGCAAAGAGCACACACGAAGGTAGCAGGTGCTTTCCGATGCGCACAATGAACAATGAAACTTTGACAGCATTAAAAGTCACGTTGGACTTACATATTACATACCAGTTCACGGGTCGTAACATGCGTGAGTCATAGTAAGTAGTCTATAGGTCAATGATAACAATATAAATTGAAGTTTACTTGAAATGTCTTCACGTGAAATGTCATGTCCAGAGCAGAAAGCTGCATTTCTGAATGAAATATGTCAGACGTATTCTACGGGGAAAATAATATGTGCTATGTTGTATACCAATGGCCTGCTGTATCGACTATGTGGACACAAACCAATCCCTTACTTCAAAACAGAATGGACATGGCTTACGTTTAACTATGTTTGTGTTGATTATGTGCCTGGTAAAGAAACTGCAATTGCGGACAGCTGATCCCGGATAGTTAGTGTGGAGGTAAACTGGAAACTGGGAGATGAGCCCTGAAAATAGTTCTTAAGGGGATTGAGCTCCATATTCAATGATTGACTTGTTTGCTTCCGGAGTCGACGAAGAATGGCCCAGCTCTATTTTAAACTCCGTCTCAGTCATGCATTTTCTTCTTGGATAATCGTAAAACTTCATGTTTCTGACTTTCAGAGGAATTTAGAGAAAACAACAACAACTACAACAACACAAACGCTTTGAAACAAGGATGACAAACGACAAAAGAGTCAAATTTGCATGTCTGTGAGTATTTAGTTAAAACACAATATGTTTTTTTCCAAAGCTTATCGTAGGCGTGCTTTTTTGTAAACACATACAAGAAACCCAGTAAATGAATTTTACAATGTATACAATTAACGATAGCATTTCTTCTTTGGGAATGATTACTAGTTTCTTCCTGCAAATGTTGTTTATCAACGTTCTTTCTTTAAACAGTCTTTAATGCTTTAGAAATACGTCAATTGAAGTCAGCGTGAAGTCCGCTTCTGTGATAATTCATTTATACAAATTCTATTGCCTTGATCAGCAACGTCAATATAATATAAAGTCCACTCCAGTGATCGGTTATTGCTATCAAGTACACTTCCTTGATCAGTGACATCGATGTAAAGTCTACTATCTTAAACACTTATATCAAATAAATGTCAAGTCCATTGCCCGTATCAAAGTGAAGTTCACTGTCTTGATCATTCACATCCATATAATCCCCATAGTCTTGATCAGTCACAAAGACCATTGCCTTGATAGTCACAGCAACATTAAATCCATTGTCTTGATCAAGCACATTAACATACAGTCCACTGTTTTGATAAGTCACATCAATGTCAAGTACATTGCCTTGATCAGTCACATTAGTGTAAAGTCCACCGAGTTGATTGGCCACATCAATGTAAAGTCCACTGTGTTGATTTGCCACATCAATGTAAAGTCCACTGTGTTGATCGGTCCACTGCCTTGATCAGTCTCATCGACATTAAATCCGTTTCTTTGAGCAGTCACTCAAAATAACGTAAATCCCTTGACCAGTTACACCAGTATTATGTCTACTGTTAAATCCGTTTCTTTGAGCAGTCACTCAAAATAACGTAAATCCCTTGACTAATTACACCAGTATTATTCTACTGTTAAATCCGTTTCTTTGAGCAGTCACTCAGAATAACGTTAAATCCCTTGACCATTTACATCAGTATTATGTCTACTGCTTTCAGCAGTTTAAAAAAAAATGTTGCTGTGTTACCAAACGAAAGAATAGACAAATTACAAGACAAACACTGCGCGTTTCGACCGCTTGGATCTTCTTCAAGTAAAACACACAACATTCCAGATAAAGAAAACCAACGACGAGAAGACAGTCACTCATCTCCTCAAACTGGGATCAACATAGATGTGGAATTGAAACAAGGCAGCTCGGAGGGGAGGCAATACGATTTAAAAGTAATGTAATGATAATGTGAAATAAAGAGACTACTACTACTACTACTACTACTACTACTACTACTACTACTACTACTACTACTACTACTACTATCGATAATACGTACTGATAGCAGTTTATCTTATGATCATTTCTATTCTTGCAACCTACCATTATTATTCCTAGAACTACTATTGTGTTGTCAACATTATTTTTGTTATCACAGTACCATCATCACCATCATCATTACTATCGTCATTATTGGCATTTGTTTCTCATCATCATCATCATCCTCATCATCATCCTCATCATCCTCATCATCATCATCATCATCATCATCATCACATCATCATCATCATCATTATTATCATCATCATTATTAGTAGTATATTATTATCATTATTATTATCGTAGTAGTAGTAGTAGTAGTAGTAGTATAGTAGTAGTAGTAGTAGTAGTAGTAAGTAGTAGTATCATCACCATTACTATTATATAACATCATTATTATTATTATTATTATTATTATTATTATTATTATTATTATTATTATTATTATTATTATTATTATATAGTAATAAAATAATAACAAATTATGACGATCATTATTCCATTATTATTATTATTATTATTATTATATTATTATTATTATTATTATTATTATTATTATTATTATTATTATTAATTATTATTATTATTATTATTATCATCATCATCATCATTACCATTATCATCACTATCATTATTGTTGTTGTTGCTACTGTGCTTTCGTTGTTATTGTTACTGCAATTATTATTATTAATTATTAATATTATTATTATTATTGTTATTATTATTATTATTATTATTATTATTATTATTATCATTATTATTATTATTATTATTATTATTATTATTATTATTATTATTATATATTATTATTATTATTATTATATTATTATTATTATTATTATTATTATTATCATTATTATTATTATTTAGTAGCATAGTAGTAGTAGTAGTAGTAGTAGTAGTAGTAGTAGTAGTAGTAGTAGTAGTGTAGTAGTAGTAGTGGTAGTAGTAGTATCATTATTATTATTGTTATTATTATTATTATTATTATTATTATTATTATTATTATTATTATTATTAATTATTATTATTATTATTATATATCATTATGATTATATTGTTTTTGCTATTATCAATTAGTATTATCATTGGTGTTGTTGTTATTACGAGTATTGAAACAGGATGGTAAAAAAAAGAAAAAAGGGGGACACACACACACACACACACACACACACACACACACACACACACACACACACCACACACACACACACACACACACACACACACACACACACACACACACACACACACACACACACACACACACACACACAGAGAGAGAGAGAGAGAGAAGAGAGAGAGAGAGAGAGAGAGAGAGAGAGAGAGAGAGAGAGAGAGAGAGAGAGAGAGAGAGAGAGAGAGAGAGAGAGAGAGGCGAAAAATGCTGCTTGTCATAGGAAAAGTCAGCTTCTCAGCAGGTCGAAGAGGAATACTGCTGGCTGATCATTGACGTGCTAAGTTATACAATAAATAGGCCAGAGATCTTTCATATCAGAGATTTACTGATGTATCTGGTATTGTATTAAGAGTAAGCTTTCATTTTCCAAAACTGGAATGTAACTCTTATTTGGGATATGTGTCTAAAATCTGCAAAACGATTATCGGAGAAGTGTAGACGCTAGGCATTTTATCCGCTGTTCCAGTTTCAGGAGAGAAGACCCAACCACTCATACAGGCTGATACTATGGTCGCCAGATAGCAGAATACTTCATGTCCATCAACGGGTGGCCAGTTAATGGCAGAAAAGAAAACAAATTCCATGCAGATACGTCCTTGAAAGCATAAATCAACCCAAGATTTTTAAGGACTTTATCCTTATCAAGGACTCATGATGGCACCATGTTCGACGTTCTCCGATTTGCTAATTAACTCTACGTCTGCTGAAAAGTCTGAGCATGCTAATGACCTACCCTTGGAGTCCATCCCTCTGTATAAAATCGCTAATTATCTGATCATTATAGGTTTCCCTGTCATTGTCGCCCTGGGAATCTTGGAAACGTCATGACCATCGTCATCATGCAGAAAACGACGTCAGCTGAATCCCTGGTCAATTACTATTTCACTGGCATGGCTGTCATGGATCTTATAGTTCTGTTTTCCTCGACATTTCAAGAATGGTTAGATATCACCTTCGGATATTTTTTACAGGATATGAACACGCCCTTCTGCAAAGTTCTAGTCTGGTTGTCTACAGGGTCGGGGACGATCAGTTGTTGGTATCTGGTGTGTCTGACCCTGCACAGAGCCATGTCTGTGGTGTGGCCACATCGTGTCAGCGTGATGTGCACTCGTCCTAAAGTCCTTGGTCTACTCCTGGGAATTGGTCTGTTCTTTGCTGCTCTGTACTCTCATTATCTATTTGGCGTTGACCTTGTTTCCAGTGACAATGGTATGACACATCAGTGCTTGTTGGAGTCAGAGGCGTTCATCTTGTTTGTTTTTAACGTGTTTGTCTATGTGGAAGTAGCGATTTATTCTCTCTTTCCCTTTGCTTTCCTTGTTCTGGGCAACATTATTTTGGTTTGGAGACTATTGGCCTCCGTGAGAGAAACTCGTGATAACTTAAGCCAAAGGAACAGAGAACAGATTTTAGCACGGGAAAATGCTGCCAACTCCGTTACCCTGACTGTGATTGTAGTGTCCGTGACCTTCATAGTTCTCACTTTACCAGTTTCCATCGATTATATCCTTTCTTATTTTTCCAGAGAGTACAACCAGGTCAGTGGCTCTGAATACGCCAAAGTTCACATGTTCTACGTTATCAGTAGACTGCTGGCCGAGAGTAACAGTGCAGTGAATTTCTACCTGTACTGTCTGACTGGCAGGAAGTTCAGGGAGGAGTTCTTACGGCTAATGTGTTGCAAGGAGATCAAACGAAGACTGTAGATTCATAACCACTGGCGTTGTTTTCTTGTGGACTGTGTATATTACATAGAAATGATGCAACTGTTCAAAAGACAGCATATCAAGAGAGATATTGTCAAGTGCCATGGGTCAAGACAAACTGCAAACAAGTCTTTCAACAGAACTGTGACAGAGTTTTATAAGGAAGTGCACAAAAAGAAGAAAAGAAGGTAAAATATGAATAAATATTTGAGCATAATAGAAACAAAAGGAGAAGGCAAATAACGCGAGACATTGGGAGAAGAGTTTTAGGATCTCAATCAAGAGATGACGGGTATGGTGTCTCATATGCTTTAACTATTTCATGCGTCAGATATAGATACACATTCCGCGAAGCATACACATCTAATCGGCCATTCTGTAGGCACACTTGAAGCATGACACATTAGTTTACCTGATTTTGTATTTTTTTGTTTTGTTTTTTTGTTTTGCCAACAACAAAAATTGAAAGAAATACAAGTTTATAGAGTCTGTTTTATAATTCCTTTCAGGTATTAGCTGAAGGCATAAAATATTGTATAATTGATACACTGAATTTTTTTTTGTTCAAAAGCCATAAGTTTTGAGGTGACTTTCAAGAATTTACAAAATTAGGCCTCAGAGTAAGTGTTTGATTCTGACTCTAACTACGTTTCTAATGTCGAATCCAGAATCCAGAAACCTATAATTATTCTTATTTAGGCCTGATTTGTTTTTCCAAACGTTTAAAGATGGCGCTGTCCTTTTGTTTTGTACGGAGGGGTAGCCTGGCGGACTGTTCTCCAATGTGGTGCCCAAGTGACTCCCCATGCGGTGGAGGAGTGGAGGCGGAAAGGAGCGGGACATCATTGTATTGTGGCACTGGTGAACACTTCATCAGCTTCCTCCAGCTCCGTGGCACGCCGTTATCCCCCCCCCCCCCCTGTCCATTCTGCAATGTTGCTAGCCCATTTTTCCTTTCCCATAACCTTTTCTGTATCCCATTAATGTTAATGATGCGTCATCAGCAAACTTGCCTGGTTTATATTCGGTTTCTGATATCTGTGTTTATTTTTAATTGCTCCTTCTTCGTGGATTTGATACTGATATCTCAGTATTGATAACAGATAAATACTAGAAAAGTTGGATCCTCTTACAAACATTTCTGCCCATAAAGAAACGTTGATGGTGCTACTGCTGCTGCTGCTGATGACGACGACGACGACGACGACCGACGACGACGACGACGACGACGACGACGAAGATTATGATGCTGGTCATGATGATGATGATGATGATGATGACGACGACGATGACGACGACGACGAGGCCGATGATGATGATGATGATGATGATGATGATGATGATGATGATGATGATGATGATGATGATGATGATAATGATGACGATGCTGCTGCTGCTGCTGATGATGAGGAGGAGGAGGAGGAGGAGGAGGAGGAGCAGAAGGAGCAGGAGGAGGAGGAGGGGGAGGAGGAGGAGGAGGAGGAGGGGGAGGAGGAGGAGGAGAATGTTGATGTTGATGTTGATGATGATGATGATGATGATGATGATGATGATGATGATGAGATGATGATGATGATGATGATGATGATGATGATGTGGTCTATTCACAACCACGCGAGACTAACATTGTCATAGAAAACATTTATATGCTAATAACTCATTACTAAAGTCAAATACGTCCGAAACATTCCATGATAATTCCAGTTTGCAGAGCCGACGTCTGTATATGTACACATTAACACGTTTTTCACACTCACTACCACCAACGAACCCCCTCTGTTCTTCAAAACACTCGCTCGGCCATTTATTATGATTGAGGAATTTTTCGCCTGGCCTTGTTTTCCCAACATAAGTATTCAGTTTTTATTTTCATATTGCATTCTGTTTTCCTTTCCATTTCTTCCTATAAAAGACCGGCAATTCAAGGCCCGTAATTTACCTATTATAACTTGTTTATTTTGAGCATTTGGGAGCTTGAAAGTCTTATCTTTGTTTGTGGTTTTTTTTTATTGTTTCCCTAGCTACAATTTTGCAATAATGTTCACATGTGAAATTGGTCAACAAATTTGCAGTAATGTTCACATGTAAAATTGGCCAACAATTTCGCATATAATGTTTGCGGGTAAAATTGGTCAACAATTCTGCAATAATCGTTCACATGTACAATTGGTCAACAATTCTGCAATAACCATTCACATGTGAAATTGGTCAACAATTTTGCAATAATGTTCACATGTAAAACTGGTCAACAATTTCGGACCACAATTTCGGAAACATACCCCAGGTTTATAACTCTTTGGTATCACTGCTTTTTTGGGTACTCACATTTGACATTGTTTAAATCTCTCATTTCCAGCAAAAATTACGGACTTTTTTTTTTTTTTAAATTAACGTATTTGCCCTTCAGAAATAAACGCTATCTTAAGCCCTGATACGACGTCACCTTATCTCTGCGCACGCCAACTGATGAGACCCTAAGATGAGACCCTAAGATGAGACCCTAAGATGAGACCCTAAGATGAGACCCTCAGTAGGGCATGAAAACAACATCCTATACTACTGATATTACCTTGCCACTCCATACTACTAATATTACCTTGCCACTCCATACTACTAATATTACCTTGCCACTCCATACTACTAATATTACCTTGCCACTCCATACTACTAATATTACCTTGCCACTCCATACTACTAATATTACCTTGCCACTCCATACTACTAATATTACCTTGCCACTCCATACTACTAATATTACCTTGCCACTCCATACTACTAATATTACCTTGCCACTCCATACTACTAATATTACCTTGCCACTCCATACTACTAATATTACCTTGCCACTCCATACTACTAATATTACCTTGCCACTCCATACTACTAATATTACCTTGCCACTCCATTTGATACCGGACCAAAAAAGGTCAGTTTGTCTTTACCTTAACAGGATTCTTTCTAGTACAATGAAATGTTTCTGGGGTTATTTTGTGCTTATCCAATATTCAATCAACTTAATTTCGGATTGATTTGAATTCCGTACACATATCAATCAATGTCTTTGGTTATCAATTTGCTTGTTTGTTGATTTTTGTTAGTTTTTAATTTCGTTTCCTCTTGTAATTCCTCATAAACATTCTTGTATCTTGCACGAGTGCACCTCTTTTTGATAATGCATTGCCTTTTTGTTACTAATTTTAACACCCATTTTCACCTTTTGTTTTCTAAAGAGCAATACTGTTCATTTATCAATCCGTCCCTGAGATATCTATTTCGCTTACGATGTTAACAACTATTCCTTCCAACTTTGTATTCCTTGTTTCTGCTTCTGGTGTTGATTTGTCATGTATGTTTGCATGCACATGTGTGCCGCGCGCGCGCGCGCGCGTGTGTGTGTGTGTGTGTGTGTGTGTGTGTGTGTGTGTGTGTGTGTGTTGTGTGTGTGTGTGTGTGTAGGGGAGGGGGTGGGGTTGCGTGCGTCGTGCGTGCGTGCGTTTGTGAGTATGTGCGTGCGTGCACAATACCGCAACCATTCACTGTCATACTTAGGGTTCGCCACCAAACAATTTATTTGGTATAAATGGCGATCGCATCCCCCCCCCCCCCTTTTTTTTTCACATGTCAGTCTATGTGAGCTATAAACGAATGGCGTACGGCTGTCCGTTCTCTTGTTATATAAATGAAAACAAAATGGTGACTTTATGTTTTCAGTAATCACAGTCTGATAAGCTGCATATTCATCCTTTGTCAAAATACAATACAGTCTGGTACTGCTCAAAGCAGTATAGCATCCCTGGGTCATCACAATCCACCTGAAGTGTCACACGTGTCATCAAAGTGTCACCAAACCCAATCAGTAAAGGTGTAATTTGTACAAATTTTCAGCCAGTAACGCCATCAAAACTGATCTCTTAAATCACCATTTTCTTAGAGTGGCAGAAATGCCAGTTAGCGTGTCAGACTTCTCTCTTGTCAATACAGCGTTTAGCGAGTAAAGTACCACCGGCACCGCTATTAGTTTGGTAAATCATCTAGACAATTGCAAGCATTTTTGTTCATGACGGGTATGTAAAGACTGCCTTATTTTGGAGTAGAAAATTCTGTCCCTCGAGAGACACGTTCTTCACAGTGTAAATAAACTGTGATGATGTCTGTCTGACCAGCTGTGGCTGATGAATACTAGACATGAATGTAACAGGACATTCACAATTGCCACTGGTACCGTCCGTGATAATGAAACCGACCACACAGTATTACATGCTAGACGCAGGGGAGACCACCTAGGACACACACAATGGAGACCTCCAGCAGCACTGACGTCACCAATCGGCTGGCACAACTTGGGCTACTTCCTTTGTGTGTCTCCCTCATCTAGCATCTTGTAGTCTGTGCCATTGCATCCGAAGATGTTCATAAATGTTTCTGCGTTAGGTTGTTTGGCTGTGAGCATAGGTAGCGCTTCTTTGGTTGGTATCTGTACTGCCTTGATAGAGGGTGGTACATTTCTTTGAGTTTCAGTGTTAAGACATAAGCCGACTGGATTAATAGGGCGGACGTCTGGTGTTAGGAGCCGTCTGGAGCTGGGAATAGGAGGTGAGGGTTTGTCCATGTATGGAGTAAATTACTACCACACATTACCGTTACTAGTGCCGCTACCGTGTGACACCAATAAAGCACCAGCCCTTTATCAGTTTTAAGTATCTCACATATGCAGGGGTACCCACATACCATATGTTGGGTGACTTGTGTGGTTTTCATGTTAATCGTAAACAATAGCAGTGTGAAAAAAACTGGATGGGGGGAGTTACGTTCACTTTTCGGGTTGTGCATCCCTTTTGTCTTTAAGGTCGGTTATTTGCCCTGTCTTGTTTTTAATTTTTTCCCAACCAATTTTTTTTTAAAATTTCCCAAAAACAAATTTTGGCCCCAGTTCAACACTACCCATCCTACTTCAAAAATTGTGTAAATCTGTTTTTCTGTCTAGATAGTTTTAATAATAGATAAAATTTTAGATAACAAAATTGTTTGGATGGGTCTTGGATAGTTTAGAGAATAGCTAAATAGAGTGAGAGGAAAAATTGGTGTACGCACAACACACGCCCCCCAAAACCCCACACACACACCCCACACACAAAACCCACCCCAACAACACACACACCCACACAAAACACACACACCCACACACACACACAACAACCACACACCCCAACACCCACACACACAAAACCACACACAATTTTTAAAGTAAAATAAATCTTTTTTTCCTAAGGGCTAAATTAACTTGAAACTATAAACTTTGTTTAATCGACCTTGCCATCCCAACCTTTACCCCAAACCCCCCTTTTTCCGGGCCCCAACCTTCTTTCACTTTGACTCGGGTAAATTAACGTTTTTGGTTTTTAAATTTTTTAAAGTTGAACACACAACACCACACACAACACACCCCCCACACACACACACACACACACAAAACCCCACACACACGCACACACACGAAACACCCCAAAAACCCACGCACACACACACACACACACACACACAACACACAAAACACACACACACACACACACACGCACAAACACACACGCCACCACAAACAACCCCACAGCCCACACCCCCCACACACACACAAACACACACCCCACAACACAACACACACACAAACCCCACACACACAAAACCACACCCCACGCACGCCGCACGACGCACGCACCTCGCACACACACACACACACACACACCCCCACACACACCACACACACCCCACAAAACACACACACACCCACACAAAACTGGTGTACACTTTAATAAATGTTTAAAATCAATGCCCCCCAAAAAACCATTGCCTTTTGAAGCACAACGGGGTGCGTTCAGTGAGAGTGAGTTGTGTTGTGAGTTCAAGGGCACAGTTCACATCTGGCTGTTCCGACATCTCCCAGACTCTGAAGTTTGCAGTCTATGCTGTAGGTAAACGTCATTGAGCACTGAATTGTGAGTTCCCCAGGAGCATGCTACATTTCGTATCGCTTCTATTCTTTGTTTTGTCTACTGTTTGACATGATGATAATGATGGTGGTGATGATAATGATGGTGATGATGATGATGTGATGATGATGATGATGATGATGGTGATGATGATGATGATGAAGGTGATGGTGATAATGATGATGATGATGATGATGATGATGATGATGATGATGATGATGATGATGATGATGATGATGATGGATTTTGAATACTGATATCTCAGTATCCATAACAGATGAATAGGGAAAAATTGGATGGTCTTTACAAGTATTTCTGCCTTTTAGGAAACGTCACTATGATTATGGAAATGATGATGATGTGATGGTGATGATGATGATGATGATGATGATGATGATGATGATATGATGATGATGATGGTGACTTCAAGACCAGGACGACGACGACGACTTTGATGATGATGATGATGATGATGATGATGATGATGATGATGATGATGATGATGATATGATGATGATGATGATGAGAATGACGACGACGACGACAACGACGACGACAACGATGATGATCTGTTGTTGTTGTTGTTGTTGTGTTGTTGTCGTTACACCACATATTCCCTTAGCTATGCCACATATCCCCTCCTACCCGACTCTCCCTTTCCCTCCAGTCCCATTTGGTACATTCAATCGACCCGAGAATACACGTGCCACTCTGGTGGAAAAGATGAGTAATTGTCTCTATGTCTGTGAGTTTCCTCCACAGAGAGTGCAACCTTGCCGTTGGTTGGGGAGCTCGCGTGTCTCTTTGACCCTGAGAGCTATGCTGGCGGGAGATTCGTCTCCTGGTAGGGCCACCCAAGCCAGACAGGTCAAAGGATAGAGACCAGACAAAGAGCACTCAACTGGCCCTCCAGGTTAAGGGTTTGAATTGGCTAACAACCCGGTCCTAGAAAACAAACTTTGTTACAGAAACCGCAATGACATTTTCTGACATTAGCATGGTTGGGGAAGAGTTCTCTCTAGCAGAGCCCATGAGGGGAGCTGGTGAAAGCCTTCAGGAAGCCAGTGCGCCGACAACTCTTCTGACACCAAAGCCAAGACCAGGATAGGGACCTGGAACATCAGAACCCTATACGAGACTGGAAAAACAGCACAAGTGAGTAGTGAGATGCACAGGTACAACCTAAAGATCCTTGGCCTGTGCGAGACTAGATGGACAGGAACAAGAAGAACAAGGCTGACAAGTGGAGACACCATCTTTCTACTCTGGAAGAGAAGACGACCAGCCACACACGCACGGAGTAGCGCTGCTGCTGACACCCGAGGCGACGCGAGACTGCTGTCCTGGGAACCAGTGTCACCAAGGACCCCTCACTGCAAGATTCAATTCAAAGGGCAGGAAAACCACCATTTTACAGTGCTACGCCCCCACAAACGTAGCAGACCCAGAGGAAAAGGAGGAGTTTCTACAATCAACTCCAAACAGTCATGGATAGAGTGCCAAAGAGAGACCTTAAGATCCTCATGGGAGATCTCAATGCCAAAGTGGGAACGGACAACAAGGGCAGAGAGCAGATTATGGGCATACACGGAAAAGAATACAAAATGAAAAAGGAGAACTCTTTGTGGAATTCTGTGCTTTCAACGACATGGTCATCGGAGCACTGTTTTCCCACACAAAAACATTCACAAGATGACTTGGAATTCACCTGATGGGAAGACCCAAACCAAATCGACCACATTACCATCGGCAGAAAATGGCGCAGAAGTTCACATGACGTGAGAGTGAAACGAGGAGCAGACGCAGCATCAGACCACAACCTTGTGATAGCTGTGCTAAAGACCAAATTGAAAGCCTACAAAGACCAAGCAGGCCGACTATCACAGTCGTACAATGTACACAGTCTGAAGGAGAGAGCAACAACAGAGGGGTTCAAACTGGAACTGAGAAACAGATTCAGCGCACTTGACCAACTTGCTGAAGAAACAATCGAAGACCACTGGTGTGACCTGAGGGATGTCTGGCAGACGACATGTAAACAAGTGTTTGGGAAAGAAGCTAAAAAAACACACAGAATGGCTGACAGCTGGAACATGGACACTCATCACAAGGCGGAAGCACCAAAAAGACCAGATCAACCAGACACAAGACCAAGACCACAAGCAAGAGTTACAGGCACACTACTGGGACGTCAACCACCAAGTTAAGAAAAGTGCTAGACAAGACAAGAAACAATTCATCCATGAGCTCACAGAAGAGGCAGAAACAGCGCAGGACAGAGAAACATGAAAAGGCTGTATGAGATTACCCGAACACTTTCTGGAAAGACCAGCAACCCCAATCGTCCGGTCAAAGACAAGGAGGGAAACACCATCGCAGGAGAAGCTGAGCAGAGAGCAAGGTGGGCAGAGCACTTTAAAGAGACACTGAATAGACCTGCACCACCTGTCGCCCCAGACATTCCACCACCAACCCAGCTTCTGGACATCAACACAGGCCCACCAACCAAGACGGAAGTTACCAAAGCCATCAAGTCACTGAAGTCAGTAAAGCAGCGGGTCCAGACGGAATTTCACCTGATGCACTGAAAGCAGACATCCAGACGTCAACAGAGATGCTGCATCCACTCCTAAGCAAGATCTGAGAGCAGGAACGAGTGCCAGAAGACTGGAAAAGAGGCCACCTGGTGAAGCTGCCGAAGAAAGGGGACTTGTCATCCTGTAAAAACTGGAGAGGGATTATGCTGCTGTCCATCCCGGGGAAGGTGCTGGCCAAGATCATGCTAGAGAGACTAAAGACTGCTCTAGACAAGACCCTCCGCCACGAACAAGCTGGATTTCGCCAAGAGGATCATGCACGGACCAAATTGTCACCATGAGAATTATCATCGAGCAGTCTCTGGAGTGGCAGACCCCCTTGTACGCAGTATTTGGGGATTTCCAGAAGGCGTTTGAAAGCATCGACAGAGATACCATCTGGAAACTCATGAACCATTATGACTTCCCATCCAAGTTTGTTGCCATCATCCAGCAACTCTACGGGGATGCCACATGCCAGGTCGTCCACGACGGGAAGCTAATGAAGCCCCTCACTGTACAAACCGGCGTCCATCAGGGGTGTCTGCTATCGCCAACAATTCTCCTGATGGTCGTTGACTGGATAATGTGGCAGTCTACAGACGGCAAGAGGACAGGAATCCAGTGGACTTTCACCAAGCAACTGGAAGACCTGACTTCGCCGACGACATCAGCCTGCTGTCCCACAAAAAGCAAACGCACAAGAGAAGCTGTGCCGGGTAGCAGAAGAAGCAGGGAAAGACAGGCCTCCGAATCAACACAAAGAAAACAGAAGCCACGAGAGTCAACAACCAGCAACGAGACCCACTACGACTACAACAGGAAGACATCATTGAAGTTGACAAGTTTGTCTACCTCGGCAGTGTGGTCAGCAAAGATGGAGGTACAGATGAGGATATTAAGAGCCGCATCAATAAAGCCAGACACACCTTTACTACGCTACGGCCTATCTGGAATCCCTCTGCCCTCTCACTTCACAAGATCAGAATCTTCAACTCAAATGTGAAATCTGTCCTTCTGTATGGTTCTGAAACGTGGCGAACAACAAAGACAAACACCCACAAACTCCAAACATTTATCAACAGATGTCTGCGAAACATTGTGAACATCAGATGGCCAGATGTTATTGGCAACACAGAACTGTGGAACAAGACCAAGCAAGTTCCAATGGAAATAGAAATCAGAAAACGGAAGTGGGGATGGATTGGCCATACCCTCAAAAAGTCTCTAAACCAACATCACAAGACAAGCCCTTGAATGGAACCCTCAGGGCAAAAGAAAAGTGGGAAGACCAAGACAGACATGGCGAAAGAGTACCGACGCTGAAGTGAAGGCCGCCGGAATGACGTGGGCCGAGCTGAAGAAGATCTCCCAAAACCGTGTCCGCTGGAAGAGTGTGGTTGCGGCCCTATGTTCCCAGGAAATTCACAGGACTAAGTCAAGTCCGTGAGTTTCAGTACTGTTTGTCTTGTCTGAAGACGATTTATTGGTCGTATCAAGTTGTGTCTGTTTTGAACTTAGTTTGTACCTTTCCCCTAGGGGTCCAGAAGCCTCATTGTTGCTGTTTAAGTGCGCGCGCGCACACACACACACACACACACACACACACACACACACACACACACACACACCACCACACCACACACACACACACCACACACAACACACACACGCGCGCGCGTGCGCACTACATATGGAGAAACAAGAGTTAGATCAATAGCTGTTGTTCTATGATAAGGATGATCAGGGATTCGCGTTATTTTACCGTCATTCAGAAGATACAAGGATGGATCAACAATATTCCCAATGAAACGGTTTGCTAGTAATGTTTTCACAGTTCTTCTCCCAAAATGGGGAATGCGCATTAAAATCTCCTGTTATTAGTACCTTTTTTCCCTTGTCCGCTTGAAACGTACGAATCCATTCTGTATTATTAACATCTGGACCCTTTGGTAAATATACAGACATGACGGTTAATAAAGTGTTATCAAACTTTACCGTCACTGCACACGAATGTATCCTAAGAAATTCTGGTGGAACTGGATTTGGGCACAGAGTGTAATTTACCCCTTCATGCACATAAATGGAAGTATTAATTTTCTCGCTAGTGTCTATCTTTTGGATGATAGGAGGAAAAAATATTAATAGTAATTGTCTAGTTGGGGCAGCTTTTCTTTCTTAACATTCAATGACTGAAGACCTAAAACATGATATTGATGATGGGCTAGGTGTTGTAGTTTGTAAATGGGATTCATTAAACGATAGCCTCAATAATGACCATATTCCTGTTATTACTAGCTTTGAACTCTTTAGCACAAAACACAAGGATCCAACAGAGGATAAAATCCCGAAGTATATTTACAAACATGCTAACTGGGACAAGTTCTCAGAACTTTTATCAACATTTCATGTTGAAGACATAAATGATAAAGATATCAATGAATTGTATTCTATATTTACTAATGCAGTCCTAAGTGCTGCTAATCAATCAATGCATATGTTAAAACAAAGAAATCATATAAACATTCTGGCAATATTTGGTGGAACGATGATTGTGAAAAGGCCAAAGCTGCAATAGAGTAAACGCACCAGCAAAAAGACAGTATTGGTCATCATTTTGTACTAATGAAGTATATAACTATAAAGATATGCAAAAGGTATGGGGGGAAATGAAAGCCATGAAGAACGGAATAAACTTACCTCAATGCCCAATCAAACTGGAAAGTTCAGATAAACCCTCCAATCAAGAAAAAGCAGAAGCATTTGCTGATTTGTATGCAAAGTGTAGTAGAATTACTGGACTATCACCTGAAAGTAGACAATATAGTAAAAATGAGGAGGAAAGTAATATCATATCAGATCATAGTTTTAATAAACCTCAATTAAAAAGCTATGTGAATTCAAATATAACATTCGATGAAGTAATTGAATGTATTTCACATATGGGTAAAAATAAGACGTCTGTTGGACTAGATGGGATATCTTATGAATTGTTAAAGAATTTACCACAAAATGTAGTTCAGTTTTTACATTCTTTGACTCAAAAATGCTGGTCTAACGGTAAATGCCTCTTATCTGGAAACACTCAATTGTTATCCCTATACACAAGCAAGGAAAACTTCGGACTGATAAAAATAGCGATCTCTTTAACATCTCATGTATGCAAGTTAATGGAAAAAAAAATAGTCTCAAGTAGACTAGTTCATTTATGTGAAAAACAAAACATTATTTCAAAAAATCAAGCCGCTGTTCGAAAAGGTCGCTCCACTACTGAACATTTAGTAAAACTTATGACACAAATTGAACAGCAGTTTGGCAGACGGAAAAAATGTTCTAGCAACGTTTTTTTGATGTAAAAAAAAGCTTATGATCAAGTATGGCATTACCGATTACTCCAAAAACTTCATAACTACAATATAAATAGTAATATGTTTAACTATATACAATTTTTTTTTATCACAACGTTTCATACAGGTAAGAGTTGGTGTTACGGATGGAAATGCGTGTGTGTATATGTCTGTCTGTCTGACTCTCACTCAGAAAATTGTGGATGCATGCACGACTTTTGGGCTCACTTACACACACCCATTCATCCGAACATGGACGGCCAGGCAACAGAGCAACTTTTCTTTTCTTTTTATGCTGCCTGAGCCATCAAAAACAAAACACACAGAGATACACATATAATTTAAACATGAGATGGCACACCACCATCAGGTGTACAAATAAACTAACCAAATACAGTTCTTTCTATGGTAACTGCCGTTAATGCCGACGACGGCAGCACGAGGCAAGACTGTCACGACGCCTCTCACAGGTGGCCCACACACAAAAGAAAACAAGCTGATTCGTGGCGTCTCTGCCAGCACTCGGTCGCAGAGGCTCTAAACACTTGTGAGCTGTGGCTCACCACAGTAACATACTCGTAGCGACGTCCTGGAATACAGGTCGCTGACACAAAGAAGGTAGGCTGGAAGTGCGGAACGACGCAGGTCGCT
>CM031624.1:34842445-34847445 GCA_018398815.1 Conus ventricosus | reverse complement strand
ACCCAAGGAAAGGGAATCAAGTGGACAGAAGGAAGCCGCCTCTCAGATCTGGATTCTACCGATGACATTGCCGCTCTTGCAAGCACCATTCAAGATCTGCAGGTGTTTGTAGACAATGTCAGCAAGTTTGCAGGCAACATTGACCTCATTATCAGTGCCAAAAGGACTAAAAACATGCTTACCGTAAAACAACCAAGGGCCAACAGACGTTTTCATTGACCAAAAGCAAGCGGGCAGAAGTAGAGAATTTCACATACATAGGCAGCTCCATTAACAACACCAATGACCTCGACCACAAAGTGAAGCGTCGTATTGGGAAGGCAACATCAGCATTCAATCAGCTGAACAAAATATGGTACACCAAGAAATTCTCCCTTGGAATCAAACTGAAATTTTGTGACACCAGTGTGATTTCAACATTGTTATGTGGATGTGAAACCTGGCAACTGAAGACCACCCAGAAACTCGACACTTTTGACACTAAGTGCCTGCGTAAGATCTTGGGCATCAAATGGTCAGACTTTATACCAAATGCAGACTTTATACCAAACGCAGACTTTATACCAAATGCAGAATGGTCCAAACAGCTCCCCGTGTCAACCATCGTCTGCAGACGGCGCCTCCACTGGCTGGGTCATGCCTTAAAATTACTCTCTTCAAGATCTGCAAACCAGTCCATTAAATGGACCCCAGCAGGCCAGAGAAAAAGAGGACGACCCAGGATGAGCTGGCGACAGACAGTGGAGAGACACCTCAGACTCGTTGACAGAGGATTGAGTGACACTAGCAAAGTGGCTGAGAATGTGCACCGTGGAGCGCCTTGCCTGCCTCATACGTCGCAAGACGCGTGAGCATCTGAGTGTATGTAAGTCTGTAGAAACACTAAATTTTCTAAGTGCTAAAGTTTCTGTCTTTACTAATTGTAACGGATGTGTGGTAGTGTGTATATTACTGTCTGACTCTACTTTAAAAATCTGGATTTGTGTAAAGATTATTCCACACACACACACACACACACACACACACACACACACACACACACACACACACCACACACACACACACACACACACACACCACCACACACACACACACACACACGCATGCACGCACGCACGCACGCACTCAGCAAGCGCACACACACACACACACACACACACACACACACACACACACACACAACACACACACACACACAACACACACACACACACACACACACACACACACCACGAACATGGATAGCCAAGCAACACACAAACTAAGTTTCTTTCCTTTTATATACTGCCTGGACCATCAAATATTATAAACGCATATCAATACAAATCAATATAAATCACCTGGCACCACACAGCACGTAGATGTCACAACAACGACATGTAATAAGAAAAGATAAGATAATGTTGCTTATAGCCCAGCCGACCGCAAAGGGCCACATCAGGGCTGTCGACATGTAATAACTCCAAGCCGCCGACACACATGTGGCGGTACAACCAAAGCAGATCAACAAAGATTATTATAGCATTTTTATTTCTAGCGCAGACCTCGCTGGCATTCAGAAATATCCTAACAGACACAGTTCACAGACTTGGCTGCGTCGAGCTCAAGTTACAGCCTATAGGACACCAATGGGTATTCACAAGGCAAGCAGAGCCGCTTTAAGACACAGCCCCAAATGGTGTCCCACAGGTCACACACACACACACACACACACACACACACACACACACACACACACACACACACACACACACACACACACACACACACACACACACACACACACACACACACACACACACAGGAGATCGCGTCGCACTATCGACCTGACGGTCAGCCTCTCCACATCGTCTAGACGGGGTCAGCGGCTGGGGCACGGGCTGTACACCCACACCCGGCGGTAATCAGTTACAGGCTGGATTAAGGGGCCTCACCGACACCTGAGGAACTGATTAACTACATTGGATCCCTATCCTACTACCTACATAGTTATCGTCCTTGTCTTGTCACTAGCAGTCACTCCTCGCATAATACATGTAACTGGCATTTAGAGAAAAATACCCGTAATAAAGTCTACTCCGTTTCAATACAATGTGTGTATTACGATAGAAAACAATTCATCGACTAGCACCGTGAGTGATTACATTGAAGAAGATACAAAGATTACTCCAGGTAGCCCTGTAAAAAGGACCAAGATTACAGTTATTACAAATAAAGGAACGATTTCCGTTTGTCCTTTTTTTTATCAAGAAAAGAATGTTTTTATTTTTCCACATTATTATCACTTGACGTGTCCACAACTGGGATCAGAATATTTTTTCCAATAATTCATACACAATGATTTCCATCCCTCACTTCCAGAGCTTACCAACACACACCATTGTAACACTTATGGGAAAGATAAGCAACGTTTTTTCCCCCAATGATACATCAATATGATTTGATCACTTTTCTCTGCTCACATATAAATAGACATATTCTCTCTTCCTTCTACCCACGCCATTCTCCTCATCCTCCTCTAGACTCACACATTCACTAAATGCAACTTCCTATAGTCACTCTGTCTCGTCACGTCTTGTCAATCACAAGATCAATCAAGGGAACAAAGATAATTTAGCCCTTCACCAGTAACTGGGAACCACCTATAAGAAAAAAAAACCCCAAACAACTCCATTAATACTAACCCTGGCTTCCTTTTAACAAATCAGACATAGCTAAGCTGCGAGTCTCTCTTTGGCACCGTGGGCATGTTTCCAGGCCGGCAAATCTACAGAGACTGAAAGGAAATCCTCACTCACCTGACTGACAACAATACGCGGGTGAGTAGCTGTTAGGTAAACAGGTCAACAGGTGAACAGGCAAACTTTTGCCACTTCAGAACTGTCCGCACAGTTTGGGACCGGACAAAAATGGTCCGTCACAATACTCCCTCACACAAAAAAACAATAACAGCAGCAGCAACAACAACAACAACAACAACAGCAACAACAAAACGATGACCGAATTGCTTTTTTGAAGAAGTAAAGGCAGAATGCGAAAACCCAGAAATCACGCATCAAAACAGCATGAGAAAACTTTAGCACACACAAAGAAACTCACTTCCTAAGGAATCAACTGATTCTCACATGAACGGAAGAGAAGATCAGCAAAATAATTCGATGCACCAGGAACTGGCTGCACTTCAAACGAGAACTGCAAACAACGCCCATCGCCTTATTCTCGAGTTTTTGAAGTTTGACGTTCGGAAGTACGTCAAAGGACAATGATCCGTCTGCAGGACAAACCTGACCCCCCAAAGGAATCTAGCCCAGACAATGGTTAAATATTCCTGCTCAACAGCGCTGTATGCCTTCTCACGATCCAGCAATTTTCGACTAGCGAACACGACTGGGTGAAGAACATCATCACTCTCCTGAAGCAACACGGCACCAAAACCAACAGAACTAGCATCAGTCCTAAGAAGAAAAGGATTACCCAGTCTAGTTAACAACAGCACAGGTGCAGATGACAAGATTCCCCGAATCGTCCGCAAAGCTTCAGCACACTCAGGAGTCCAAGAAATAGACCTTCCAGCACGACCAGCATCTTCGATCAAATCAGACAGTGGAGCACTCAAAGTAGCAAACCCAGGAAGATATCTCCTGTAAAAACTAAGCAAGCAGTCCCACCAAAGACTGACCTGCCTCCTGGTAGTAGGAGTGGATATCTTCAGAAGTCATGGGAACCATGCAGCGTTCATGTATGGCTTGCAGTGAACAGAAAACACAAGATGATGGTGCCTCACCTGTAGGATGGTCAGCCGAATCAGTGGACGGTTGACCGATGGCGTCTTCCGTTGAGGAGCTGGCGAAGGTGCGCGTGTCATAGTTGATTGCTTGTTTGTTTTCTAATAACAAAAGAGGTGTCAGTAGTAAATGCCACATCTAACCTACGGCGTAGCAACCCCCCACAATTGAATGAGGTGGTAAAAAGAAATGAAAATAGCAAAAAGAAAATGTTGTTTACACACAAAGATACTTTCCAAAATCGAATTGAATGCAATTATATATGTTTTCATTACAGAAACTTTTCCTTAGATAGAGTGGGACGTGCAGGATTTTTTTTCCATTGAGAACGGTAGAGACATTGTTTGTCTTTTTGTAAGTAGACATTAGGTCGCAGAGACTGAAAAGATTCTGTGGCTTGCTAAGGCCAAACCTTGGAAAAAAATTGTCGTAGGTATGTGAGAACCAGGGAGTTGTGTTTGCAAAATTGGATAATATATATATATAATATAAAATATATATATAATATATATATATATATAATATATATTAATATATATATATATATATATATATATAAATATAGTTAAAACAAGTAATAAGAAGAATCTTAAAACTATCTACAAATTTGTTTCTAGCGGCTTGGCTATCGTCAGGATGAAGTTTGGGTTGCCCACCGCCGATGTTATATAGCGTGTGGGGCCCAGTTGCAGCTATTTTTGCGTGCGTGTTGGTTGCACGTGTTTTAGGGGGGGGGGGGGGGGGGGTCAGGTTGTTGTACGGGGTGTGTTCACTAACAACGATTTCCATTTATGCCTGCAGTTATTTACTATTTCTGTTTTAGTATTAAGAGTTGCTAAGTGTGGTTTACATAGTATTAGCCATTTTTCACATATATCTGTGTGTGTGTGTGTGTGTGTGTGTGTGTGTGTGTGTGTGTGTGTGTGTGTGTGTGTGTGTGTGTGTGTGTGTGTGTGTGTGTGTGTATAATCTATATATGTATGTATATACTGTTATCCATAAAGAAACATATCTTCTGTGTATCTGACCAGTTATATGTCTATGTTGCATGAGTAACACACACACACACACACACACACACACACACACACACACACACACACACACACACACACACACACACACACACACACACACACACACACACACATACACACACACACACACACACACACACACACACACACACACACACACACACACACACACACACAC
>CM031624.1:34812445-34837445 GCA_018398815.1 Conus ventricosus | reverse complement strand
ATGAGAAGACTGGCGTGAGTAGATGGAAGAGAGAATTTGTATGTTTATATGTATCAGGGAAAAGTCATCAAATCATTTTAATGTATCACTGGGAAAAAACGTTGGCTGTCTTTTCCCTAACCATTATAATGATTTGAGTGTTGGTGAGCTCTGGAAGTGAGAATGTAAATCATTGTGTATAAATCATTGGAAAATTATTCTGATCCCCGCTTGGACACGTCAAGTGATGATGATGTGGAAAAAAAAACATTCTTTTCGTGATGGAAAGGGACACATGGAAATCGTTCCTTTATTTGTAATAACTGTATTCTTGGCCCTTGTAAAAGGGTTACGTGAGGTAATCTTTGTGTATTCTTCAATGTCATAACTCATGGTGTTAGTAGATAAATTGCTCTATTGTAAATAACACATTGTACTGAAACTGAGTGGCCTATATTATGGGTATTTTTCTCTAAATGCTAGTGATATGTATTATGTGAGGAGTGACTGCTAGTGACAAACAAGGACGATAACTATGTACGGAATAGGCAAGGTAATCAATGTAGATACACAGTTCCTCAGGTGTCGGTGAGGCCCCTGAATCCAGCCTGGAACTGATTACCACCGGGTGTGGGGGTACAGCCCTTGCCCCAGCCGCTGTCTCCGTCTAGACGACGTGGAGAGGTGACCGTCAGTCAGTAGTGCACGTGATCTCTCTCTCTCTCTCTACTCTCTCTCTCTCTCTCTCTCTCTCTCCTCTCTCTCTCTCTCTCTCTCTCTCTCTCTTCTCTCTCTCTCTCTCTCCTCGTCTTCTTCTTCTCTCTCTCGTGTGTGTGTGTGTGTGTGTGTGTGTGTGTGTGTGTGTGTGTGTGTGTGTGTGTGTGTGTGTGTGTGTGTGTGTGTGTGTGTGTGTGTGTGACCTGTGGGACACCATTTGGGGCTGTGTCTTAAAGCGGCTCTGCTTGCCGTGTGAATACCCATTGGTGTGCTATAGGCTGTAACTTGAGCTCGACGCAGCCAAGTCTGTGAACTGTGTCCGTTAGGACATTTCTAAATGCCAGCGAGGTCTGCTCTAGATAAAAAAAAATCCTATAATAATCTTTGTTGATCTGCTTTGGTTGTACCGCCACATGTGTGTCGGCGGCTTGAGTGATTACATGTGGTTGTTGCGACATGTTGATCTACATGCTGTGTGTGCCAGGTGATTTATATTGATTTATGTCGATATGTGTTTATAATGTTTTTGATGGTTCAGGCAGCATACAAAAGAAAAGAAATTGTTCCTTGCTGTCCATGTTCGGTGGTGTGTGTATGTGTGTGTGTGGTGTGTGGTGTGTGTGTGTGTGTGTGTGTGTGTGTGTGTGTGTGTGGTGTGTGTGTGTGTGTGTGTGTGTGTGTGTGTGAAGTAAGGTTTACTCTCTTTGTTTTCTATTTAACGGCGTCCGCGACCTTGGAGCATCGATAACACAATGGGAAATGAAAGTGTGTCTGTATAATTTACTTTCTTCAAATGCTATCATTCGATACAATTCAGAAAATAATGAATGCAACGCGTTTTGTAACCTTGTATTATGTTTCTGTACATCATCAATGCCAATTATTAGAATTTGTTCGTTATATATGCCCATTTAAAGGATGAAAATAAAAACGATTCTAGACTGGACAAAAAATGCATGTACGTCAGTTCGATTTGGATACGTGCTACCGTGTGTTAATGTATAGACTTATGTATGTTGGTTATTATAGTTCCATTGCATATTTGGACTGTAAGAACAGGTTATTTAAGTATGCCATCCATTGATACGCCCTTTTGCATATTAATATATGTGTGAACATCTCCGTGCGCTGTGTACTTTCTGCGTATATGTAAACCTGATTGTTACCTAATTAGAATGCGTGGACGAGAACAAACTAAAACGAAATGCGCCGAACGAATGGATGCCATTCGCCTTTTCGATTGTCACATGAACATGATGCTCCATATGCATCGCAATCCAATGAAAGACGTGAATCCCTCTGTTGTTTCCAGAGGAGATGATGTTCGTCTTGCTTACAATATCTTTAATCACTTGACTAGTAGAAGTAGTGGTAGTAGTAGTAGTAGTAGTAGTAGTAGTAGTAGTAGAAGTAGTACTTGTAGTAGTTGTCTAATGCTAAAAGAAAGTCATGCAAGTAAGACAATAAAACATAGTTACTTTATATATTGTTAAGATTTAAAGGGAAGATCCTTTTTCTGTTCGCTTCATTCTGCTTTTCACCCATGCATTCATTCATTCTCTCTTTTCTTTCATTCTAATACGATCATGTCTTTGGTTTAAACAGAATTAAAGTGCATATCTGAAAAGTGTCACACTGTCACTTTTGCACACGCGCATTCATGACAACATTTACTCCATACGCACACGCAATCTTTCCAATCAACCAAAAGGCGCCAACTTTCTTTCCTTCTGGCATCATTTTTCCCACTGAAATAGTGTGACCCAAAACCTCGAGAGTTTGAAACCGGCACGAATTTTGGATGGTCTCGCAGTTAAACCAAAACTTCGGAGTTTGGAAAAAAACAACAGCTCGTAAGTTAGAAAGGAGGTCACTCCATGACTTTGCAGCCAACAAAATGTCGTCAAAAAACTGACTGCACCACATTCATGGAGTTTCAGGGCTCGCATCATTCTGGCAAAAGAAGCTGGGGCATTTTGCAAACCGAATGGCATTTTCGTCCATTGGAAAATACCAAAAGGTGTTTGAAATGCTGTCTTTTCCTTGTCAGCTTCAGCCATTGGAATCTGCCAGTATCCTTTAGTCAAGTCTACTTTCACAAAATGATTTCCTTCTGAGAGCTGACACAGAAGTTCTTCAATGTCTGGGATAGGCTCGGCATCGAACACAGTGATCTTGTTTAATTTCCTGTAATCGATGCAGAACCGCACCGAGCCATCAGATTGTCTACCAATACAACTGAGCTGTACGGAGATGTAGAAGGTTCTATGACCTTTAATTCCAGCATTATTTTGAATTCTCTCTCGACAACCTCTTTTTTTGCAAACGGGAGGGGTATGGTCTGGTTCGCACTGGTAGTTCAGTAGTTAACTGAATACAATGGGGTTCAATACCAGTCACTGTACCTGGGGTATCTGTCAACACATCCTGAAAGTCTTTCAACATTTCTTTGAGCTGTTCTGTCTGACTTGCAGACAAATCATTCGACAGAACCACATCATCATAGGTTTCACCTTTGATAGACAGAGTAGGAAGGGGTACAACATCATCTGCACTGGTAGATGTTAACACTCTTACATTTGCTGTTTTCACAACCTTTGATCTGTCCCTGTACGTTACATTGGGTGCAAAATCATCACGGATGATATCTGTCATGTTGACATCAGTTTCTGACAGACATATGCATTCAACTGACTGGTTGATGGCAACATTTTACGTTCAACATACTTCTTCAACATGTTCACATGAAATACCTTCTCAGTGTTTGCCATTTTGATCTTATAATTAACTGCAGAAAGTTTTTCGACCACCTGAAAAGGACCCTTCCACATAACACGAAGCTTGTTATGTTCATCAGTGAGTAGTTACAAGGACTTTACCCCCTTCATTTAAAAAGGAAAAGTCCCTTTTTGCTTTTCTATTTTGCAAACCCCGGGGGGAACATTGTTTTTCTGTCGTGACTGTTTGCCTTTGGGTTTTGGCAGGACAGTTGTTTACCAGCAGAAAGTTTGTCGAAGCTTTCTCGTTTTTTCCCCTTGTTTTTTTAATCCCTGGGGGTAATTGGAGTTAACCCGTTTTGAGACTTTTTAACCCGTTTTTTAGCCTTTCCCTGCTCTAGAGGGTTTGATCGGGGGTACCCCAATGACAAGGAACGAACGACCCTTTCCAGCCCCAAACCATGTATTGTGCAAAAACCGGGGAAAATTTGCCCAGATCAAGTCGCATTTTTGGGTTATTTTTAAACAGGGGGTTTAAAAAACCCGGGTTTTTAAGTAGGGTTTGAATCGACCAAATTTTCGCCGGGGAAAAGTTTAATCTTGCCCCCAAAACGATTTACATTTTTGGACAGTTTTTGGATGGGGGTTTTTAAAGCAGGAAATTTTTTTTTTACACCCCCGGTGGTGCCCCCAGTGTCTCGAAAAACCAAAGCCTGCAATCCGTTGAGGGGCTCCGTTTTCAAAACACCAGTCCATAAACCCGTTTTGATGGGGTTTTCCCCAAAAAAAGGCCTTTTTTCAAAATTTCAGTGGAGACTAATGGGATTTTAAAATCTTTTGGGTTTAAAGGGGGCCCAATTTTTTTTTTAAAATGGAATTTGGGCCAATCACAAAAAAAAAACATCGCTTGTCTATGGAAGTGACCGATTGTGTGAACTTGGGGTTCTGTCCTCAAAACGGGCCCCAAAAGGGGTTCACGGGGGGGTCGTTTTTTCCACGACCTCGGAAAGTTTGCTGAAGAGAAAAGGGTTTTTCGGCGGTGGTCTGGTACTGACGAAAGTCCCCTGCCCCCGGGGAAAACGTTCCCCTTCCGTTCTAGGTTAGGATACCCTTGAGGACCAAAAAAAATGCCCCCACAATTTCCTTTCCTTTTTTTTTCCCCTTTTCCCGATGGGATAGTACATGGGGAATTTACCAAAGAGGGAAAAATTTCCCCTTTTCCCTACCCAACGCCCTTATTGGGGTGAGCGATACAATACTGATCACCCAAATCTGCACTTTCCTCAACGCTTTAAAATTCCCCTTTTTTTAAAAGGGAAAAGTGGCCAGATCTTTGCTCCCCCCACTCGGGAAAAGTTTTTCTCTAAGAGGAGATCCGCGGTGATTAAAAAGGTTTTGTTGTTTTTGATAAATCGATCCATCGATTTTAAACCAATTGACTATACGAATTAGAAACGACGGAAAAAAAAATTCCCCCTTTGTCGGGGGCGAAAAGGAAGGGAAACGTTCGAAAAAAACGACCCGGAAAACAATTAAAATTTCTTGAGGAGTTTTCTTTAACTGACCCCAAAGTTAAATTTTTTTTTCCCCGCGGGGTGTGGGGTTTACAAATCCCCAAAGGGCCTTTTTTTCCCTTTAAAAACAACGACGCAAAAACCCAATGTCCATTTTTCCCTTTTGGGCCCAACCAAAAGCGTTGCGTGCCCTTTCAAATGGGAAAAAGGAAAACAATCGATGTCACCCTTTTTTTCCCCGAAAGGGCGGTAATTTTGGAAAATTTTATGCTGTTTTTTAATTGTGGCGCGCTTGGGGGAAACCGAGGGGGGAGTTTGGTGGAGGTTCTCTCGATGCCTGTAATTTTTAATTTCGCATCGGTCTTTAAATTCAAACTGCCTCAAATTAACTTGCGTTTCTTTTTTTCAAACTTCCCTCTGTAGTCTTTTTTCTTCAAAATTTTTGTTTCCTTTGATTTTTTCTCTCTCTCTTAGCCTGTCTGCCCTATTTTATGCATTGCTGACCTTTTTTGGTAGTTTTTCTCCAAACAAAAAACCCCAAACGTTGCTTGTTGAACTATTTATCAAAATCAAACCTTTAAAGAAACCCTCAACGATTTTAAAAAAAAAGAAATTTCTAAGTTTGAAAAATAAAAAGGGGATATTGGGGGGGTGTTTTAGGGTTTTATAAAACGAAAGTTAATCATAAAAATAAAAAAATTTTAAATTTTCCGGGTTGTAAACCGAAAAAATTCCCAAAAAGGATTATTTTTAAATTTCCCAAAGGGAAAGTATTTTCCAAAAGGATTTTTTTTTTCGAAAAAAGGTATCAATTTGGAAAATTTAAAAAAAAATGAAAATTCAATGGGTAATCTCTGTTTTTTCCCAGGAAAAAAAAAAAAAAAACAACACAACATTAAAGTTTTTTGGAAATAAATTCTTTATAAAATTTTGTTCTTAAATGTTCTTGTTGCCCGTCTTTCTTTCTTACTTAATTTTTAAAAGAATTCACAAAAAAAAAGTATCCCTTATACGATAAAGAAAATGAATTTACAAAAAAATGGAAAACCCCAGCAATTAAAAAAAGGGGGGAAAGGGAAAAAACAAAAATAGCGGAAATCCTACCTAAAAGATGAAAAAAGTGGAAAAAAAAACTAGAAGGAGCTTATTGAGGAGAAGGTTTAAGAGGTTTTGAAAAAGGGGGTGAAAAGGAAAAAAAAAAGGTTTAAAAGGATCGGAAAAAGTGAGAAGAAATCAAAAACAGCAAAAGAAGGCCCCCAGGAAGCAAACCCAGTGGTCACTGTTTTCCGTGAAAAAAATGGGCGGGGAAAAAAAATATTTCACGTTTTACACAAACCCCTAAAAATTAATAAAACAAAAAAGATAAACAATCAATAAATAAAAAGTACATTCACCCAAAAGCAAGAAGATAAACCAACACACAAAAAAAAAAAACAAAAATAAAAAAATTTTTTAGGAGGGGTTTTTTCCCCCCACTTGTTTTTCCTCTGTCCCGTTGAAAAGGGGACAAAAGGGCGGTTTTTAAAATCTGGGGGAAAAAGGGGGCTATTTGAAATGAAAAAAAGTTTTTACCCGAGAAAAAAAAAAAAACAAACCAACAAAATAAAAATAAAAAAGGGGCGTCCGGGGGTTTCCCACTCTTTGAAAAAACGCCCCAATTTTTGGGCCCCAGGGGGAAAAAGGCGGGGGGGGCCTCCCCCCGAAATTCCCCCGGGGGGAAAAATGGGGGACCCACTAAAAAAAAAACCAATACAAAAAAAAAACCAAAAAAAGAAAATTAAGAAAAAAGAAAATCCTCCCTCGCATGGAAAAAAAAAATTCTCAAACACAAAACAGAAAAAAAAAAAAAATTTCAATTTTTTCTCGCAAAATTTTTATTAAAATTTTTTTCTTTTTTTAAATTTCCCTTTCCCCCAAACCCCTTTAGGGTACAAACAATTTTTTTTTTTAAAAATTTTTAAGACAAAACAAATTTTTCTTCTTTTTGTCCAAAAAACCCCGGGGGGTTTTCAAATAAAATCTTTCCCTGAGGGTCAAAAAGAAATCTTTCTTTTCTTTTTTTTTTTTTTTTTCTTTCCCGGGGGAAAAAAAAACAAAAGGCAGCTTTGTCGGGAAAACACCCCGTTCCCCTGTCATTTTGCACAACCCCATTCTTTACAGCATTTACTCCATTTCGCACACGCAATTTTCCAATAAAACCCAAAAAAGGGCACTACCAAAAGTTTTTTTTTCTCCCCCTCTCCTTCGGGGGAAAAAAGTTTACTAAATCACATCAAACAATTCTTTTTTCAGTTTTATACATGTATCTCTCTTTTCACACTAAAAGAAACTTAATTTAATTTAAGATTCTATAAAATCAAAGGCCTTACTCACATTAGCCAAGATCCAGACCAAAAGGGAAAAAAATAATTTTGGGAATCATTTTATGCCATGCGGATTTAGATTTATGAAAGGGCCCCCTACTGCATGATTCCCCGTCTCTCTCAATAATCCCTTTTCGCCCCCCTTTAATTTCCCGTCACTGGGATATGGAGTTCCGACTCCTCTCCTGGGGGTCTTTATTTGCTGGGTGGGAAAAATTTCGGGGTGTTCCCCCACCCTGGCCTTTTTTAACCCCCCTCCGGGGGGGAAAAAGTGAAAGGTTTAAGGGTTTAAGGGCCCGAAACCCCAATTAAAGGGTTTGTTTTTAAAAAAAACTGCTTTCCCCAAATCAAAATTTTTTTTCTTTTTTCTTTCTTTAGGTTTTCCCCCAAAATTTCCCCAACTACTTTGGCTCCCCCTGGTAAAGGGCGGGCCGCGTGAGGGACAGCGGGGCCCCAAAATTTTGAGTCTCTAGGCCATTCTGCCCCGGGCCCTAAAACTGATTCTTTCCTCCCTCCTCCTCGTGAGTGCATACTCGTGTTCAAAACCATGACCAGCACCTTACCAGCCCTTATTAACTATCTCTCAGTGGTCACTTTCACCCAATGACCATTCTTGTTTATTTAATGAGTCATTCTCACAATTTTTTGGGGGGAGGGCCTGCTACACTAGTCAAGCCACATGAATATTCTTCCTTTTGTTGTGGCATGGGGAAATGATTCATATCCTAAATACATGTGATGGAGCGTCACATGCCTTGATGTGAGGCTACGTCACATGACAAAACGTTATCTGGATTGTTTCTGCAAACTTTTATATTCAATCTTTAAATGCTAGCATCTTTTCCACCATTCAATACTCTGTTAAACGTCGTAGATTTTGGTTGTTCCTGTGTGTATGTACAGTGTTTTTCCTATGTTTGGTAGGGTTCGAGTAAGGGGGGGAAAGTAGGAATGAAGTTTTATTTTTTTTACTTATTTATGATTTTTTTTGTGTGGTGTGGTGTTGTTTGTAGTGGTGGTGATGTGTTGATTGTAGAGGTGATAGTGATTGTAGTGTGTGTGTGTGTGTGTGTGTGTGTGTGTGTGGTGTGTGTGTTGTGTGGTGTGTGTGTGTGTTTGTGTGTGTGTGTGTGGGGCGTTCTTTAATTTAATATCTTTTCACTTTAAGTGATATAAGCCCAAAAAAGCCAAGTGTGTGTAGGGTGTGTGTGTGTGTGTGTGTGTGGGGTGTGTGTGTGTGGTGTGGTGTGGGGGTGTGGGGTGTGTGTGTGTTTTGTGTGTGTGTGTGGTGCGCGCGCGCGCACGCGTGAGTGTGTGTGTGTACATGTATAAGTGTGTACCCGCGTGAGAGAAAAAAATATTTAAAGTAATACTGTATATATATGCAATGTGTTTAAATTAGTAAATTCCAATGACATTGAGGGGAGGAAGGTGGATCAGGGGGGATAGGGGAGGGGTCGGGAGGGGGTGTGGTTTGGTGGGGGGGGGGGGGGGGGGGGGGGCTGAGGGGTGTCTGCAATACTAAATGGAAAAAAAACACAATACAAACTGTAATACAACCTAATACAACATTATCAAAACAAGGAATCATCAGAGCAAGTTACCAATGGGACTCTTATACAGTCCCTGTACAATGTCAATATTTGTAAATAATTCGAAAGTAACTTTCAGGTCGGTAGCGCACGTGGTCTCTCTCTCTCTCTCTCTCTCTCTCTCTCTCTCTCTCTCTCTCTCTCTCTCTCTCTCTCTCTCTCTCTCTCTCTCTCGTGTGGCGTGTGTGTGTGTGCGTGTGCGTGCGTGCGTGCGTGGTCGTGCGTGTGTGGTGTGTGTGTGTGTGTGTGTGTGTGTGTGTGTGTGTGTGTGTGTGTGTGTGTGTGTGTGTGTGTGTGTGCCCTGTGGGACACCATTTGGGGCTGTGTCTTAAAGCGGCTCTGCTTGCCGTGTGAATACCCTTTGGTGTCCTAGAGGCTGAAACGTGAGCTCGACGCGGCCAAAGTCTGTGAACTGTGTCTGTTAGGACATTTCTAAATGCCAGTGAGGTCTGCGCTAGAAAAAAATGCTATGAATCTTTGTTGATCTGCTTTGGTTGTACCGCCACATGTGTGTCGGCGGTTTGGAGTGATTACATGTGGTTGTTGTGACATCTACGTGCTTGTGTGCCAGGTGATTTATTTGATTTGTGTTGATATGTGTTATAATGTTTTTGATGGTTCAGGCAGCAATATAAAAAGAAACTTTGTTTGTTGCCTGGCTGTCCATGTTCATGTGGTGTGTGCGTGGTGTGTTGTGTGTGTGTGTTGTGTGTGTGTGTGTGTGTGTGTGGTTGTGTGTTGTGTGTGTGTGTGTGTGTGTGTGTGTGTGTGTGTGTGTGTGTGTGTGTGTGTGTGTGTGTGTGTGTGTGTGTGTGTGTGTGTGTGTGTGGGAGAGAATAATCGTTACACACATCCAGACTTTTGAAGTGAGAGTCAGACAGTAATACACATACATACAACACACACACACACACCACTTGTGTGTGTGTGTGTGTGTTGTGTGTGTGGTGTGTGTGTGTGTGTGTGTGTGTGTGTGTGTGTGTGTGTGTGTGTGTGTGTGTGTGTGTGTGTGTGTGTGTGTGTGTGTGCGTTCGTGCGTGTGTTGTGTGTGTGTGTGTGTGCGTGTGGTGTGTGTGTGTGTGTGTGTGTGTGTGTGTGTGTGTGTGTGTGTGTGTGTGTGTGTGTGTGTGTGTGAAATGATGTTTACTCTCTTTGTTTTCTATTTAACGGCAACCGCGACCTTAGAGCCTCGATGAAATAATGGGAAATGAAAGTGTGACTGTATAATTTACTTTCTTCGAATGCTATAATTCGATGGAATTGAGAAAATAGTTAATGTAACGCGTTTTATAACCTTGTACTATGTTTGTGTACACCATTAATGCCAATTATTAGAATTTGTTTAGAGGATGAAAAAAAAAGATTCCAGATAAAAAGAAATGCATGTACGTCAGTTCGGTTTGGATATGTGCTACCGTGAGTTAATGTATGGACTTATGTATGTTGGTTATCATAGTTCCAGTGCATATTTGGGCTGTAAGAACAGAATATTTAAGTTTGCCATCCATAGATATGCGCTTTATACATTTACATATGTGTGAACATCTCTGTGCGCTGTCTACTTTCTATGCATATGCAAACTCTTATGTTACCTGATTAAAATGCGTGGATGAGGAAAAAAAAAGAAACGCGCCGAACGAATGGATGCCATTCGCCTTTTCGATTGTCACATGAACATGATGCTCCATATGCATCGCAATTCCGATGAACAGACGTGAATCCCCCTGTTGTTTCCAGAGGAGTTGATGTTCGTCTTGCTTACCAATATCTTTAATCACTGGACTGCTTGTAGTGGTAGTGGTAGTAGTAGTTGTAGTGTAGTTGTAGTTGTAGTAGTAGTAGTAGTAGTAGTAGTAGTAGTTAGTAGTAGTAGTAATAGTAGTAGTTGTTGTAGTAGTAGTAGTAGAAGTAGTACTTGTTGTAGTAGTCTAATGCTACAAGAAGTCATGCAAGTAAGACAATAAAACATAGTTATCTTTATATATCGTTAAGATTTAAAGGAAAGGACTGTTTTTTTTCTGTTTGCTTCATCTGCTTTTCACCCATGCATTCATTCATTCTCTCTTTTCTTTCGTTCTAATACGATTGTCTCGGTTTAAACAGAATTAAAGTATGAAGTGATTGTTGAAATTTTAGTATTTTGTGTGTGGTTACATTCTGTGTTAAGTTGTGTGTGTTGTTCGTGTGTGTTGCAAGTGTGTTGTTGTTTGTGGGTGTCGGTTGTGTGAGAGTAGTGTGCGTTTCTGGGTGCGTGGTGACGTGGTTGCGTGTGGTGAGTGGCGTGGTGTGCGTGGTGCGTGGTGCGTGCGTGCGTGCGTGTGCTGTGGTTGCGTGCTGCGGCTGCGCGGCGCGCGTGCGGCGGCGGCTCGCGCTTAAACAGCAACAGTGAGGCTTCTGGACCACCAGGGGAAAGGTACAAACAAGTGCAAAAGAGACACAACTTGATTCGACCAATAAATCGTCTTTAGGCACGACAAGCAGTACGAAACTCACAGACATAGAGACAATTACTCATCTTTTCCACCAGAGTGGCACGTGTATTCTCGGGTCGATTGAATGTACAAATGGGACTGGAGGGGAAAAGGGAGAGTCGGGTAGGAGGGGAATATTGGCATAACTAAGGGAATATTGGTGTAACTACAAAACAACAACAACAACAACAACAACAACAACAACAACAACATCAACAACGATCATCATCGTCGTCGTCGTTGTCGTCGTGTCATTCATCATCATCATCATCATCATCATCATCATCATATCATCATCATCATTAATTCGTGGACGTGTTCGTTAAAGCACAAATACTTGTAAGACTATCTCATATTTTCTCACTATTCATTCATCTTTTATTCACGACTGCGATACAGAATATTAAAGATCATCAATTTTCTATTCATTCATCTGTATCACCTGGATATCAGTATTCATGTCATCATCATCATCATCATCATCATCTCATCATCATCATCTCATCTCATCATCACATCATATATCATCACCACCTCATCATCATCATCATCATCATCATCATTTCTAAAGCATATCAATACTTTCACAACACACACCAGATTTCTTTCCATCATATTCATTCATCATCTATCATCATCATCTCGCCACCACCACATCACCATCAAAATATCATCATCATCATCATCATCATCATCATCATCATCATCACCACCATCCACCACATCATCATCATCTCATCATCATACATCATCATCATCATCATCATCATCATCACCATCATCATCATCACCATCATCGTATCATCATGTCAAACAGTGGACAAAACAAAGAATAGAAGCGATATGAAATGTAGCATGCTCCTGGGAACTCACAATTCATGCTCAATGACGTTTACCTACAGCATAGACTGCACTTCAGCAGTCTGGGAGATGTCGGAACAGCAGATGTGAACTGTGCCCTTGAACTCACAACACAACTCACTCTCACTGAACGCACCCCGTTGTGCTTCAAACGGCAATGGCTGTTGGGGTCATTGATTTAAACATAATTTTATCAAAGTGTACACCAGTTGTGTGTGTGTGTGTGTGTGTGTGGTGTGTGTGTGTGTGTGTGTGTGTGTGTGTGTGTGTGTGTGTGTGTGTGTGTGTGTGTGTGCGGGGTGCGCTGTGGTGCATTGTGTCTGTGTGTTATTTTTTGTTTTATTCTTCTCGCACCGACACATTTCACTCCAATCCTATCATCATCCATCCATCTATCTATCTATCTATCTATCTATCTATCTATCTATCTATCTATATCTATCTATCTATCTATCTATATTTATCACTCAATTAGCTTATAGATGTAGGTTGGATAGTGTTGAACTGAGACCATACCTTCTGACTGTTGGGTTAATCTTAAAAAGAAAATTGGTTGAAAAAGTAAAACAAGACATGGCACTAACCGACCTTAAAGACAAAGGCATACACAACGCACAGCACAGTGAACGTAACTCCGCCATCCAGTTATTTTCACACTGCTATAGTTTACGATTAACATGAAAACCACACAAGCCACCCAACACATGGGATGTGGGTACCCCTGCATATGTGAGATATCTTAAAACTGATAAAGGGCGGTGCTTCTATTGGTGTCACACTGTAAACGGCACTAGTGATGGTAATGTGTGTAGTAATTTACTCCATACATGGACAAACCCTCACCTCCTATTCCCAGCTCCAGACGGCTCCTAACACCAGACATCCGCCCTATTAATCTATTCGGCTATGTCTTAACACTGAAACTCAAAGAAATGTACCACCCTCCTATCAAGGCAAATACAGATACCATCCAAAGAAGTGCAGCCAAACAAGCTAACGCAGAAACATTTATGAACACTTCGGATGCAATGGCACAGACAACAAGATGCTAGATGAGGGAGACACACAAAGGAAATAACCCAAGATGTACCAGCCGATTGGTGACGTCAGCACTACTGGGGGGTCTCCATTGTGTGTGTCATGGGTGGTCTCTCATTGCGTCTAGCATCTAATACTGTGTGCTTGGTTTCATTGTCACGGACGGTACCAGTGGCAATTGTGAATGTCCTGTTACATTCATGTCTGGTATTCATCGGCCACAGCCGGCCAGCTAGACACATCACAGTATATTTACACCTGTGAAAAACGTGTCACACGAGGGACAGAATTTTCTACCCCACAGTAAGGCAGTCTTTACATCATCATCATCATCATTCTCTTGCTAATGATGGGCGTAGAGGAGAGATGAGAGACACTCTCGAAGCCAGGCACCGCCATCCGGCCCTGTCCTCTGCCTGTCGCATCAGCGTGGGGCCATCCATCCTGGTCCATTCTTTGATGTTGTCCATCCAGCATTTGGCTTGTCGTCCCCTTCGTCTGCCGCCTTCCAGCGTGCCCTGGATGACTGTTTGGGGCAGTGAATTGTGGCGTATGACATGCCCGAACCACGACAGCTTCCTCTTCTTGACTGTTGTCAAGAGGGGTTCTTGGGGCCTGCAAGTGATGTTATTTGGCTCCTCACAAGGTCGTTTGTCTTCCGGTCTTGCCAAGAGATCCCGAGCAAGCGCCTGAAGCATTTAGTTTCAAACGTCTGGATTCTCTTGGTGGTATGTGCTGTCATGGTCCAGCTTTCGCAGCCATACAGCAGGATGGACAGCACCAGGGACTTGTACAGCTTCATCTTTGTAGGAAAGCTGATCTCCCTGCTCTTCCAGATCTTGTTTAGCTTTGCCATTGCTGCTGTTGCGATCGCTAGTCTGGTCTTGATTTCTGTTGTAGAGCGTCCGTCTTTGGTGAGAGTGGCGCCAAGGTATTTGAAAGCGTCCACTTCTTCAAGCTGTTGTCCGTTCATGTAGATTTCGCATGGGTGTTGGTTGTGCTGTTGACCAGGACTTTGCTTTTTTCTGTGCTCACTTCCATTCCATATGCACCTGCCCTTTCTTCCAGTCTCTTTGTCAGGTCTTGTAGTTCTTCGTTGCTGCCTCCCATCAGGTCGATGTCATCTGCGAACCTCAGATTATTGATGGTTCTTCCTGCGATGGAGACAGTGGAGTGGAAGTCATGGAGGGTTTCACGTATGATGTTTTCCAGGAAGAGATTGAACAGTGCGGGAGATAGCAGGCAGCCTTGACGGACTCCAACTGTGGTCTTGAAGTAGTCCCCTATCTGGTTGTTGAGGAGGACTGCGCTGCTGGCGGTGTTATACAGCGCCTGGATGGTTTGGACGAGACCCTCCTCTATGCCAAACGTTCTGAGCACCTTGTGCCACACCCTGTCAGGTGTTCTTCCGCCTCTTTCTTCAGTCGATTCAAGATGACTCTGAGCATGACTTTACTGGTGTGGCTAATGAGACTTATTGTTCAGCAGTTCTGGCATTGGCGCAGATTTCCCTTTTTGGGCAGGGGGATGTTGAGGGATTGAGTCCATTCTGTGGGCCACTGTTTTGTCTCCCAGATCTTCTGACAAATCGATGTTACTAGAGTGACCAATTCCTTCCCTCCATGTTTGAGCAGCTCTGCTGGAATATTGTCTTTACATACCCATCATGAAACAAAAACTTGCTTGCGATTGTCTAGATGATTTACCAAACTAATAGCGGTGCCGGTGTTACTTTACTCGCTAAACGCTGTATTGACAAGAGAGAAGTCTGACATGCTAACTGGCATTTCTGAAAAGAAAAGAAAAGAAGAGGAAACAAAGGAGAGATGATGGAAAAGGGAATCAGTTAATAAAAGGTACATAGAATACAGACCAACAAGATGACGAATGAATGATTCAAGGAAAATAAAATTTCGCCACGGAGAATCACAGCGAACAGCTACAGCTCGGAACAGCAGGCGAACGAAAAGTGGAAGTGAGCAAAACGGCAGCCACGAACCGGAAGGAAACCAACGCACATGGTACTGGCTGGGGCGCAGCCACAACACAGAACAGCCCTTGCCTTTGATGGAAACAAGAAAGAAAGAAGACCTTTCAACACATGACACACCGCCACAACGGGTACAACTTGTTCCTGAAGAGAACGCCGTACTGAAGAATGAAGACCTCCACCGACAGAAATTCAGAAGTGAACAGAAAAGAAGACAAGTCAAGTCACACCGACGACGATGCTACTCTTAGAGAGAGGAGAGAGAGAGAGAGAGAGAGAGAGAGAGAGAGAGAGAGAGAGAGAGAGAAGAGAAGAGAGAGAGAGAGAGAGAGAGAGAGAGAGAAGAGAGAGAGAGGGTCCCATCTGAGGGTCTAATCAGTGCGCGTGCGCAGAGATAAGGTGATGTCGTATCAGGGCTTAAGCTAGCGTTCATTTCTGAAGACAAATACGTTAATTAAAAAAAAAGGTCGTAATTTGTGCTGGAAACCAGGGATTTAAACAACGTGAAATATCAGTACCCCCAAAAGCAGTGATACCAAAGAGTGATAAACCTGGGGTATATTTCCGAAATTGTGGTCCTAAATTGTTGACCATTTTACATGTGAACATTACTGCAAAATTGTTGACCAATTTTTACCTTGTGACATTTTAATATGCAAATTGTCGACCAATTTACACATATGTGAAACATTATTGCCAAAAACAAAGATAAGACTATCAAGCTTCCAAATGCTCAAAATGAACAAGTTATAATAAGTAAATTACGGGCCGTGATAAGACCTTTTATTGGAAGAAATGGAAAGGAAAACAGAATGCAAATATAAAAATAAAACTGAATACTTATGTTGGGAAAACAAGGGCAGGCGAAAAATTCCTCAATCATAATAAATGGCCGAGCGAGTGTTTGGAAGAACAGAGGGGGTTCGTTGATGGTAGTGAGTGTGAAAAACGTGTTAATGTATGCATATGCAGCCGTCGGCTCTGCAAACTGGAATTATCATGGAATGTTTCGGGCGTATTTGGCGTTAGTAATGAGTTATTAGCATATAAATGTTTTCTATAACAATATTAGTGTCGCGTGGTTGTGAATAGACCAAGTCATCATCATCATCATCATCATCATCATCATCATCATCATCATCATCATCATCATCATCATCATCATCATCATCATCATCAACATCATCAACATCATCATTATCATCATCATCATCAACATCATCATCATCATGATCATCATGATCATCATATCATGATCATCATCATCATCATCATCATCATTATCATCATCGTCATCATCATCATTATCGTCATCATCGGCCTCCGTGTCGTCGTCATCATCATCATGATCATGACCTGCACCATAATCGTCGTCGTCGTCGTCGTCGTAGTCGTCGTGTCGACATCATCATCATCATCAGCAGCAGCAGCAGCACCATCATGACGTTTCTTTATGGGCAGAAATGTTTGTAAGAGGATCCAACTTTTCTAGTATTTATGTTGTCAATACTGAGATGTCAGGAGTAATTAGATAAATACAGATATTAGAAACTGAATATAAACCAGGCAAGTTTGCTGATGACGCGTCATTAACATTAATGGGATACAGAACAGGTTAAGACAAAAATGGGCTGGCAACATTGCAGAATGGACAGGGGGGATAACTGCGTGCCACGGAGCTGGAGGAAGCTGGTGAAGTGTTCACCAGTGCCACAATACAATGATGTCCCGCTCCTTTCCGCCTCCACTCCTCCACCGCATGGGGAGTCACTTGGGCACCACATTGGAGAACAGTCCGCCAGGCTACCCCTCCATACAAAACAAAAGGACAGCGCCATCTTTAAACGTTTGGAGACACAAATCAGGCACCATTTTGTAAATGCTTGAACGTCACCTCAAAGCCGATGACTTTTGTTTAAAAAAAATCATGTATCAATGATACAATATTGGATACCTTCAGCTAATACCTGAAAGGAATTGTAAAACAGACTCTATAAACCGGTATTTCTTTCAATTTCTGTTATTGGCTTAACCAAAAAAGAAAAAAGGTAAGGTAATGTGTCATGCTTCAAGTGCGCCTACAGAATGGCTGATTATGTGTGTGTGCTTTGCGGAATGTGTATCCGTATCTGACGCTTCAATACACGCATGAGATAATCAAAGTATATGAGACACCATGCTAATCATCCTTAATTGGGATCATATAAACTCTTCTCCCAATGTCTTTCGTTATCTACCTTCTTCCTATTTTTATTATGCTAAATATTTACTCACATTTAACCTTCTTTTCTTCTTTTTTGTGCATTTCCTTATGAAACTCTCTCGTGGCTCTGTTGCAAGACTTTTTTGCAGTTTTTCTTGACCCATGGCATTTGACAATATTTGTCTTGATATACTGTATTTTGAAAGCAACATTTCTATGTAATATGTAAAGTCCTTAAGGAGACAACGCCAATGGTTGTGAATCTAGAGTCTTCCTTTGATCTCCTTCAAACACACCAGCCGTACAAACTCCTCCCTGAACTTCCTGCCAGTCAGACAGTACAGGTAGAAATTCACTGCACTGTTACTCTCGGCTAGCAAGATAGAAACAACATAGAACATGTGAACTTTGGCGTATTCATAGCCACTGACCTGGTTGTACTCTCTGGAAAAAAAAGACAGGATATAATCGATGGAAACTGGTAAGGTCAGAACTATGAAGGTCGCGGACACTCAATCACAGTCAGTGTAATGGAGTTAGCAGCTTTTTCCCGTGCTAAAATTTGTTCTCTGTTCCTGTGGTTTAAGGCATCACGAGTGTCTCTCACGGACGCCAACAACCTCCAAACCAAAATAATGTTGCCAAGAACAAGGAAAGCAAAGGGAAAGAGAGAATAAATCGCTACTTCCACATAGACAAACACGTTAAAAACAAACAAGATGAACGCCTCTGACTCCAACAAACATTGATGTGTCATACCATTGTCATGGGAAACAAGGTCAACGCCAAATAGATAATGAGAGTACAGAGCAGAAAAAAGCAGACCTATTCCTAGGAGTAGACCGAGAACTTTGGGACGGGTGCACATCATGCTGACACGATGTGGCCACACCACAGACATGGCTCTGTGCAGGGTCAGACACACCAGATACCAACAGCTGATCGTCCCCGACCCTGTAGACATCCAGACTAGAATTTTGCAGAAGGGCGTGTTCATATCCTGTAAAAAGTATCCGAAGGTGACATCTAACCATTTTTGAAATGTCGAGGAAAACAGAACTATAAGATCCATGACAGCCATGCCAGTGAAATATAATTGACCAGGATTCAGCGGACGTCGTTTTCTGCATGATGACGATGGTCATGACGTTTCCAAACATTCCCAAGGCGACAATGACAGGAAAACATACAATGATCAGATAATTAGCGATTTTGTACAGAGGAATGGACTCTAATGGTATGTCATTAGCATGCTCAGACTTTTCAGCAGACGTAGAGTTGATTAACAATCGGAGAACGTCGAAGATGGTGCCATCATGAGTCCTTGAAAAGGATAAAGTCCTGAAAAGTCTTGGGTTGATTTATGCTTTCAAGGACGTATCTGCATGGACATTGTTTTCCTCTCTGCCATTAACTGGCCACCCGTTGATAGACATGAAGTATTCTGCTATCTGGCGAGCATGTATCGCTGATGGAGTGTTGGGTCTTCTCTCCTGAACTGGAACAGCGGTAAATGCCTCGCTACATTCTCGATATCGTTTGCGATTTTGAGAACATATCCAATAAGAGTTACTTCAGTTTTTATATTGACAAGCGATTCTAATACAATACAGATACCTCAGTAACCTCTGATATGAAAGATCAAAGCTATTTATTGTATCATTAGCCGTCAACGGTCATTCACCCGATTCTCTTTGACTTGGATCTTTATAAATGTCAAGAGCATTCTCTCTCTTCTTCATCTCTCATCATCTCACTACTTCATCATCTCTCTTCTTCTCTCTCATCTCTTTTATATATATATATATATATATATATATAATATATATTATATAATAATATATATATATATATATATATATAATATATAATAAATAAACTAATAAATTCCAAGGATAAGTACCGAGCACCGTTCCAGCAACTTACAGAGCAGCTTGGTGTTGCAATGACTGCAAGAAATATTAAATATATATACAAGCTTGCTCTTATGTTTAGATTGAAGAAATAGGGGGGATAAACATTCATTCTGCAGTGGTAGATGATTCTGCCTAACTAACAGTATGGCTTGAGTGGGTGAATGGGAAAAAAAAATCTTCTCACAATGAACCTTCAGCAAGCTTATAGTCTCCAAGGGGGAGACACCCCCAATAGGGAGGGAAACTCACTAACATATAACTCCTGGTCATATACCAAATTTCGAAACTTGGTGGTTTCTCCTCAGTGACCGCGAAAGTGGAATTTGACTCCTCTGCCTTTTAGTTTTAAGAAGAATGCAATCCCAGAAAAGGCTGGTGCATACCGTATATTTGTTGAGTTTCAAACCAAGGTGCCACCTAAGAAGCAAAAAAAATTGAAGAGCAATAAGCACATTTCTAGTGAAATAGAAAAATACTAAAATTCTTAAGATAAGGTGAGGCAGTTATTATAGATTCGCAAGGGACAAAATAAAACTAATAAATTCCAAGGAAAAGTACGAGCACCGTTCCAGAATACAGACTTTGGTTGGAATTCAAGAAAAATTCGAATTTCAAACTGCCTTTTCTATGAAATATGGAATAAGATTCATGACTAGTGGAGATGATTTGCTACTACGTATGTCTTGAGGGATGATTCGAAAAAAAAATGCTTTCTGAACCCTCAGCAAGTTATGTCTCCAAGGGGGAGACACCTCCAATAGGGGGGAAACTCACTAAATATAAATCTGGTCATATACCGATTTTTTCGAAACTTGGTGGTTTTCCTCAGTGACCGCAGAAAGTGGTAATTTGACTCCTCTGCCTTTTCAGTTTTAAGAAGAATGCAATCCCAGAAAAGGCTGGTGTGCTGGTTGCTGGAAAGGTGCTCGGTACTTATCCTTGGAATTTATTAGTTTGTTGCATTTTAGTCCCTTGCGGATTCATTCCAAGAACTGGCCCTCAGCACTTGTGTCTTAAGAGGATATCTTTTTATATTTTCTACTTTTCACAAGAAAATGTAGCTTGTTTTGCTCTTTCATGATTTTCTTTTGCTTCTTAGGTGGCACCTTTGGTTGGTTTTTTGAAAACTCAACAAACATTCTACAGTATTGCACACCAGCCTTTTCTGGGATTGCATTCTTCTTAAACTGAAAAGGCAGAGGAGTCAAATTACCACTTTCCGCGGTCACTGAGGAGAAACCACCAAGTTTCGAAATATCGGTATATGACCAGGAATTATATGTTAGTGAGTTTCCCTCCCTATTGGAGGGTGTCTCCCCTTGGAGACTATAAGCTTGCTGAAGGTTCATTGTGAGAAGCATTTTTTTTCCCCATTCACCCACTCAAGCACATACTGTTAGTTAGGCAGAATCATCTACCACTGCAGATATGAATGCTTATCTCCCCTATTTCTTCAATCTAAGACATAAGAGAAGCTTTGTATATAATTCAATCTTTCTTGCAGTCATTGCAACACCAAGCTGCTCTGTAAGTTGCTGGAACGGTGCTCGGTACTTATCCTTGGAATTTATTAGTTTGTTGTATTTAGTCCTTGCGGATCATTCCAAGAACTGGCCCTCAGCACTTGTGTCTTAAGAGGATATCTTTTTATATTTTTTACTTTTCACAAGAAAATGTAGTTGTTTTGCTCTTTCATGATTTCTTTTGCTTCGTAGGTGGCACCTTTGGTTGGTTTTGTGAAAACTCAACAAACATACTACAGTATTGCACACCAGCCTTTTCTGGGATTGCATTCTTCTTAAACTGAAAAGGCAGAGGAGTCAAATTACCACTTTCCGCGGTCACTGAGGAGAAACCACCAAGTTTCGAAATATCGGTATATGACCAGGAGTTATATGTTGGTGAGTTTCCCTCCCTATTGGAGGGTGTCTCCCCCTTGGAGACTATAAGCTTGCTGAAGGTTTATTGTGAGAAACATTTTTTTTCCTATTCACCCACTCAAGCACATACTGTTAGTTAGGCAGAATCATCTACCACTGCAGATATGAATGCTTATCTCCCCTATTTCTTCAATCTAAGACATAAGAGCAAGCTTTGTATATATATATATATATATATATATATATATATATATGTATATATATATATATATATATAATATATTATCCTTGAATTTATTAGTTTGTTGTATATTATAAATTATATATATATATATATTATATATATATATATTATATATTATATATATATATATTGATATATGCATGCGATTCATTCAAGACTGGCCCTCATATATATATGCTGCATGTATGTATGTATGTATGTATGTGTATGTATGTGTGTGTGTGTGTGTGTGTGTGTGTGTGTGTGTGTGTGGCCCATTTTTTAACACCCTGTTTCATGCGCTGTTAGCAGTTTATCTTATGATCATTTTTTTTCCTTGACGCCTATATTATTATCATTAGAGCTATTATTTTTCTGTCATCATTATTTGTGTTATCATCAGTACCATCATTACCTTCATCATTACTATCGTCATAATTGTTATTTTTTCTCTTTATCATCATCATCATCATCATCATCATCATCATTAGTATTACCATAATCATCATCCATCATTCATATATTGTTGTTGTTGTTGTTGCAGCTGCTATTGTTTTTATTGTTTCTGCAATTATCATTGTTATAATTATCATTAATGTTGTTATTAATATTACTGTTATTATTAGTATTGCTGTTGTTGTTCGTATTACTATTATCATGACTGTTATTATCATTATTATTATTATTATTACTATTATTATCATTATTATTATTATCTTATCATTGTTATTGTTATTATGGATTAGTAGTAGTAGTAGTAGTAGTAGTAGTAGTAGTAGTAGTAGTAGTAGTAGTAGTAGTAGTAGTAGTAGTAGTAGTAGTAGTAGTTGTTGTGTTGTTCGTCCTTCGATTTCGAAGAAGGTCATGACTTCAATCTCAGATGGAAGATTGCTGAGTGAGGGTCCACAGGTGGCTGGTGAGGCCGATCTGGGCCCGGAAGGAACGCCCACATGTGGGACACATGTGGGTGGGTGCTACAGTGGAGGTGGAGGTAGCTCTGGCCTTGCGCGCGGCTCGCTTTCTCTCAGCTTCTGCTGTGCGTCTCTTCTCTGATGTACATGCACACTTTGTGATGCTGCTTCGCCGGGCTGGGCGGTCCAGGGCAAGCGACTCCCAGGTGTTTTGAAGTTGATGTCCAGGCCTTTGAGGGACACCTTGAGGCAGTCCTTGAAACGCTTCTTCTGTCTCCCAACATTGCTTTTGCCCTGAGTAGTATAGTAGTATTAGTATAGTATGTAGTAGTAGTAGTAGTAGTAGTAGTAGTAGTAGGAGGAGGAGGAGGAGGAGGAGAGGAGGAGGAGGGGGATAAGGAGGAGGAGTAGGAGTAGTAGTAGTAGTAGTAGTAGTAGTAGTAGTAGTAGTAGTAGTAGTAGTAATCTCTTTATTTCATCATTATCGTTACATTATTTTCGAATCGTATTGCCTCCCTCCGAGCTGCCTTGTTTCAATTCCACATCTATGTTGATCCCAGTTTGAGGAGATGAGTGACTGTCTTCTCGTCGTTGGTTTTCTTTGTCTCGAATGTTGTGTGTCTTACTTGAAGAAGATCTAAGCGGTCGAAACGCGCGGTGTTTGTCTTGCAATTTGTCTATTCTTTTGGTTGGTAACACAACGACTTTAAAAAAAAAATCTAACTGATGGAAGCAGTAGACATAATACTGGTGTAAATGGTCAAGGGATTTACGTTATTTTGAGTGACTGCTAAAAAAAACAAAACGGATTTAACAGTAGACATAATACTGGTGTAATTAGTCGAGGGATTTACATTTTTCTGGGTGACTGCTCAAAGAAACGGATTTAACAGTAGACATAATACTGGTGTAATTGGTCGAGGGATTTACGTTTTTCTGAGTGACTGCTCAAAGAAACGGATTTAATGTCGATGTGACTGATTAAGGCAGCTCACCAATCAACACGGAGGACTTGGCATTGATGTGGCAAATCAACACAGTAGACTTTACATTGATGTGGCCAATCAACACAGTGGACTTTACATTGATGTGACTGATCAAGGCAATTTACTTGACATTGATGTGACTTATCAAAATGGTGGACTCAATGTTGATGTGCTTGATCAAGACAATGGATTTAATGTTGCTGTGACTATCAAGGCAATGATCTTTGTAATTAATCAAAACTATGGAGTCCATATAGATGTGAATTATCAAGACAGTAGGCTTTACTTTGACATAGGCAACAGACTTGATAGTATATTGATACAAGTGTTTAAGACAGTGGACTTGATGTTATAATCATGTGACTGTTTAAGGCAGTGGACGTTATATTGATGTCACCGATCAAGGAAGCGGATTTGATAGTAATAATCGATCACTGGAATGGTCTTTATAGCATATTCATGTTGCTGATCAAGGCAATAGAATCTGTATAAATGAATTATCGCAGACGTGGACTTCGCACTGCCTTCAATGGAAATATCTTTAAAGCATTAAAGATTGTTGAAAGACAGACCTTTGACTGGCAGCATTTGTAGGAAGAAAATGGTAAACATTCCCTAAGAAGAAGAGTTGCGATCGATAATTGCATGCCTCACAAAGTTTCTTGTATGTGTGTGACAAAAAACACGCCTACGAAAAGTTTTAAAACAGAGTTGGCTTAAAACAGAGTTGGGCCACTCTTCATCGACTCTGGAACCAAACAAGTCGTTGAATATGGAGCTCAATCCCCTTAAGAACTATTTTCAGGGCTCATCTCCCAGTTTGCAATTTGCATCCACATCAACTATCCGGGATCAGCTGTCTGCAATTGTAGTTTCTTTACCAGGCAACACAAACATAGTTAAAAGTAAACCATGTCCATTCCGTTTTGAAGTGAGGGATTGGTTTGTGTCCACATAGGCAATACAGCAGGCCATTGTTATACAACATAGCACATATTATTTCCCCGTAGAATACGTCTGACATATTTCCTTCAGAAATGCAGTTTCTGCTCTGGACATGACATTTCACGTAAAGACATTTCAAGCAAAACTTCACTTTATATTGTTATCATTGACCTATAGACTACTTACTCTGACTCACCCATGTTACGACCCGTGAAGTGGTATGTAATATGTAAGTCTAACGTGACGTTTAATGCTGTCAATGTTTCATTGCTCATTGTGCGCATCGGCGGCACCTGCCACCTTCATGTGTGCTCTTTGCTGAGACAACCATTGCTTCTTCACATGTCCCATGAACTGATTTGAAACCTCCTTTGTTATTTTCTTGTATATTTTTCAGTGCGGTGGACTATTAGTTTTCAATGTAGCCCATAAAACCTCTGCCATTGTGGATAACCTGCTTTATTTATTTTCGTAATCATTTTTTTTCTACACGTTTAGCCTTTAAGACAATAATGCGTCTGTCCAAAGCTTTGGCATGCTGTGTATTATGGGTCGCTGTCACCGATGATCTAGTCAGTTTTCCTTCTTTCAGCTGTTAACTGACTTCAACTGACAAAGGGTGCCATAAACCATGAAACAAGAGAAGTTTCCTTGGTAGAAATGTGCGTAAGTATAGATGATTAAAAAAACAAAC
>CM031624.1:34802445-34804945 GCA_018398815.1 Conus ventricosus | reverse complement strand
CAAGATCTTTGCATGCAAGATTACAGCTTAGTCGTGTTGAGAAATAAATGCCTAGATACTTATATTTATTGACTGCGGGCATACTTACTCCATCATAACTCCAGTGCTCCCTAACTCCTAAATAACCACCTTTTATGAAGACAATGATGTTGCTTTTTGCCATGGTCACTTTTAAACGAAGTGAACTAGCAGCTCTGTGAAGACTGTTCAGCTGGGGTTGGAGACCAACAACTGTTTCTGATAATAGGGCAACATCGTTTGCCAATAATAAAATGAATACTTGTAGGTCTGTAGTAAATTGTGCACCATGTCTTCCAATAGAAACACCATCAGACGTCAATTCATTAATAAAGAGAGAAAGATAGGATGGGGCTACACACATCGCCTTGTTTCATGCCACTAGTACATTGAATACAATCTGAAATATTTCCCCCACAACTAACTTTAGCTTTCGCACCGCTGTACATACTCATTACACACTTAAATAGCTTCCCACGCACACCGTTTTAAAAAGAACAGGACACAGAATACTCCTATTCACTGAATCAAAGGTGTTTTTTTTTCAAAATCAATAAAAGCTGTATACAATTTACGATTCGAAGAAAACTGTTTTTGTATAAATGCCATCAACGTGCACATATGATCTATTGTAGAGTAATTGCGTTTAAAACCAGCTTGAAATTCTTCCGTCAGGTTGTTCTCTGCTACCCATTCCTGTAATCTATGATTAACCAATGTACTGCATATTTTACTCGCTTCGTTACAGAGTGAAATGACCCGATAATTGTTAGGATTATTTACGTAACCTCTTTTGTGCAGAGTAAGACTGATTGATTCTGTCCACTTTTCTGGATAAGATCTTTATCGAAGAGAATGTTAAAGAAACAGTAAAAAATCCAAAATTAAATCTGATTTACAGCCATATGTTAACAACTCACCAACAATGACATCTGGTCTTGCAGCTTTACGATTAAAAAAACACTTTGATGCAAGTACAACGTCCTCTTTAGTAATTGGGCGATTAAAAGTATCAACGTCCTCAACACTACCCACGCTATTGTACACACACACACACACACACACACACACACACACACACACACACACACACACACACACCACACACACACACACACACACACACACACACACACACACACACTCATTAGTTCATATATCTTTTGTTATGAGGTCCTTAGAATGCTTAAACTAGGTGTCAATAGCAATACTGTTTACCGGTTGTCTGTTTTGTGATTTGGGAGGAGAGAGAGAGAGAGAGAGAGAGAGAGAGAGAGAGAGAGAGAGAGAGAGAGAGAGAGAGAGAGAGAGAGAGAGAGGAGAGAGAGAGAGAGGAGTATCTATTTGAAAGAAAATGAGAGTAAGAAAAGGGGTGGAGAGATAACTAAGTAAAGAATAGACTGATTGAGAACAGCATGACTGCACAGGAAGGAGGACAGAATAGCTGTAACATATGCATGTGAGTAGCATGCCAGTGTGTCAGTGTACAGCACTATGGGCTGGCTGGCACTAAGGGCACATGCAATTTTGGATGTCGATGCCAAGTACGGAGAGGGCCCCTCTATGGCTATACAATGTGATCCCTACATGGTGCACCCAAAATATAACTCTGTCATTGTCAAAAACGCCAGAACTTTGACATGACTGATGGTATATTGGGAAAGGTTTAAGTGCAGAGCGGCTGATTCGGGTCACTAAAGGCAGATTTTACTCCGGTGATTAGAAATGCGCCCGTCAAGTGTACGTGATCTCTCACCTCGATGTCACCTCATAGTTCACGGTGATGACATACATCATGTTGCAGCTCTGACACAAGACTTACTTACTTAGGCCCATAGCTCAAGGGCGAGCATAGGCCATCGACAACACTCCGCCATCCTCAGTGTCTCGCCTCCAGCTGCTACGAGGTCGGCCTCTCTTCCTTTTCCCCTGCGGGTTCCATGTCAGGGCTTGGCGTGTGGTGCTGGATGCTAGCTTCCTGAGAGTGTGTCCAATCCAGCCCCACTCCCTCCACAGAATCTGCTTGGCCACTGGTTCCTGTTCTGCTTGCTTCCATAGATCTTCATTGGTGATCTTCTTTGGCCATCTGATTTTGAAGATGCGCCTCAGACGGTGTTAATGAAGGTCTGATATTTTTTTTTGCTGTATTGCCTTGGTCATTCTCCAAGTCTTGCAGCCGTAGAGCAGAACCGACTTTACGTTTGAACTGAAGATACGCAATTTTGTTGTCCTTCTGATCTCTCCTCTGACAAGAGAACGTACACTTAATTTTGAACGAGCCTTTAATGCCATGCACGATTATATAGCTGGTGAAAGGACTGACTTTGCAGTTGGGTTTCAAGCAAGAAAAATTACCAGATGATTCAGGTGTGGCGATTTTGTTCATTTTTGAAGTGCACAAGTGGGCCTTTGACGCTTTTGTCGAACTTAAATGTAACCACGGACTTGGTTTCGAGGGCAGTTTTGTGCGTTTAGTTTGACA
>CM031624.1:34774945-34797445 GCA_018398815.1 Conus ventricosus | reverse complement strand
CAAAGCAGCCAGCGAAGGGTAGTAAAATGGAACAAAACGAAAGTGTGGAGAGGAAAAAAGTTTTTATAACACACACACACACACACACACACACACACACACACACACACACACACACACACACACACACACACACACACACACACACACACACACACACACACACACACACACACATCTCTCTCTCTCTCTCTCTCTCTCTCTCTCTCTCTCTCTCTCTCTCTCTCTCTCTCTCTCTCTCTCTCTCTCTCTCTCTCTCTCTCTCGGGGCCATGACGGGTAATGGCGTCCGGACAGCAGCTTGTGTTTACCGATGCAAGAAATATTGCTTTGTATGGTGTTGTTTTGAATTGTTTCAAGATGTTATACATTATAACTATTCAGTAAGTAGACAGTGTTGTTGATCGTGTGTGACAATGGTAGACTTGTTGACGTGGAGGGCCGCTATCGGCATCTTTTGTGGCAGACTGAACAATAGGTCAAAGGTCATCCGTGGTAATGTTGATGTTTTTGAACAGAAAAAACGAGGGCACAAACAGTGAACGGCAGGTAACCTCGGCCGATGTCCTTATTACATTTCTACTGTGCTGTGTTATCATAGCTCTGATTGACAGTTTTTGTAGAAACGTGTACGAAGTGCTTTCAACAGAAAATGAACTATTTAAAGAAAAGATAAACCCAAGAGGAACTGTGTCATGTGCTGTAGATGTGATGTGTGCCAACACCTGTGTGTGTCAGTTGGACACGCACGTACAAGTGCTTGTCCTTGCCTTTTCTGCTGCACACGCCGTGTTCTCGCTGAGAAAGCTGCTTCTTAGTGGCGACGTGGAGACCAACCTGGCCCCAACCCTGACGGACAGGTACACTCACACTCCGAAGAAGAAGTCACGGTGACGAATGCTGTGGCAGGACAGCAAGACTTGATTGACAGACTGATGCAGACCATTCAACAGCAGTTTCAGCAACAAACAACATTGCTGAGGAATGATCTTGGTGTGATTAAAGAGGAATTAGGTCAAGTAAACAACAGTGTGAAGAAATAAACAGAAGATGTGACAGACTTGAAGTGGATCACAGGCACTTGACAGAGACCGTGGCTGACATGACGACAGACATACAGCACTTGTTTGCTGAGTCAGATGGCAGAAAAGAAGAGACGCGCCAGTTGACTGAAGCACTTAAGGAAATCAAGGAAGAGGTTGAGAAACTAAAAATAGACACGGACAGACTAGAAGACTTCTCTCGCAGAGATAATCTTCGCTTCTTCGGGATTTCCCAAAAGCAGCCAAGCGAGACGTTCGACACATGTGCCAGTGCAGTGGTGGAGGTTCTTAATAGTACCAATGATCAGAGGCGTTGGACAGAGGAGGATATTGAACGAGCTCACCGAATAGGCTATGTACGTGAAGGTCAGCCTAGGCCCATGATTGTGAAATTTAGAAGATGGAGGGACAAGATGTCAGTGATTACTAACAGGAACACCAGGCAACAACTGCAGGAAAAGGGGGTTAGAGTGGCTAATGATCTCACTAAAGCGCAGGCTCAAATAGTTGCACAAGCGAGAAGGGAGGGAAAAAAGAGCATTCTTTAAGAAAGGTCAGTTGGTCATTGGCCCTCAGTTGCCGGACCCTCGAACATATGCCGAGGTGGTGGGAAGTGGGGATGATAGCAGTGCTGTGACAGGTGTGAAGTCGAAGATTGACAAGACACATGTTCAGAACATTACTGTTGTGAATGACGAAGGTGCGTCAGCCCCAAAGAATCGATGTGTTGACTCTAGTCATCACGGCGACACCCCGAGTCAAGGAAAGAAGCACGGTGGCAGTGGTGGTTCTTCCCCTCCTCCTGTCCATGGCACCCGGCCCACCCAGAGCCAACAGCAGCGTGACGATGGTGACGGGAGTGGAGGACACGTCTCTCGCAGCTACACAGGGAGCAGGCGACACGGGTCGGAGACAACCAGCGGGGATTCCCCGAGTTGTGTCACCGGAGGACGCCGTGGCACTGATGCACGTGCATCACGTGGAGGGCACGCATCGGGCAGGCAGGCGAACATGCAAACCTACATGGGAAACCGGCCAAGCGGGTCTGCAGCTCCGGGTCGTGGCGGGGGGACAGGCGATGGAGTGAGCGACAGGAGCCTGCGCTCGGGCGCCGCGAGAAAGCCATAGGACAGGCCCGACCATTCACCTCAGTGGACATTTTTAAATTATAATGTTGAAAACTTGTATAATAAACTGCATGACCTTTCTTTTCTGAATTATGTAAATAAATTTGACTTTGTTACCCTCACAGAAACTTTCCTTGACTCATCGTTTGATTATAATAATGTATTTTCTGATTATTTAAAGTTTCACGTACCAGCCAGAAAGATATCTTTTCATGGGAGGAATTCAGGAGGGGTATTGTTGTTGATAAGGAAGACTTTGCAGAAAAGTGTGAAAGAAATAAAACTTGACTGTGACAACGTTGTGGCTGTAAGAATAGATAAACATGTATTTGGCATTGACAGAGATGTTATACTAGTTTGCTTGCTATGTTGTCTCGGAAGGAGGCCCTACATACGATGACAAATTGATAAAAGATGGTGTTTTACTATTGGAAGAGATACTATTGCAGCATTTTGAAAAAGACATGGATGCACTTTATTTTATGGTTGTAGGGGACTTAAATGCCAGAACAGGTCACAAACAAGTTGTAAATGAAACGATGATAAACTATGCTAGCAGTATAGAGGATGTTGATATAGATGATGAAAGTTGTGTACGTCGTTCTAAAGATTCAGCTATTAATAATTTTGGCAAAACATTGTTGAACTTTTGTTTCATGTTTGATTTGAGCATTTTGAATGGTTCTTGTAATGGTGATATTGAGGGCGAGTATACTTTTGTGTCTTCCAATGGTTGCAGCTGATTGATTATTTCATTGTCCACAGTGATTTGTTATCAAACTTTGATTTGCGAGTTGGTGACTCTATTTATTCATGGCACTTACCAGTTGAAGTATATGGAGAGGTAAGTGCTGTAATTTAGAGGATAAGCATTTACCACTGCAAGGTGAAGAAAAAGTTATATGGTCAGATGAAAAGGCAATTATATACAAAAATGAACTAGAATGTAATGAATTTCAAGAGAGCTTGCAGAAAGCCTGCCAGCTATTACATATTGATGTGAATGAGAGCCTTGATACATTTGTCAGTGCTTTGTGTGGAGCTGTTGCTTGTATGGTTCGAGTTATTGGTAAAGGTGTCAGGAATTATAATGATTGGTTTGATATTGACTGTAAACGAAAGAAACAGGAAGTTAAAAGGTTACTGAAAAGATTTCAGAGATGCAGAATAGTTAAGGAAAAAAACAAGAAAAGAGAAGAATATGCTTTAGCTCGAAAAGAGTATACTACACTAAGGAAAAGAAAGGAACAGGAGTTTGAAGAAAGCAGAGTAAAGAAACTAAGGATTCTGTTGATGATTCGAAAACATTTTGGGCATTGATAAGATCTGTTAATAAAAAACGTTTTGTTTATAATGAGATATCAATACAAAATTGGCATGATCATTTTTGGGGCGTTTTTCATAATTTTGATAATAATGGTACAGAAAAGATGCAAATTGGGTGCAAGAAGATGACGAAATGGAACCATTATTTAACAATCCTATATCTAGAGAAGAAGTCGTTGCTGGTATCAATCGTTTAAAATCAGGAAAGAGCGCTGGACCAGACAAAATCATAGCAGAAATGCTGAAGCATGCAAACTTAACTGTAATTGATTTTCTTGTTCGTTTATTTACACAACTATTTGAAAATGGTACTTTTCCTTTAGAGTGGGCAAAATCGATTATTATACCAATCTATAAAAAAGGAGACGCTAATAATCCGGTTAACTATCGTAAGTAGCACTTACCAGCATTTTAAGTAAAGTTCACACTCACATACTAAACAAAAGATTAACAAAATGGGCAGAAAATGAGGAAAAGATTATTGAGGAACAAGCAGGTTTTAGAACCAGTTACAGTACCACAGACCATATATTTACACTATACTCACTAGTACAGAAATATTTATTCTGCAATACGAAGCTTTATGTCGCATTTGTAGATTTCAGGAAAGCGTTTGATTCTGTAAATCGCAATGTGCTGTGGAATGTACTTCGTAAAAGTGGTGTGTATGGTAAACTGTACATAGCCATTAGAAGTATCTACAACTCGGTGCTTGCATGTGTACGTGTGAAGAGTGAGTATTCAGATTTTTTCGAGTGTCCGAATGGAGTAAAACAAGGATGTCTGTTGAGTCCGCAGTTGTTTTCTTTTTTCATCAATGAACTAGCAATTGAGTTATCTAATAAAGGTAGACATGGTATTCAGATAATACCCGGATCAGTAGAGATATTTTTTTTACTATTTGCTGACGACGTTATTCTTTATCTGGAACAGTTGTAGGTTTACAAAACCAATTAAAAGTCTTAAAAGAAGAAGCAGATCGTTTATGTTTAACAATTAACTTAGATAAGACAAACATTGTAGTCTTCAGAAAGGGTGGACATCTATCTTCAAACGAAAGATGGTTTTATGGAAATACAAAAGTTCAAGTAGTCAACTCATACAAGTATTTAGGAATGATATTTTCAACAAAATTGACGTTCAGTTACGCATGGGAAGAATCTTTAAGGAAGGGTAAAAAAGGTGTGATTGAAATTCCGAGATCCTTAAAAAAGCTGAATTGTATTGATTGTGGTATATTTTGGAAAATCTTTGATGCACAGATAGAACCTTTACTTACCTATGGAGCTGAAATTTGGGGGTTAGAAGAAAATTCACAGATTGAAAAGTACACACGTATGCTATGAAGCGTTTTCTTCAGGTGCCAATCCATTCGCAAACACTCTTTTATATGGAGAGATGGGCAGGTACCCTCTTTACATCAGATCTTTTGTGAAATGTGTTAGGTATTGGTTGAAAATATTGAAGCTTCCACAGTCACGTTTGTGCAGACAGGCTTATGACATGATGCTATTACAAATGGAAAGAGGCAGAAATAACTGGGCTAATAATGTAAAGAAAGTGTTATCAGAACAGGGTTTTGGCATAGTGTGGATGACCCAAGGAGTGGGTAACGAACAGCAATTTATTACAGAATTTAAGGATAGGCTCATCTGCTCTTTTAAACAGAATTGGCATTCAAGTATGGAAAGCAAAGAAAAGTATCGTTGGTTCTTCTCTTTTAAGAATATATTCCATACAGAAAAGTTTCTTCATGTTATCACTGATAAATGGCATAGAATTAATTACGCAAGATTTAGGTTACGCACATTAGGTTTCAATGCGAATAAAAGATGGTTCGAGTCTGGAACATCCACAGAATTACCATGCCCTTTATGTAGATTCACTACTGACAATGAAAAACACTTTTTATTTCAATGTATTGCATATAATGAAGTGCGTGTAAAATGTTCATTTTCCACTTTGGATGGTTTTGAAAGGCAAGATGTTGCTTCCTTGTTATCATCTGATGACGATGGTGTAATAAAATCAGTTGCTAGATTCATTGCAGAAGCAATGAAGATCAGACAGAAGCATTTACAATGATAGTGGATTGAAAACAGTACCTAATCCCGGAAAATATCAATTTAAACAGGTGGAGGAGTTCAGTAATATAGTCATGGAGTGACTGAGTGAATGGTCGAATTAATCTATTTCATTATATTTTCCCTTTTTGTATATGTGTTGTTGTTGTTGTTGTTGTAATGAGAAAGGAGTTCTCGTGTTTACTCTTTTCTACTTTTTCTACATGTTTTGCTTGTTTTGATTTGATTGATCATTGCCAATAACTGGGTTACATTGTTTGCAATGAAAAGAGGAATGTGTTATTACCCTGTTATCCCCCTTGTCATAAGACCTTTTGGTAATGACAATAAAATGCCAAAGTGTCAAAGTGTCAAAGTGTCTCTCTCTCTCTCTCTCTCTCTCTCTCTCTCTCTCTCTCTCTCTCTCTCTCTCTCTCTTCTCTCTCCTCTCTCAGAGACTATGCTTGACGATCCATTCCATCATTGATATGTAATGCGCAAAGTCTTTTTGGGTACTGCACTTATTGCTGTAGCTCTACAGTCGTTGTTTGAACTTTCCACAACAGATCAGCCTGAAGAACTCCTCCCTGAACTTCCTGCCAGTCAGACAGTACAGGTAGAAATTCACTGCACTGTTACTCTCAGCCAGCAGTCTACTGACAACGTAGAACATGTGAACTTTGGCGTATTCATAACTACCAGCCTGATTGTACTCTCTGGAGAAATAAGACAGGATATATTCGATGGAAACTGGCAAGGTTAGAACTATGAAGGTCACGGACACTACAATCACAGTCAGGGTAACGGAGTTGGCAGCTTTTTCCCGTGCTGAAATCTGGTCTCTGTTCCTTTGGCTTAAGTTATCTCGAGTTTCTCTCACAGATGCCAACAGCCTCCAAACCAAAATAATGTTGCCAAGAACAAGGAAAGCAAAGGGAAAGAGAGAATAAATCGCTACTTCCACATAGACAAACACGTTAAAAACAAACGAGATGTACGCCTCTGATTCCATTAGGCATCGATGTTCCATACCATTGTCAGAGGGAACAAGATCAACGCCAATTAGATAATGAGCATACAGCGCGGCAAAGAGCAGAGTAATTCCCAGGAGCAGACCAAGGACTGTAGGACGAGTGCACATCACACTGACACGATGTGGCCACACCACAGACATAGCTCTGTGCAGGGTCAGACACACCAGATACCAACAACTGATCGTCCCCGACCTGTAGAAAACCAAACTAGAATTTTACAAAAAAGGCTGTTGATATCTTGCAACACGTAATCAAATGTGATGTCTAGCCATTCTTCAAATGTGGAGGAAAATAGAACTATAAGATCTATAACAGCCATGCCAGTGAAATAATAATTGACCAGGGATTCAGTTGACGTCGTTTTCTGCATGATGACGATGGTCATGACGTTTCCAAAGATCCCCAGGGCGACAATGACAGGGAAACCTATGATCAACAGATAATTGGCGATTTTGTACAGAGGAATGGACTCTAAGGGTATGTCATTAGTATGCTCGGGGTTTTCTGCTGGCGTAGAATTACCTAGCAGCTCAGGAAGCACTGAAGTTGGTGCCATTATAAGTCGTTGAAAGAAAGATACAGTCTTTCGAACAAATGGTTGACTGATGCTTTCACAGACCTATCTGTTTGGACTGACTTTCCTTAGGGCTTTCCTCTTTCTGATCAGCTGCCACACGTTGATGGACTTGAAGTATTGTGTTATCTGGTGAGCAAAGTTTTAGTCTGCAGGGATGATAGTGCCCTCTCTCCTGAAATTGGAACAGTGGCAAAATGATTCCATTGGACACAATACGACCTTGTGCACTTGTCCGATCATCATATTTCATACCAAAAAAAAGCAAGTAAGATATTCTTTCAAGTTTTTAAACACTATAAATATGATACAAAACGAACAGGTAATCTCTTGCATGAAAGATCACTAGTGTATTTATTGCATAAGTTAGCAAATCAACTGGTCCGCCTACATTGAGTCTGTTTCGAAAGTTTGAAAAATGGGCCTTTCCTGTAATAAGCAGATCTCTCGCCTCTCTTCCTCCCCCCCCCCCCCCCCCTCAAAAAACACACACACACACACACACACACACACACACACACACACACACACACACACACACACACACACACACACACACACACTCTCTCTCTCTCTCTCCTTCCCTCTCCCTCTCTCTCTCTCTCCTCTTCTCTCTCTCCTCTCTCTCCTCTCTCTCTTTTCCTCTCTCTTTCTCTCTCGCTCTATTATTTTCCTTATTTATCAACGAACTTGCAACTGAAATAGTCGAAAACGATAGGCATGCTGCTAGGTTTGCACACGATCTTACGGAACTCTTTATTTCATTACTAGCAGATGATGCAGCTCTGCTCTCTGAGACTGTAGTGGATCAGCAGAGACAACTAAATGATTTTAAATATTCAGTGATAAACTAGAATTGAAGATCGCTTCTGAGAAAAGTAAGATTGTTGTCTTTAGGAAAGGAGGTTACTTGACTGCAACCGAGAGATGGCTGTATGATGGAATTGTCATGCCCGTTGTAAACGTTTAGAGATATCTCGGCTTGATTTGCTCTACCCGGCTGAGTTTTGCTGCAAAGATCTGACTAGTAGAGCTAGGAATGTGAAATCATATTTATGAAGACATTCTTTGTGGTACATAATATTCCTTGTAAGTTTTTGTCAAAACATTGATGCATTGATACAACCCATTGTGCATTTTTTGGTTCGGAGCTTTAGACAAGAATGCTGTGGTTCATTGCAAATCATTTGAATGGAGGGGTTTAAAACGGTTTTAGGTGTAGAACTTAGAAAGCCAAAATAATTTGATCCACGGAGCAACGAATAGGTATCAATTTATTTAAGTTCTGCAGTTAAAAGTATCCGCACCGGTTAAGGTTTTCAAACAGGACAACGATAGATAACCAAGAAAGCATGTAATGCGCTACTTGATCTCGACTCAATAGGCAAAAGTAATTTGGTAATAATTGATAAGATTCACGTCTGCCTTGTGCTGAAGAGATCAAAGATGAGTAACAAACTCGTTCATTTTCATTGTCCTATTTGTTTGTGTCTTGCCTAAAAGAAGACCTAAGAGGTTCGAAACGCGTCGTGTTTTGTCTTGTGACTCGTTTATCCGCGTTCTCTTGGCGGTTTGCTAACATTTATTAAAGATTTGTTAAGATTTCCTCGCCTGCCGTCGTCTCGCTTTGCAACTAAAAGTAATTGGGTTTAAATGTACTTATCTGTTTGTGTGCGCTGGGATTACAATATGCATGGTGATGAAAGGATATCTTGTAATTCCACAAAAAAGACCAGTGCCCTCTGAACAATAAATGTCTCTACAACAAACATTGTGTACCAAGCTACGGTAACAACAGACAGTGATAAAGAAACATACATAGGGATCACGGCAAACCATTTAAAACCAGATATGCAAACCATAAACAGTCTATCAAAAATGAAAAAATATAAAAACCAAACATAATTAAGTAAATATATTTGGAAGCTTAAAAATAAGAAAATAGATTACAACATATCATGAAAATTATAAAAGAGCAACACCATAACAACAACATTTCTAAAAAATGCAACTTATGTACTACAGAAAAGTGGCTGATATTATGTAAACCCCACCTAGCATCCCTGAACACTAAAGTAGAAATGATAAACAATTGCAGGCATAAATGGAAATCTTTGTCAATGCACCATTCCGTGGCACGCCCTCCCTGAACGCGCCCCCCAAAAAGAAAAAACCGGCAGGCCACGTGCCGCACGCACAGAGCTCACACGCTCACACACCACAATATATAACACCTGTGGCGTGCCCAAATTGTATACCCTGAGGAGAGCGTTTTATCCAGCTTGAAACAAGCTTGTAGGTTTTAAGTTTTTCCATTTTAAAATTCTATTTTAAACTGGTATGTTGCTCCCTACATGGTTGAGCACTTTTAGCATTCTGAGTGGCTTAACTCTGATTTTATATATATATTATATATATATATATATATAATATATATATATATATATAATATATATATATATATATATATATATATAGACACTCTTTCAAATGACAAGACGAAACAAGCAAGTTTTCATCTCCCAACGTTTCGGCACTTGGCCTTCTTCAGGGCACGCTTTATTACTGCACTGACTCACAAACAATGCCTTTTTCCTCCACCACTCCCCAAGTATATATATATACTTATCCTTGGAATTTATTAGTTTATTGTAATTTAGTCCCTTGCGGATTCATTCCAAGAACTGACCCTCAGCACTTGTGTCTTAAGGTTTTCTTTTTTATTTTTCTACTTTACACAAGAAAATGTAGCTTGTTTTGTTCCTTCATGGTTGGTTTTTTGAAAACTCAACAAACATACTACGGTATTGTACACCAGCCTTTTCTGGGATAGCAGTCGTCTTAAAACCGAAAAGGCAGAGGAGTCAAATTACCACTTTCCGCGGTCACTGAGGAGAAACAATCAGGTTTCGAAATATCAGTATATGACCAGGAGTTACATGTTAGTGAGTTTCCCTCCCTATTGGAGATTGTCTCCCCCTTGGAGACTATAAGCTTGCTGAAGGTTCATTTTGAGAAGCATATATTTTCTCTTTCCCCATTCACCCACTCAAGCACATACTGTTAGTTAGGCAGAATCATCTACCACTGCAGATATGAATGCTTATCTCCCCCTATTTCTTCAATCTAAGACATAAGAGCAAGCTTTGTTTATAATTCAATATTTCTTGCAGTCATTGCAACACCAAGCTGCTCTGTAAGTTGCTGGAACGGTGCCCGGTACTTATCCTTGGAATTTATTAGTTTGTTTATATATATATATATATTATATATATATATATATATATATATATATCATATATAATATATATATATATATATATATAGTATATATAATTAGACTATATATAGTATATATAAATATATATATATATATAAATGAAGAGGTTAAAAACCACTCATGTTTAGCTAAAAAGCGCTCAACCTGAGGGACACATACATTTAGAATCAGTTTATAAATGAAGGGTGTAAAACCTACAAGCTTGTTTCAAGCTAAAAGCGCTCTCCTCAGGGTATACAATACAATTTGGGCACGCCACCGGTGTTATATATTGGGTGTGTGGGCGTGCGAGTTCTGTGCGTGTGGCACGTGGCCTGCCGGTTTTTCTTTTTTGGGGCGCGTTCAGGGGGGACGTGCCACGGAATGGTGCATTGACAAAGATTTCCATTTATGCCTGCAATTGTTTATCATTTCTACTTTAGAGTTCAGGGATGCTAGGTGGGGTTTACATAATATCAGCCACTTTTCTGTAGTACATAAGTTGCAGTTTTTAGAAATGTTGTTGTATGGTATTGCTCTTTTTATAATTTTCCATGATATGTTTTAATCTATTTTCTTATTTTTCAGCTTCCAAATATATTTACTTAATTCTGTTTGGTTTTTATATTTTTCATTTTTGAAAGACTGTTTATGGTTTGCATATCTGGTTTTAAAGTGGTTAGCCGTGATTCCTATGTATGTTTCTTTATCACTGTCTGTTGTTACCGTAGCTTGGTACACAATATTGTTGTAGAGACATTTATTATTCAAAGGGCACTGGTCTTTTTTAGTGCAATTACAAGATATCCTTTCATCCACCCTCTTTGGTTGTGTTGTTTTTGGTTTTATTGGAAGAATCAATTATATTTTTAAGGTTGGGCATACACGAGTATGAAAAGCTTGACGGTATTTTTGTTGAATATTTTAGATAGTACATGTTCTTTTGGGAATGATGTTTTAAGGATTCTGAGGAATTCTTTTCCTACGTTAGTTTTTGTTCTTTCCATCATATGGAGGGTTGTACCATATAATTTTTTCTTTTCCTGTTTTTCATGTTGCTGTTCATGTTGTTATCTGGGTTGTATTGTAATTTGTTGTTGTAGCCACTTTTTTCAGCGCCTCTTGATATTCAGCTGCTGCACTGTTAAATTCTTTCTAATGCATGACACTTTAGATAATCTTTTGTTTATTCAATTAGGTATGGTTTTTAAAGATGGAGGTTGGGTTGGTTACTATGTTGTCTACGTATCGGGTGTGTCATTAAGTTTTTTTATATGGTTTGTATGTATGATCCTTATAGGTCTAATGTATGTATCTAAATAATTTACTGTTTTTTTTTTGTTGGCTTCTACTGTGTTTTTTAGGGTTATGGCTTTGAAAAATGTTACAAAGTTCTTTTTTCTTGTTTTCAAATGTTTTTTGGTTTATGGTTTAACGTGGCAAGACGTCATATCTGTTATAAGCCAACCTTGTTTACCAAGTATTTTCTGTATATGGGACAACATGAAAAGTCAACTTAATTCACACGTTTCAGCTCCATCATAGATCCATACGTGACATCGAATGTGGAATTTCTGTGTTTTTTTAATCAAGTTTTCACTGTTGCTTGGAGAAGTGGTTTTCTTAGTGTGGAGAATGATTGATTGATAAACCCATCAAAATTGAATTAGGCAAAAAATTAGTAAAAAGATCCTGGAAAAAGCAATAGAGGGACATTAAAAAACAAACACTGAATACTATCTCTGGAAAAATAGTTATGAAGTTATCCAATTGGATTTAAAGAATTGAACAACACGACAAATACAGTGTTCATTACTTTTGGACATAGTTGGACGTCTACCATTACATTGATTTTTTGAAGGAATTACTTACTAAAGCTTAAGATTCGCCAAACAATATACAAATATAAATCAGATTTCTGAGATGGAAATTCATTCTCCACACTAAGAAAACCCGTCTCCATAGCAACAGTGAAACTTGTCAACCCCAAAAACCAGCAGAAATTCCACATTCGATGTCACGATGGGATCTTATGATGGGAGCTGAAAAACGTGTGAATAGTTGGACTTTTATGTTGTCCCATATACAGAAAATACTTGGGGTAAAACAGGTTGCTTATACAGAGAGACGTTTGCCTCGTTTATACAATAAAACAAAAATCATTGAAATCAGAAAAAAGAACTTTGTATCATTTTTCAAGCCATAACCTAAAAACCCACAGTTAGAAGCCAACAAACTAAACAGTAAATTATTTAGACATAACATTAGACCTTAAGGATCATACTACAAAACCATATAAAAAACCCTAATGACACACCCGTTACGTAGACATCATAGTAACACCACCCTCCATCTTTAAAACCATACCTAATGGTATAAACAAAGTTTATCTAAACTGTCATGCATTCCCCAGAAAGAATTTAACAGTTGCCAGCAGATGAATATCAAGAGGCGCTGAAAAAAAGTGGGTACAACTATAAAATTACAATAACAACCCAGATAACAACATTGAACCAGCAACAGGAAAAACGGGAAAAAAAAAAATTTTTGGAAACCCTCCATATGAGGGAAGAACAAAAAACGTAGGAAAAAAATTTCCTCAGAATCCTTAAAATCTTTCCCCAAAAAACATGTACTATCAAAATTTCAAAAAAAATACCGCAAGCTATCATACTCGTGATGCCCAACCTTAAAAATTAATGATTCTTCCAAAAAAACCCAAAAAAACAACCAAAAAAGGGGGTGATGAAAGGATATCTTGAATTGCACAAAAAAAACCCGTCCCCTTTGAATAATAAATGTCTCTACAACAATTTTTGTGTACCAAGCACGGTAACAAAGACAGTGAAAAGAAACAAAATTGGGGAAAACCCGGCTAACCACTTTAAAACCGATATGCAAACCCTAAACAGTCTTTCAAAAAAGAAAATTAAAACCAAACAGAATTAAGTAAATTATTGGAAGCGAAAAAAGGAAATGATTACAACATACATGGAAAAATTATAAAAAGGCAAACCAAAAACAACTTTTTTAAAAATTTTCAAATTATGTACTACGAAATGGCTGAATTTTTTTAAACCCCACCTAGCACCCGAACCTAAAGTAGAAATGAAAACAATTGCAGGGATAAAGGGGAAATTTTGTCAAGCACCCTTTCCCGGGGCCCTCCCCCCCCGAACCGCCCCAAAAAAGAAAAACGGCAGGCCCGTGCACACGCACAGAACTCACACGCCCCCACACCACCCTTTTAACACCGGGGGCGTCCCAAAATTTTATTGTATACCCTGAGGAAACGCTTTTAGCTGAAAAAAGCTTGTGGTTTTAAAACCCCTTTTTTTAAAAAACCATTTTAAATGGGATGTCGCTCCCACGGTTGGCATTTTTCGTCCTGAGGGCTTTTTTTAAATCGATTTAGTTGGGTCCTCACTTTAGCACGTGGCCCTAGCAGAACCCAAATTTTATATGGGAGAAATTAACTTTGGGGAGTCAACCAAAAAAAACCTTTTTCAACCACAACTCTCTGAAAAACCTAGAGCAGACGAAACTTTGTGCGCAATGGGTGAAGGTTTTTCTTTTTTTAACCCCGAGCCAAAAGGGTAAAAAACTTAGGGGTTTTAAACGGAAAACGCCCTTAAAAAGGGGAAGAAAACCTTTTTAAGAAAACATAAAAACTAATAGCTAAAATTTTTTTTTAAAATTCCCAAAAAAAACATAAAAATTTATCATTTCTACTTTAGAGTTAGGTTTCAGGGGGGTTTTTAACAAAATATCGGGCCATTTTTTCTGTATACATAAGTTGCATTTTTTAAAAATTTGTTTAGGGTATTGCTTTTTTTTTATAATTTTCCATAAAAAATTTTGTAATCTTTTTTTCTTATTTTTCAGCTTTCCAAATTTTTTTTATTTAAAATTCTTTTTGGGTTTTTTATATTTTTCATTTTTGAAAGCCCTTTTTTAAAATTTGCATATCTGGTTTTAAAGTGGTTAGCCGGATTCCTAGGGTATTTTTTCTTTATAAATTTGCCCCGGTTTTTACCTTTATTTTGGGACACAAAATTGTTGAAAGGAAAAAATTTTATTATTAAAAGGGGCCCCCTGGTTTTTTTTAAAGTGCAATTACAAATATCCTTTCATAAACCCCTTTTGGGTTTGTTTTTTTTTTGGTTTTTTGGGGAAAGAATCAATTATTTTTTTTAAAAAGGTTGGGCATACACAGAAATGAAGTTTTGAGGGAAATTTTTGTTGAAATTTTAAAAATTTACGCCCTTTTTTGGGAATGATTTTAAAAAGGGTTTTTCTGAGGAATTTTTTTCCCCTACTTTTATTTTTTGGGTTCTTCCATCATATGGGGGGGTTTGAAACCATAAATTTTTTTTTTTTCCTTTTTTTCCTTTTTCGGTCATTTTTTTAATCGGGGTTGTTTTAAAAAATTTTTTTAAGTTGTAGCCACTTTTTTTTCAGCGCCTCTTGATATTCAGCGCTGCCTTTTTAAATTCTTTCTCAATGCATGACAGTTTAATTTTTTTCTTTTTTTTTATAAACCAAATTAGGTTTTTTTTTTTTAAAGGGGAGGGTGGGGGGTTTAAATATTGATGCCCTACGTAAGGGGTGTGTCATTGGGTTTTTTTTATAGGGTTTTGTATGTATAAAACCCTTTAAAGGGTCAATTTGCTATTTTTCTAAAAAATTTTTAAACTTTTTTTTTTTGTTGGCTTCAACTTTTGTTTTTTTAGTTATGGTTTTTAAAAAATGTTACAAAGTTCTTTTTCTTTTTTCAATGTTTTTTTGGTTTTTGGGTTTAACGTGGCAAGACCGCCCATCTCTGTATAACCCCAACCTTTTTTAACCAAGAAATTTTCTTTATGGGGGACAACATGAAAAGCCCCAACTTTCAAACTTTTCACCCAAACATAAGACCCCCATGGGTGACATGGGAATGTGGAATTTTTTGTTTGGTTTTTTTTATTCCAATTTTTTCACTGTTGCTGGGGGAAAAGGGGGTTTTCTTAGTTTTAGAATGTTTTGTTTTAAAAAAACCCCTAAAAAATCGGAATTGGGAAAATTAGAAAAAGATCCGGGAAAAACCCCCAATTTATGGAATAAAAACAAACACTGAATACTTTTCTCGGGAAAAATATTTAGGAAGTTTTCCAAAGGGTTTAAAAAATTTAACAAACAACAAAAACCAGTTTCATTACTTTTGACATAGGGGGGACTTCTACCCTTCCATTGATGGGGAATTCCCTTACTAAAGCTCTAAGATTCCCCCAACAAATATAAAAAAATATAACAGTTTCCCTTAGAGGGGAAATCTTTCCCAAACACAAAAGAAAACCCTTCTCCATACAACATTTGAAATTTGGGTTTAAAAAAAAAAACCCAGAAGAAATTTTTCCATTTTTCGATGTCACGATGGGATCTTATGATGGACTAAAACGTGGGGAATTAGTTGGACTTTTCATGTTGCCCCCTTTTCAAAAATATTTTGGGTAAACGGGTTTTTGGCTTATACAGAGAGGGAGGGTTTTTCCCACGTTAAACAAAAAACCCAAAAAATCATTAAAAACAAGAAAAAAGAACTTGAAAACATTTTTCAAAGCCATAACCAAAAAACCCCAAAGTAGAAGCCAAAAAAAAAAACAGTAAATTATTTAGCCCATAACATAACCAAAGGGGATCTTACAAAACAAACCAAAAAAAAAAAACCTAATGAAAACACCCGTCTACGTAACATCAATAGAAAACCACCCACCCCCCATCTTAAAAACCAACCTAAGGGTAAAAACCCAAAAGATTTTTAAAAAACTGCATGCAATAGAAAGAATTTAACAGTGCGGGGCCGCTGAATATCAAGAGGCGCGAAAAAAGTGGCTACAACTACAAAAAAACAATAAAACCCCCGATAACAACATAAAAAAAAAAAAAACAGGAAAAAAAAAAAAGAAAAATTATAGGGTACAACCCTCCATATAGGAAAGAAAAAAAACTAACGGGGAAAAAAATTTCCCTCAGAACCCTTAAAAACATCATTCCCAAAAGAACATGTACTATCTAAAATATTCAACAAAAATACCTTTCAACCCTACATACTCTGTATCCCCCAACCTTAAAAATATAATTGTTTTCTTCCAAAAAAACCAAAAACAACAAAAACCAAAGAGGGTGATAAAAGGGATATTTTTTGGAAAAAAAAATTCCCCTTTTAAAAAAATGCCCTTTGGGGGGGGGAATTTGGGGGGGGGGGGGGAAAAGGGGGGTTTAAAAAACAAAAATTGTGACCAAGCTACGGTAACAACAGACAGGGAAAAAGAAACATAAATAGGAATCACGGCTAACCCCCAAAAAACCAATTTTGAAAACCATAAACAGCCCTTTCAAAAAAAAAAATAAAAAAACCAAACAAAATTTTAAAGAAAAAATTTTTTTTGGGAAGCTGAAAAATAAGAAAATAATTACAACATATCAGGGAAAAAATTTATAAAAAAGCAATCCCATACAACAACTTTTTCTAAAAAAGCAACTTATTTTACTACAAAAAAGGGGGCTGATATTTATGAAAACCCCCACCTAAAACCCTAAACAAAAAAGTAGAAATGATAAAAAATTTGGCAGGCATAAATGGAAACCCTTTGCCCCAATGCACCTTTCCCCGTGGACCCCCCCCCCCAACCGCCCCCCAAAAAAAAAAAAACCCCGCGGGCCCCAGTGCCACACGCACAGAACTCACACCCCACACACCACAATAAAAAAACCCCCGGGTGGGGGGCCCCAAAATTTTGTATTGTAACCCTGGGGAAGCGTTTTTTAAGCTTGAAACAAGTTTGGTGGGTTTTAACCTTTTTCCTTTTTAAAATCCAAATTTTAAAACGTATTCGCTCCCACGGGTTTAGCATTTTTTTACGTCCCTGATGGTTTTTTTAATCTGATTTTTTTTTGATTGCCCCCCAGGGTTGAGCACTGTGGCCTACAGAACCAAAATTTTAATAGGGAGAGAATTAATTTTGGGGCAGTAAACCCAAAAAATATCCCTTTTTTTTAAAATCCACAACTCTACATAAAAAACTCATAGAGCAGCCCTGAAACTTTTGTGCGCAACATGAGGTGGAAAGCGTTTTTTTTGAACCCAAATCCCAAAAAAGGAAAATAAAAAAAATTAAAGGGTTTTTGTCCGGAAAATCGCCCAAACCATAATTTAAGGGAAAAGAAACCTTTTTAAGAAACATAAAAAACTAATAGCCCAATATTGTTTAAAAAAAACCCCCAAAAAACAATTTTCCCAAAAACATTGAAAAAATAACATAAAAAAAAATCCAAATACCAAAAAAAAAAAATTTAAAAAGGGGCAAGACAAAAAAATTTCTATAAAATGGAAAAATAATGAGTAACTCCCAAATCCCCCAACAAAAATATTTAGAAAAATTAAAAAAAAAGCCCGATAAACCACTTTTGACAACATCGCAAAAAAAAAAAAGAACTTTTGCACCCGATTGGGTTTAGGTAAGGATAAAGCCAAAAAGCAAATTTAAAGAAGCCTTTATAACCCTTTAAAAACCCCCAAACCTAACTTTCCAAAAAAACCCACTTGTAGATTTTATAAACCCTTTAAAAACTAATTAAGGGAAAATTTTTTTAAAAAAATTTCCCGGAAAAAAACAATTTGAAAGGCCCTAAAAAAAAACACTGAAAACAATTTTTCTGGGAAAAAAAGTTTGAAATTATCCAATGGTTTAAAGAAATTTAAAAAACAACAAATACATTTTTAAATTAAATTTTTTCATAGTTGGGCTTCCTTTAAAACCCCTTTCCCTTGATGAGGAAAAAAAATTTCTAAAGCTCTAAGAAATTTGCCAAAAAAAAAAAATATACAAATATACCCGATTCTGAGGTGGAAATCATTCTCCACAAATAAAAAACCCTTCTCCAAAGCAAAAAGTGGGAAAATTGGGTTAAAAAAAAACCCCAAAAAATTCCACATTCGATGTTTACGATGGATCTTATGGGAGCTGAAACGTGGTTTAATTTTAATTTGGCCCTTTTTTGGGGTCCCATATACAGAAAATACTTTGGAAAAAAGGGTTTGGGTTTTTACAAAAGGGCGGGCTTCCACGTTAAAAAATAAACCAAAAAAACATTTAAAAAAGAAAAAAAAAAACTTTTTAACATTTTTCAAAGCCAAAACCCAAAAATCACAGAGAACCAACAAAAAAAAAGTAAATTATTTAGACATTAAAATTAGCCTTAAGTCAACATACAAAAAAAACCCTATAAAAAACCTAATGAACACCCTCCCACGTAGACATCAATGTAACCAAACCCCCCCCCCATCTTAAAAAAAAACCCTAATGGGATAAACAAAAAAATTACTTTAAAATGGGGCAAGCAATGAAAAAATTTTTAACAGTGCAAACAGCTGAATATCAAAGGCCTGAAAAAAAATGGCTACAACCCACAAAATTTCAAAAAAAAACCCAATAACAACATGAACAGCAAAAGGAAAAACAGGGAAAAAAAAAAATTTTATGGGACAACCCCCCCAATGATGGGAAAAACAAAAACTAACGTAGGAAAAAAAATTCCTCAAATCCCATAAAAAAAATTAATTTCCCCAAAAAAACATGAAAAATCTAAAATATTTTAACAAAAATACCGTCAAGGGTAAACATAACTCTTTATGCCCAACCTTAAAAAAAATAAATTTAATTTCTTTCCCAAAAAAAACCAAAAAAAAACACAACCAAAGAGGGGAAAGAAAAGGGTATTTGTAATTGCCCAAAAAAAACCAGTGCCCCTTTTAAAAATAAAAGTCTCTACAACAATATTGTGTACCAAGCACGGGAACAACCCGAACCCGTGATTTTAAGGGAAAAATCATTGGAAAACACGGCTAAAACCCCTTTAAAACCAAAAAATCCAAAAACCTAAACAGTCTTTCAAAAAAGAAAAATTAAAAACCAAACAGAATTTAAATAAATATAAATTTTGGAAGTGAAAAAAAGAAAATAGATTACAACATAATCAAGGAAAATTTTAAAAAAAAGCAAAACCAAAACAACAACATTTCTAAAAACCCGCAACCTTTTTTACTACAGAAAAAATGGGTGATAATGGGAACCCCCACCTAGCATCCCCGAACTCAAAAATAGAAATTAAAAAACAATTGCAGGCATAAATGGAAATCTTTGTCCCAAAGCACCCTTCCTTGGGACTCCCCCCCAAAAGGGGCCCCCAAAAAAAAAAAAACCCCGGGAGGCCCACTGAAAACGCACAAACCCACACGCCCCCACAAAAAACCCCAAAATATAACACCGGTGGGGGTGCCCAAATTGTATTGTATACCCTGAAAAAGCGCCTTTTTGCGTTTAAACAAGCTTTTTAATTTTTTAAAACCCCTTTATTTTAAAAATTTATAAAATTTTAATTTTATATATAATATAAAATTTTAAATAAAAATATATATAATTTTAAAATTTAATTTAAAATTTAAAAAAAGGCTTTCTCTAATGTCTTTAGATTGAAGAAATAGGGGGAGAAACGCATTCATTACCTGCAGTGGCAATGATTCTGCCTAACAAACAATTAAAGTGCTTGAGTGGGTGGATGGGGAAAAAAAAAAAATAAATGCTTCTCAAAATGACCTTCAGCAAGCTTATAATTTTCCCCGGGGGGAGACATCCCCCCAATAGGGAGAGGAAAACTCCCCTTAAAAATATAACTCCTGGCCCTAAACCGAAATTCGAAACTTGGGGGTTTTTTTCCTCAGTGAAACCCCGGAAAGGGTAATTTTTACTTTCCCCTGCCTTTTCAGTTTTAAAAAAGAATGCAATCCCAGAAAAGGCTGGTTTTGCAATACTGAAATAATTTTTTGTTGAGTTTTTCCAAAAAAAACCCCCCAAAGGTGCCCTCTTTGAAAACATAAGAAAATCATGAAAAAGCAAAACAAGCCCAAAATTTTCCCCTTTTGAAAATGAAAATAATAAAGAAATCCCTAAGACCCAAGTCTGAGGGCCAGTTCTTGGGAAGAATTTCCCCAAGGGGCTAAAATACAACAAAAATAAACCTTCCCCAAGGGGAAAAAAAGTACCGACACCGGGCCAGCAACTTTCAGAGCACTTGGTGTTGCAAAGACGGGAAGAAAAAATTGAATTATAAACAAACTTGCTCAAAGTCTTAGATTAAAAAAAGGGGGAGATACCAAACCCTAAAATGCCCGTGGGGATGATTCGCCTAACTAACATTAAAGTCTTGAAAGGGGGGATGGGGAAAAATAAAATAAATGCTTTTTCCCAAAAAGAGGGCCCTTCAGCAAGCTTATATTCTCCAAGGGAGAGACATCCTCCAATAGGAGAGAAACTCACTAACATATAACTCCGGTCATATACCGATATTTCGAACTTGGTGGTCTCTCCTCAGTGACCGCGGAAAGTGGTAATTTGACTCCTCTGCCTTTTCAGTTTTAAGACGAATGCAATCCCAGAAATGGCTGGTGTGCAATACTGTGTTGTTTGTTGAGTTTTCAAAAAACCAACCAAAGGTGCCATCTAAGAAGCGTATCCCCCTTTTCTTCAACTAAGACATTAGAGCAAGAATATAAGCTGCTGAAGGCTCATTTTGAGAAGCATGTATTTTATTTTTCCCATCCACCCACTCAAGCACATCGGGTGTAGGCAAATCATCTGCCAAGCATATGAATCTATCAGCCTGCCTATATTCTTCAATCTAAGACATAGAGCAAGCTTTGTTATAATGCAATTTTCTTGCAGTCATAACACCAAGCTGCTCTGTAATTTGCTGGAACGGGCTCGGTAACTTATCTTTGAATTATTAGTTTGTGTATTTTAGCCTCCTTGTTATATTCATTCCAAGAACTGGCCTCTCCACTGTGTCTTAGAGAATACTTTTTATTTTCTACTTTCACAAGAAATGTAGCTTGTTTTGCCTTCATGATTTTCCTTTGCTTCTTAGATGCACCTTTGTGGTCTGTTGAAACTCAGCAAACATACTACAGTTTTGACACCATCCTTTCTGGAATTGCTTCTTCTTAAACTGAAAAGCAAGGAGTCAATTACCACTTTCCCGGTCACTAAGGAAAACCACCAAGTTTCGAATTCGTATATGACAGGATTATTTTCTGAGTTTCTTCCTATATAGGATGTCTCTCCCCCTTGGCAGAATATAAGCTTGCTGAAGGCTCATTTTGAGAAGCATTTATTTTATTTTCCCCATCCACCCACTCAAGCACATACTGTTAGTTAGGCAGAATCATCTGCCACTGCATGTATGAATGCGTATCTCCCCTATTTCTTCAATCTAAGACATTAGAGCAAGCTTTGTTTATAATTCAATATTTCTTGCAGTCATTGCAACACCAAGCTGCTCTGTAAGTTGCTGGAACGGTGCTCGGTACTTATCCTTGGAATGTATTAGTTTGTTGTATTTTAGTCCCTTGTGGATTCATTCCAAGAACTGGCCCTCAGCACTTGTGTCTTAGAGGATATCTTTTTATATTTTCTACTTTTCACAAGAAAATGTAGCTTTTTTTGCTCTTTCATGATTTTCTTTTGCTTCTTAGATGGCACCTTGGTTGGTTTGTTGAAAACTCAACAAACATACTACAGTATTGCACACCAGCCTTTTCGGGGATTGCATTCTTCTTAAAACTGAAAAGGCAGAGGAGCCCAAATTACCACTTTCCGGGGTCACTGAGGAGAAGCCACCAAGTTTCGAAATATCGGTATATGACCAGGAGTTATATGTTAGTGAGTTTCTCTCCCTATTGGAGGATGTCTCTCCCCCTTGGAGAATATAAGCTTGCTGAAGGCTCATTTTGAAAAGCATTTATTTTATTTTTCCCCATCCACCCACTCAAGCACATACTGTTAGTTAGGCAGAATCATCTGCCACTGCAGGTATGAATGCGTATCTACCTCTATTTCTTCAATCTAAGACATTAGAGCAAGCTTTGTTTATAATTCAATATTTTTTGCAGTCATTGCAACACCAAGCTGCTCTGTAAGGTCTGGAACGGTGCTCGATACTTATCCTTGGAATTCATTAGTTTGTTGTATTTTAGTCCCT
>CM031624.1:34759945-34764945 GCA_018398815.1 Conus ventricosus | reverse complement strand
GATGCCCTGCTAGGCTCTCTCTGTATGGGCAACATCGTCAGCACAGAGGACGTCTCTCGGCAGCTGCTCCAGGGTCTTCATGAGGGCCTGCAGCTGTCTGACATTGAATAGCCTGCCAAGCGCTAGACTCCATCAAGTATATGGTTAAGAGAGTCGGTGCCAGGACACAACCCTGCTTCACTCCATTGATGATGGGGGAAAGGGCTCTGAGAGATTACTGTTGAATCTGACTTGGCCACGCTGATCTTCAAGCAGTTGGATGACCATGCTGAGGAACTTTAGAGGACCACCAAGACATTCATGGTCGTGATCTGCCATATTTCTTTTCTGCTCACAATGTCGAACAGTTTGGTTACGTCGACGGACGTTACGTATAATCCTTTGTTTCTCTCCCGACACTTCTCCTGTAGTTGTCTGAGAACAAACGCCAAGTGGTCTTTAGCCATGACAGGAACCATCTGTTCAGCAATATCCCTGTAAAGATTTTTCCTGTGATGGAGAGCCGAGTCATTCACTGGAAGTCAGAGCAGTCTTATACAGAGTTATGATGACCGCATCGCAGAGAACTTGTGATAGTTTGACTTGCTCCCAGCAACAGATGAAGAGTCATGCAGTTTGGTATATAATGCTTGGCCCCACATGCTTCCAAGCCTCTGGTAGGATTCCATCCTGCGGCCTTACCACAATTCAGCTGCTCTATGGCTTCGGTGGGCTGTTTACAATGGGAAACTCATCTAGTTCCGTTCTTCCTGGCTTTATAGAAACCCTTGAGGTCATTGGTATCTGTGCACAGCTGAGTTTTCTCGGCGAGGTTGATCCCTCAATCATTGTGGATCTCTTGATGCTTGCGCTAGGAGTTGCAGTAAAACCTGAGGAAAGGCCGCTTTTTTCTCGGACAAGACCAGCAATTGTTGGATTTCCTCGTTGTTTCATCGAACCAGTCTTTGTTCATCCTTGTAGTAAAACCAAGGACATCCTCAGAAGTCTGCAGAATGGCAGTATTTGTTACTCCCAAAGGAGAGGGGTCCGTGGGTTGTCTTGCTATTTGAAGCGTCGACGGTGGGCCTGTAGGCCTGCCTGAAAGTTAGCTTTCATTCCAGCTGACTGGAATCTGTCAACCTTGAGGTTTTTCCTGAGGGCCCCTCTTTATTTTAGTATAGGACTGAAGTGGAGCTTGAGACTGCAGCAAACGAGGTGATAGTGTAGCTTTCTGCACTGTACACCACTCTGTGAGCAAGATGTCTTTCAGGTCACACTGGAGCACTTGTATGTGATCAATATAAAGTGCTAATGTAGGACTAAGGATGCATCCAGGTTGTCTTCATGCTGTCTTTGTTCGTAATGACGAGTTGTTGCTCCATGCAGAACTCCAACAGCTTGGAAGTGATAGAGTTTGTGACCATGAAACCTACGTCTGAAGGGCTTCTCTCTGTTGCTGGTTTGCCTGACCAGTAGAGGGTGTATCGTGTTCTTAAGGCTGCCTTCCTCTGGAAAGCGGACTTCACCGCGAGCAACTGTGTCAACATTCAGTCTGGACAGTTCATGTGCAACAAGCGCGGACCGACATTCTGGACAACTGCTGTCAGCTACATCAAGCAAGGTTTTAATGTTTCAGCGTGCGAGTTTCAGTCCTTTTACATCCTTGGTAGGTTTGTATCATTCTTTCGTTGACGTTGTCTGGCAGCTTGAAAAGATGCCTGTCAACCGCAGCTAGCCAGTTGGGGATGGGCGAGGAGAAAAGCTTTGTTTAGGCCAATTGTTCTAGGTCCCTGTCTCAGTGGTGCAAGCAGTGTCGTCCTCAGAGAAGGCTGCTTGGTCATTCAGGTGTGTTCAAAGATGTTGTCGCCCCCAGGTCAACATCAGATGACCAGCATCCTGAACAGACTGCATACAAGATTGAGACAGTGGCTTCAGGTGTCGTCTTTCATCTGTCGCTATCGCCCCTCCTCCATCCCTACAGGACTTGGAATGGACATGGCCGTGTCCTTCGAACCTGTGCTGTGGACTTTTTAGGTGGAGTGCAGTACGCGCTGAACTGGCCCCGACCTTTACCCCTGGGGTTGAGTTACCATGGCCTAGCAAGCTGGGACGGTGACAGGAGGTCATCGTGTTGTAGGTGTTATATCAGAGTGACCTTCCCCAAGATAAATTACCTAGACAGGCTAACGATCTCCATCTACCCGGTTTTAGATCAGAGTTATTCTTGTCCCGGCTGCCAACCAAGGCTGTCGAGCCCAGGCCAGCCACACGGTAGTGCCACGATAGCAACTCTGTTGAAATGGGGTCCACCATGGGAAGGTGCTTCCAGGGCTCATTAAATGTAGGAGAAGCCATACAGCAATGACCTCCCGCCTGACGGTGCTGTACAGGGCCACACGGCAATCTCTGCACCTGGAAAGGAGAGGCGGTAAGTTGTGCAGGTCACTAACCTTGAGTATGTGGAACGTCTGGCCCAGACCTCACCTCAAAGGAAATCCAGGGAAAGGAACTACTCTTTGCGACAAGTTCTAAGAGAAGCTGCCGTTCCAAAGTGAGAGGCAAAGATGTGTGGTGCACTGAATTCAGGCCACTATACCCCACAAGACGAATGTACAGAGCATGCTTGTGCTAAGACGGTCTCGTGGCAAGAATCAACAAAGAGATTTGCAACTGATTCACGTGAGGGAAGGAACGGCCTCTGCTTAGGGCTGATGCGGATTCATCCCCCTCCCTCACAACAACTGCAAATGATCTGCTAGTGAAAGACCCAGTGTGTATCTGAACATCGTGAACATGTTTGATAGTAGATATGGAGTTGACATAGGTATCATGCGTACAAAAATGGGACTTGTGTACTAGTTATGACTTGCTTTTAGGCATCAAGGCACAGCAACGTTGAAAGTTCCTAAACTAATATTGTTTTAAAGACAAAAACAAAGAAATCCGTATGATGTTGCACAGAGGTCCTTGGGACAGCACAAGGGAGGACAAGTCTCTCAGTTTGAAGTTCTGGCAATGGGGAAAGCTCTTCCTTCCCTTCAGAAGGAAACGTTTCATTAGTGGAACAGAAAGGAATCATGTAACGTCAGAAGGCTCAGAGCCCATACACAGAAGATAAAGTCTTCAAAGTTTAGAGAAGAGCATGTTGATGGGAGCACATGATTTTTTGAAGAATGAACGCGTGCGCTCGCACGCGCGCGCGCGCGCGCAAACACACACACACACACACACCACACACACACACACACACACACACCACACACACACACACACACACACAACACACCACACACACACACACACACACACACACACACACACACACACACACGTCTAAGCAGGATTTGGTAAAGTAGTTCTGTATATGTATTTGCGCTAATCAAGGGGATCCGTCCATCTTTCGAGTCTTTTTTTTTAAGGCGAGACAAAGAAAGTGCTTTTGGTCTAGATCCTCGGACCGAAAATCCTTTCTACCGTGTGGGCATTGACTTCTTTGATCCAACAGTGCCGGTGCCAAAAGAGCCATTTACTCGACGTCGACTACGCCTGACTAAGCAACACAGAACACTGATAAGTTTTACTGTGGATGTATTCACCGACCATATCAGAAGCTGTGGTCATGATATGGTTTCTAGTTTCTGTTCCTCCTGACAGGTCATGGAGTCTACTTTGCCTGTTTGGTGAAGTGTCAGCTGAATAGTCTCTTGTCTACCAAATGACTGACAACAATTCCTTGTCATATCTAATGCAGTTTGCCGGTGGAGGGGTTTAAAGGCACACTCAGATCTGTCCACAGGAAGCTGTACTCAGAACATCCTGGACCAGTACTGAGGCTTTTCGGCACGCCTGCTTCCATACCATGAAGTTCCCAAAGAAAGTTTGAGATTAATTTATTTTAAGCTTTCACACAGACAACCTGCCACTGTTGAAACAGTTCAGAATCAAGTGCAGACCGAGGATGAGCCATTTGAGGATGTCAGCAATACTGCATGTTGTTGACCTCCGGAACTGCATTGCAGTAAACTGGATCGGCATGATTTTGAAAGGACTCCTGGGGGCCATTTACATTCATAACATAACGAGGTGAGGACTTGTTCACTCAAACCAAGAAACATTTTGCTTTGCAGTCATCAGCCCGACACAATCAGCTGTGAGCTGACATGGGTCCTGTGACGTTGTCGTGGAGATGGGTGAAACTGATCATAGGGTCAATACTGCAAGCAAGGTGACGCTGGATCACGGCATTGTGTTCAAACAAAATATTCAGAGGTCTTAAAATCTGTTCAGTTTCTGATGACCAGGACTGGCGATGAAGGATAACGAGACAGAAGTAGTGTGAAATGACTTCCGTACACTTTGTTTTCAATCACAGGAAAGAGGGAACAGACAACGGCGGACGTTGGTTTATCGACACTGGTGTGTCCTGTCGATTGGCCAGGTGTGGCCTGATAGCAATGTGGACTGTAGATAAAGTTTCACCGAATCTGTAAAGGTGTCGTGATGCATTGGGGATTGATCATCAACCAAACGGCTGGTTGAGGTGAGCCTTGCTGCAGTACTTAGTTCTTTACTGTATAAGCAGAAGGAATCTTTCAGAGTCGTTGTCCTGTGTTAGGTATGTCACAGTTCTGGAAAACTGTCCAGTGAGGTAGCTTACACTGAAATGTCAACAGGCCATCGGCCCTTTAATGCCACTGGTGTGAAGATGTCTGTAGAAGGAAATAGTTTGGTCTGTAGTCTGCACTATAAACTTACATTAGAACTGCATCCAGAAGTGCATTGAAACAGATGAACTGGCATGTGCAAGCAAAGACTCCAAGATCACTTCTAGTCGCTTCCGACGGGGATTTGTTAAACGTTAGGTTCGATGCACAGTGCTAAACGTTGAGATGGATAGTTCATATCACTTCCCCCCAGCTGGCTTCCAAATGGTGTGTGTGTGTGTGTGTGTGTGTGTGTGTGTGTGTGTGTGTGTGTGTGTGTGTGTGTGTGTGTGTGTGTGTGTGTGTGTGTTTTATGTG
>CM031624.1:34747445-34757445 GCA_018398815.1 Conus ventricosus | reverse complement strand
AACCAAGCATAGATATCTAGGAAGAAATAAAGAAAGAAAAGACAATAGGAATAAATCATTTTTACTGATTCAACACACCAATACCAGCCAATGAAGAAAATTGTCACGTTTTCTCTACAGTAAATTCTAAAAGGTACTGACACAGTTCATAGTGTTAACTCCAACGATCGTTACATCTCCATGATCTAAGTTAATGCAACTAACATAAGGAACAATAGCAAGACATACACTCACACACGGGAGCGCGCACGTGCGGGCTTGCACGCACACACGCACACACGCACGTACGCATGCACGCACGCAAATACACACACACACACGCACGCACGCACGCACGCACGCACAGCACGCACGCACACACACACACACAACACACACACACACACACACACACATAACTCGATTAAACAATTACATTAACAGTTATGTACTAACAGAAACTCATAATCCTACAAAATGCACATCCATACACATGCAAACACACGTGCCCACGAACGGACACACAACACACACAACACAACACACACACAACACACACACACAACACACACACACACAACACACACAATATAATATATTATATATTATAATATGATATATTTATATATATATATAATATAATATATATATAATTAAATTTGTTAAAAGTAAGGTTTAAACTATCTACAGCGCTGTTTCATGCAATGCAATCATCAGGATGTGTGGGTCTGTGCTGCCGGTGTTTTATAACTGCTTGTGTTGTCTGTCATCACGTGCTGTTTGTGTTTTTCGTGTGTTTCTGGTTCTTGTTCACTGATAGGAATTTCCACTTGTCTGCAGTTGTTAACCATTTCTATCCTAGAGATTTAAAGTTGCCAGTTGTGGTTTGCATAGTATTATGTACTTTTCTGTTGAGCATAGGTTACATCTTTTTGAAATGTTGTTGTATGGTGCTGCTCTTTCTATGATTTTCCAGGATATATTGTATTCTATCTTTTTCTCTTGAGCTTCCAGATGTATTTACTCAATTCTGTTTGGTTTTTGTATCTTTCTTTGTTAAATGACTGTTTGTGGTTTGCATATCTAGTTTTAAATTGGTTTTCAGTGATACCTATATATGTTTCTTCTGCGTTCTCTGATGTTACAGTGGTTTGGTACACAATGCTGTTGTAGAGGCATTTGTTGCTCAGAGGGCACTGTTCTTTCTTGATACAGTTGCAGGATTTCCTTTTCATCACCCTCGTTTTCTCTGTACTGCTTTTCATTATATATATAGAATGCTGAACAATTAAATAGTGGGGGAAAATAAGTGCAGGTTAACAATTCTTCAGTCGTTATAGTAATGACTTGGCAAAGATTTGAACTTTAAAAAAAAAAAAAAAAAAAAAAAAAATTAAAGATGAAGAAAATGGGGAATATATTATAACTATGAGAAGCCTTCACTAGCTGCATGAGGGAACCATCATAATCTCTCTCGAAGGCACATTTATTTGTATTGCCTGCTCCTAGGCCTTTCGTCCGCTGGATCGGACTCATCAGGGAGACACGGCTGATTGTGTCTGTGCTCTTGGTGTCAAATAGAGACACACCACAGTTCATAATTCTGTGGTTTCCACCGCCAAGGGTTCAAAAAAAGAATCCAAAGCACCCCCAAAGCAGCCAGCTAAGGGTACTAAATGGAACAAAACAAAGGTGTGGAGAGGAAAAAAAGTTGCTGAAAACCTAAAAAGCATTATTCAAACAGTATAAAATGTAAGGGACAATCTTTGAGCCTATGCTTGAGGATCCATTCAAGGATGCAAGGGAGGTCAAAAGATATGGAACAGTCTGAGTGGTCAGCTCTGCTGTTCAATAACCCAAGCATTGTGAGTGGCTAAGAATTGTACAGAACAACCTTTACTTGGATCTCTTAAGAGATGCAATCTCCCACTGATTGACCAAACAATAGAATGCTGAACAATTAAATAGTGGGGAAAACAAGTGCAGGTTAACAATTCTTCAGTCGTTATAGTAATGACTTGGCAAAGATTTGAACTTTAAAAAAAAAAAAAAAAAAAAAAAATAATAAAGATGAAGAAAATGGGGAATATATTATAACTATGAGAAGCCCTTCACTAGCTGCATGAGGGAACCATCATAATCTCTCTCGAAGGCACATTTATTTGTATTGCCTGCTCCTAGGCCTTTCGTCCGCTGGATCGGACTCATCAGGGAGACACGGCTGATTGTGTCTGTGCTCTTGGTGTCAAATAGAGACACACCACAGTTCATAATTCTGTGGTGTTCTCACCGCCAAGGGTTAAAAAAAAGAATCCAACAGCACCCCCAAAGCAGCCAGCTAAGGGTAGTAAATGGAACAAAACAAAGGTGTGGAGAGGAAAAAAGTTGCTGAAAACCTAAAAGCATTATTCAAACAGTATAAAATGTAAGGGACAATCTTTGAGCCTATGCTTGAGGATCCATCAAGGATGCAAGGGAGGTCAAAAGATATGGAACAGTCTGAGTGGTCAGCTCTGCTGTTCAATAACCCAAGCATTGTGAGTGGCTAAGAATTGTACAGAACAACCTTTACTTGGATCTCTTAAGAGATGCAATCTCCCACTGATTGACCAAACAATAGAATGCTGAACAATTAAATAGTGGGGGAAAACAAGTGCAGGTTAACAATTCTTCAGTCGTTAATAGTAATGACTTGGCAAAGATTTGAACTTTAAAAAAAAAAAAAAAAAAAAAAAAAATTAAAGATGAAGAAAATGGGGGAATATATTATAACTATGAGAAGCCCTTCACTAGCTGCATGAGGGAACCATCATAATCTCTCTCGAAGGCACATTTATTTGTATTGCCTGCTCCTAGGCCTTTCGTCCGCTGGATCGGACTCATCAGGGAGACACGGCTGATTGTGTCTGTGCTCTTGGTGTCAAATAGAGACACACCACAGTTCATAAATTCTGTGGTGTTCTCACCGCCAAGGGTTTAAAAAAAAGAATCCAACAGCACCCCCAAAGCAGCCAGCTAAGGGAAAGTAAATGGAACAAAACAAAGGTGTGGAGAGGAAAAAAGTTGCTGAAAACCTAAAAGCATTATTCAAACAGTATAAAATGTAAGGGACAATCTTTGAGCCTATGCTTGAGGATCCATTCAAGGATGCAAGGGAGGTCAAAAGATATGGAACAGTCTGAGTGGTCAGCTCTGCTGTTCAATAACCCAAGCATTGTGAGTGGCTAAGAATTGTACAGAACAACCTTTACTTGGATCTCTTAAGAGATGCAATCTCCCACTGATTGACCAAACAATAGAATGCTGAACAATTAAATAGTGGGGGAAAACAAGTGCAGGTTAACAATTCTTCAGTCGTTATAGTAATGACTTGGCAAAGATTTGAACTTAAAAAAAAAAAAAAAAAAAAAAAAAAAATTAAAGATGAAGAAAATGGGGAATATATTATAACTATGAGAAGCCCTTCACTAGCTGCATGAGGGAACCATCATAATCTCTCTCGAAGGCACATTTACTTGTATTGCCTGCTCCTGGGCCCTTTTTCGTCCGCTGGATCGGACTCATCAGGGAGACACGGCTGATTGTGTCTGTGCTCTTGGTGTCAAATAGAGACACAACCACAGTTCATAATTCTGTGGTGTTCTCACGCCAAGGGTTAAAAAAAAGAATCCAACAGCACCCCAAAGCAGCCAGCTAAGGGTAGTAAATGGAACAAAACAAAGGTGTGGAGCGGAAAAAAGTTGCTGAAAACATAAAAGCATTATTCAAACAGTATAAAATGTAAGGGACAATCTTTGAGCCTATGCTTGAGGATCCATTCAAGGATGCAAGGGAGGTCAAAAGATATGGAACAGTCTGAGTGGTCAGCTCTGCTTTTCAATAACCCAAGCATTGTGAGTGGCTAAGAATTGTACAGAACAACCTTTACTTGGATCTCTTAAGAGATGCAATCTCCCACTGATTGACCAAACAATAGAATGCTGAACAATTAAATAGTGGGGGAAAACAAGTGCAGGTTAACAATTCTTCAGTCGTTATAGTAATGACTTGGCAAAGATTTGAACTTTAAAAAAAAAAAAAAAAAATTAAAGATGAAGAAAATGGGGGAATATATTATAACTATGAGAAGCCCTTCACTAGCTGCATGAGGAAACCATCAGAATCTCTCTCAAAGCACATTTATTGTATTGCCTCCCTAGCCTTTCGTCCGCTGATCGACTCATAGGTAGACACGCTATTGTTTCCTGTGCTCTTGGTGTCAAATAGAGACACACCACAGTTCATAATTCTGGGTGGTTCTCACCGCCAAGGGGTTCATAAAAATCCAACAGCACCCCAAAGCATCCAGCTAAGGGAAAAATGGAACAAAACAAATGTGTGAGAGGAAAAAAGTTGCTGAAAACCTAAAAGCATTATTAGTCAAACAGTATAAAAAGTAAGGAGACAAATCTCTGAAGCCTATCTTGAGGCATCCATCAGATGCAAGGATCAAAAGATATGAACAGTCCAGATGTCACCCTGCTGTTCAATAACTCCTAGCATTGTATGGCTAAAATAGTACAGAAACAACCTTACTTGACTCTTAAGACTGCAATCTCGCCCATGCTTGACCAAACAATAGAAATGCAGAACAATTAAATCGTGGGGGAAAAACAAGTGCAGGTTAAACAATTCTTCCAGTCGTTATAGTAATGACTTGCAAAGATTTGAACTTTAAAAAAAAAAAAAAAAAAAAAAAAATTAAATGAAGAAAATAGGGAATATATTATAACTATGAGAAGCCCTCATACTCATGAGGAACCTTCTTAATCTCTCTCGAAGGCAAATGTAATTTTATTTCCTGTGTAACAAGGAGCGTGAAACCCGCAAAAAGGCATTAACCTTGAGACAAAGGACATTACTGTTTAACAAATAGGTAATTAACCAATAAACCAGTAACGCTTACCACACCCGACTCGCCGAACTGGTAAGGAGCCGGAGTGTCAATACAAACAACACCTAGAAGAGATTTCGGACTGCCTGGTGCAAAAGGAGGTTGTAAACCACTACACCTCGGGGCCCCAAATGAGCCCAAATGCTCGGTCAGCTGAGTTCTTGTTTAAACAGTCAGTGAAGAGCAGGGCCTTGATTTGTTCAGATGATTGCCGTGTCACGTTTTGTTCTATTGTCAGGAGGCTGCTGAATGCGTGTGTGGAGGTTGAGTAGCCCTCCTTAAGATAATTACTGTGTAAGTTACCACCGAAGTCGCAATTTCATGTCCACTGGCTAAGATGTGTTGCTAATCAATTAGTAGGTTGGTGTAAAGCTGATTGTGTGAATTAGCGAGTGGAAATTCAGGTACTTGTGAACTAGGGCTTGGACACGTGGACAAAGGCGGCCCGAAGGGGAATCCTTTGTTTCCCTCCCTAATATAACTAGGGAGAACAACGTGTGAAACAACACCAGGAGAGAAGAGGAAGAAGGCTGAGAGAAGAAAAAGGAAGATAGCAACAGAGAAAGGTCGAGAAAACAGGGTCTGGAAGATAGAAGAACAGCTAATCCTTAGGTTGAAGAACAAGCTGAAGAGAAGGAAACTAATTTGAAGCCCAGAGGGTGAAGACAGACAAACTAATTTGAACCAATGTGAAGAAACGAAGAAGAAGAGTTCACGTCGAGATCCCAAACACCACGAAACCCAGTCCTGAAGCGCGCCATCAACACCAAGCATCACCAACAAAGCAGTGCGGAAAAGACTGGAAGAACTTTTTCAGAACTGTGGGTTGGTGTGGAAAGCGTGTTGTTGTGTAAAACCTGGCCAGTAAGAATTCATTTCATTATAACCCGGATAAATATTGATCTTCATGTCTAGTTGTTCATTTAATTTGGTTAATTGGATTTTTCATGTTTCTTATATCATATCATAGAAATTAATTCCTTGTGCTCATCGGTGAGAGAAACAATGTGGTGACATCCCACTCCCAGAGAAGGTTAATGTTTGTGGGACTCAGATTGTGCATATGCTGTATAGTGCAAAGATAACCTGGTGTGTTAAGCCTACTAATAAAACTTCAACGTATCACTTAACTTACCATCACGATTCCCCCGTCCCGACAAAGTCGACCTCCAGAATGCAATGCCCAATTCTCTCAGCGGAAACAAAGTGAGTACTAAGTAGTACTGGGGCGAGCGTCCACTAAAGGCAATTTTTAATTACTCATCTAAATTACTTCCGTAAGTTTGCTTTGAGTGTTGAGTAGACTTTGTTAGTGGTTGTATTAAACTAGGTCGTTCAGAGAAACGAAGAACGAGGTTCTTAGTCGTAACTCTCACAAAGCTGTTTAAATGAAAGGCTCTTTGTGTTAGGAACGCTACCACTGGTTGTGTACTCATAACGTTTAGTAGATAAACAGTGTACTACGTTTTCCCTCTATAACTAACTGTTTGAGTGTGCCTAAAACATATCGAAAAAAGAAATGCTTGAAGAAGATTTAACCCCCATTGAGAACTGATTAGTTTAGGAGAAACAGGGATATACAGATATGAACTGCGTAGATTCAATGAAACCGCAGAAGACTGAGAAGATGAAAGGCTGAAAAGAAGAATTTTGAAAAGGAACAGCTCACGCTGTCAAACGAAACTCAGATGCTGAGGCTGAGATACTTAGACTTGACACCTGCTGCGTCAAAGCTAAAGCAATTGCAGAGGGCGCAGCGCCAGAGCAAGAGCAGATGCTGAACAGTGCAGCGAGAGCTAGAGCAAAGGCCCGAAGTGCACTGCCAGAGCTAAAGCAATTCAAAAGGCAGAGCAGAAGCAGAATCGGAATTTTGCCAAACAAAATGAGTTGAAAAACAAAGTCGAACATCGCAGAATAACACCAGTTCTGAGTCATACCGCAACACAAAGTTGCGCACCTAAACCTTAAACTCCCACTTTCAGGAGAAGAAACTATTCAATCGACGCCTATTATCAGTCCCGGGTTTGCATCGTTGGCCGAGCACGAGGTGCTGCCCCGAAGATACTGGGCAATAAACTTGTCTGGCCTGTTGAACAGTCGGCGTTACCACAATAGGTTTTCCACCCTACCCAAGTATCAAGAGATTTTGACAAGTAAACAAGCATACTAAAGGCATAGATTTGACTGAAGAAGGTTTTAGGCGTAAGTTTCGCGAGCAGAATCGAACATAGACAGACACACATTCGGAGTTAGACAGGACACTATTTTCAACAAGTGGTAGAACTGAGTGAGTGCCATGATTTTGAAGGCCTCAAGACACTGTGATAAAGGAAACAAGATTACTTGTTGGTTGTGGACGGCCCGTACCTCCACATCAAGAACAGGGTGCAACCACAATAGCTGAGGTACTTCAGACGGCAGAGACTTACCGAAGCAGCTGATTTTACCTATAACAAAGGAAAGCCCGTAATATTCAAGAATTGCAGGCTAGCACAGACTCACGTAATGATCCAGCAGTACACACCCTAGGCCCCACGGCGTCACGTCAGCAAACAAGGTGAAAACAAACACCACGTTGCTAGGAATGAGCGTACCTGTTTTCTGTGCAATAAGAACAGCACTTGCTAGGGATTTATATTTAAGCACAAAGGGCAGCGCAATGAGATCAGGCCAACAGAGAGACAGATAAGAAAAGATGAAACAAGATGACAGTGATATTTTGTCCTGGATTGTCTTGTGTTCACAATTCAGCATAACATGGATGTGCACTAACAAGTAGGGAAAAATGTGGTTAATGGCAATTAAACTCGGGTGCACTGGCGTCATGTGAAGGATCCCTGGATGATGAAGGACAATTCACATAAAACACAGAGGAGTAGACAAATAGATCACAATAGCAAATTCAAAACCACTGGTGTTCATTAATACACCCTTCTATAGCTTGGAGTTTGTACAAGGCTTGGCTTTCCAAGCCGCCGTATGAACTGTGATCGAAAATATCCCAGGACACGTGATGGAGACCCAACGCTGAACTTCTGTGTCGAATCAAGAAAAGGATTTCACGTGCGAAAAGCGTGTCCAGTGAGACCTACCGCACTCACTTTGGGCAGAACAAAAGGGCATCACTTTCGCCCAGAAAGCTTTCCGTTTTTGCTCATACAAGGCAGAAGAAACTGGTAAGGAAGACAATCGTTTTGAATAAAGCGGAGGTATGTACCGAACGTTCACTCACTCGAGTTCGGGAAACAAAAAACAGATCGTTGTGCATACGAAGCGGCAACAGCGGTGATGTCAGAAAAACATTGACGTCAGGCCTCGGGCCATCGCGGTAGAAAGGCCACACAAAAGGTTGTGACGCAAGAGTACTACTGCCAGGTTCCTTGTGATGTCCAGGCGTTCTGTTCACATTGCAACACAATGTCCGCGCGTACACAACGTGGGTTAGGAGTGAAAGAAAGAGTGACGGGACCGTACCAAAATAAAATGGTCGACGAAAAGTCGAAGTAGTTGTGCATTGTTCTTTTTGCAGTGTCGCGTATGCTGACTGCTGGTTGCGGCCACTGTAGAAGAGAAGGGAGAGAAATTCGTAAAACAATGGTTATAGCCACTCTAACGTTGAGCTGTTAGATTTCAATTGATGTTGATAGTTGCTTTGATATGGATGTATTTGAATTTTCTCTATAATTTTTTTGCAAGACAAATCTGTGCGTCGTTCTCTGGTGTAATTAGGCTTATGAGAGCCGATATTAGCACTGTTTAAATGGGAAATATTAAGATTTTCCATCTCCTTGAAATGTAAAGTATTTAGTAGCCAATGCAGGCATGTCTTCGATTGGGGAATTTGTCAAAGCGTGAAACCTCTCACAAAAGCATTAACGCTTGGAGACAAAGGGAAATTAACGTTATACAAAGAGGTAATTGACCAATTCACCAGGGTACCTTACCCCCCCGCACACGGCCGAACTGGTAAGGAGCCAGTGGGGTCAATACAAACAACACCTAGGAGCATTTCGACCTGCCTGGTGCGAAAGGGGGAAGGGTTGTAACCACACACCTCGTGCCCCATTGACGCCAAATGCTCGGTCCGCTAGGTTCTTGTGGTAAAGAACAGTCAGGTGTAGAGCAGGGCCTTGGATTTGTTCAATGTATTGCCGTGGGTCACTGTTGTTGGTTCTATTGTCAGCTGCTGAAGCGTGTAGTTGTAGTACCCTCCTTAAGATAATTACTGTGTGACTAACCACCGAAGTCGGAATGTGCGATTCCCATCTGGGCTAAGATGTTTTTGGCTAATCAATTAGGTAGGTGTGTGTAAATGGCTGAGTGTGTGGAATGTAGCGATGGAAATTCAGGTACTTGTGAACTAGGCTTGAAAGCCGCGTGAGACAAAGGCATGGCCCTAAGGGGAATCCTTTGTTTCCCTCCCTATATAACTGAGGAAACAACGTGTGGAAACAACACCAGGAAGAAGAGAGAGAAGCTGTGGAGAGAAGAGAGAGAGGAGTGAGCATGACAGAGAAAAGTCGAAGAAACGTGTCTGGAGATAGAAGAGACACTAAATCTAGGTTGAAGACAAGCCTGAAGAGAGAAACTAAGTTGAAGCCCAAGTGTGTAGACCAGACAAAACTAATTTGAACCCAAAGGTGGGTGAAGAAGACGAAGAAGAAGAGTCCGACGTCGAGATCCCAAGACACCAAGAAGACCCAGCCTGAATCCAGGACCAGTCCAACCAAGGCATCACCATCAAGCAGGCGAAGAGAGACGTGAAGAGACTATTTTCCAAACTGTGTGTGGTGTGAAACTTGTTGGTGTGGTGAAAACCTGCCAGTAAAATCATTTCATAATAACCCGGGTATAGGAGTATTGATCTTTCATGTGCTGATTTGTTCAATTTAGTGTAATGATTTTTTCCATGTTTGTTTAATAGCATAAAATTGTAATTCTTGTGCTCAGTCTGTTTGGAGAAAACAATGCGGACATCCCACTCCCAAGAAGGTGAATGTATGTGGACGCATGAGTGTGCATATGCTGTATAGTGCAAAGATAACCTTTTGTTTAACCCGACTAATAATACATCAACTAGTGCGCACT
>CM031624.1:34707445-34739945 GCA_018398815.1 Conus ventricosus | reverse complement strand
TTTATGGTTAGGACTAGCTGTGAAAGACAAAGAGACAAAAGTAGTGATAAAGGATTTCTGCAGACTTTTTTTTTACTCCCGAGAGGGGCAACAGACACTGGATGACGTTCTGGCACTAGTAACAGTGGTTTCCCACCGGTGGGTCAGATGGGGCTGGCTGTAGTGTGGGGTGTGAACAGGGTTTAACTGTATGTGTAATGGGTGTCACTGTGTGTAATGCAGATTGATCATCAACTCAACAGTTGGTTGACGTGGAGCTTCTGGCATCACTCTGTTCTATTCTGTTATATGAAAGACGTTCAGAGCCGGTATTCAGAGTTCGCCAGGTCCTGATTCTGAGAAAAAAAAGTTTGAAAGGAGCGTGCTTATTCTGTCTGAAATGTTACAAGGCCTTCCATCATTTTAAGGCCATCGTGTGTGTAAGACGAGACTGTAGAAGGAAAGATTCCGCCTGTAGTCTGCAATGTAAACTGGCATCAACATTGCATCCAGGAGTGTGTTGAAACGATGGACTGGCATGTGCAAGAAAGAGTTCAAAGGTCAGTCCTGGTCGCTTCTAAACGTGGACTATAGAAACCTTTAACTCTGGTCGATGCAAAGCGCTAATCTTCGCTTTGGATAACTCATATTCAATCCTTATACTGTTGGGCTCAAACTTCTCTCTCTCTCTCTCTCTCTCTCTCTCATCTCTACTCTCTCTCGTCTCTCTCTCTCTCTCTCTCTCTCTCTTCTCTCTCTCTCTCTCTCTCTCTCTCTCCTCTCTCTCTGTTTGAGTGTGTATGTGTGTGTGTGGGACGTGCGCGTACGCGCAGTGTGTGTGTGTGGTGTGGTGTGTGTGTGTGTGTGTGTGTGTGTGTGTGTGTGTGTGTGAGAGAGAGAGAGAGAGAGAGAGAGAGAGAGAGAGAGAGAGAGAGAGAGAGAGAGACTGACACTGACACACTTTTATTGCCATTAGCGAAAGGCCCTGTTGGCAAGGGGGTATCATGGGAATAGCTCAGTGGTAGAGCGCCGGACTCGTAATCTTGGTGATCCTGGGGTTGCGAGTTCGAACCCGAGCGGCGGCGGCGTTTCGGGACAGGGGGATTTTCCCTCGGAGTTAACATTGGTTCGGACTCCATTTCCCATACAGTCCTTCGAATGAGACTATAAACCGAGGTTCCGTGTGTGAACGCATGCATAAGATCTTGCACACACGTAAAATCCCATCACCAACTTTCGGAAGAGAAGGCCAGTTTGGCCGTTGGTATGGATGACACGTTACACATAGCATGCACCCTGCGTGAGAAACGGAAAGAACGAAGGAGTAATTGATATTGAACGATATTGACTGGATGACACGGGAAACGACCGAATGACGCCAGCTGGCAGCTCTTCAGTCGGCACTAACCAGGTAGGCAGCCCGTTGTGTATATGAGTATTGATTGTAGAGCGCAATGAGTTGATTCCAAGAATTGCGCTATATAAAATCTATATATTATTATTTATTATTATTATATCTAGCAACAGCGACTAAAAAGGAAACAAATACAAGACTTCCCATGATGTTGCAAACTTTCCATACATATAACTTACAAAAAAGGATCAACAAAACAAGCACCCATCCATCCACACGACTCACCCGCCCCCCCCCCCCCCTCCCTGCACACACACACACACACACACACACACACACACACACACACACACACACACACACACACACACACACACATGCTCGCGCGCGTGCGTGCGCGCACGTGCACGTGCACGCCCGCACACACAGTATACCATTCACATAGACTATCAGGATACATTTAGTGATTACTACTGAGCCAAGGCACCATTAAGCAAGCGGTTGTCTTTCTCATTCGTTATTTTCTTTTTACGAAAAGTGCTAGCTTCGGCGATATACTTCGCAAATTCTATCATAATGTTTTCGTTTCCACTTGATAAAATCTCTACTAAATCTCTTCTTTGAGCAACTGATTCATTGAACATTTTACAACCACTGCGGATATTGGCATATGCGGGACAATCAAACACAAAATGCACTTCGTTCTCAACACTGTCTCTTTGTCTACACATTTGGCAAGATCTATTACTCGATTTCTCGAACCATGATTGGTTTGCACTAAGGCCGAGCGTTCTGGTTCGAAATTTTGCTAAGCTATATTTATGCCATTTATGCGTTACAATTGTAAGATATTTCTCTGCTTCGAGATTACTTTTAAATGAGAGAACCAGTCGTATTTATCATTTCCATCCATGCCAGCATGCCAGTTTTGTTTATTCGTACAAATTAAGCGGTCCCTGAATTCAGAAATAAATCTTGCTTCATTACCGACTCCTTGTGACAACCAAACTATGCCAAAACCATTCTCTGTCAACATTTTTCTTCATACAGGAGACCCAGTTAAATTTTCCATTTTCATGTTGCAGCATGAGCATTTCGTACGCCTGAGCACAGAGTCTGGCTATTGGTAGGTTTACTAGTTTCAGCCAATATTTAACATATCTAACCCAAGTTATAATAAACAGAGGGTATCGCCCACTTTCGCCATAAACCATTTTATTTGATGCGTGCAAGGGTACGTGGATGATACGCTTTATTGCATAGGTATGAGCTTTTTCCATTTGGCTATTATCCAACATACGCCAGACTTCTGATGCATATGTCAAACTAGGCTGTATCTGAGAATCGAATAATAACTAAAATAAATGTACATCACTGCCGTTCAGTTTTTTTCATAGTCCTCAGAATATCCATGACGCCTTTCTTTCCCTTTCTGCACATCTCCAGCCAGCACTTACTCAAGATTAATTTTGTTGTGAGAACATCCCAAGGTATTTATAAGAAAAAGAAACTACTCCCGAAGGTGCTGGGGAGGACCCAAGAAGCACTGTCTTCACCTGCCTTTAGAGCAGTCCTGTACCACCCTTGGATGCCTGCGCTGTGTTGACGATGGGTACAGGCACGCACAGGACACTCCATTAAGATATCAAGGGACATAACTGCTCCTGAACAGAGGTAAATTAGACTACAGGATGCAGCTCATAACAGCCTTAAAGTAGCATCCCCATGGGTGTACCAGCCCGTATTTCATGACTGCAGAGCCACCGGCGAAAAACACCACCCTCCAGCTGCCGAGCATACCCCACAGACCCAACCACCCCTGCCCACGGACAGATGAAGACAGTGCCACTCCATACACAGCCAAGCTTTCGCCATACGGTCTTATGTGCCCTCAAGAGAGAATCCAAAGTTGTAGTCTTTCCCACTGTCAACAGGACTTTCCCTGTGGTCAGTGGGTCTTTCCTCACCGTCACTAGACCTTTCTCCAGGGTCAGCCTAGTTAAGCAAAGAAGAAAAAGAAACACCCGAAGGTGCGGGGAGGACCCAAGAAGCACTGTCTTCACCTGCCTTTAGAGCAGTCCTGTACCACCCTTGGATGCCTGCGCTGTGTTGACGATGGGTACAGGCACGCACAGGACACTCCATTAAGATATCAAGGGACATAACTGCTCCTGAACAGAGGTAAATTAGACTACAGGATGCAGCTCATAACAGCCTTAAAGTAACATCCCATGGATGTACCAGCCCGTATTTCATGACTGCAGAGCCCACCGGCGAAAAACACCACCCTCCAGCTGCCGAGCACACCCCACAGACCCAACCACCCCTGCCCACGGACAGATGAAGACAGTGCCACTCCAGACACAGTCAAGCTTCGCCATAACGGTCTTATGTGCCCTCAAGAGAGAATCCAACCAGCCAGCCAGCACTTACTCAAGCTTTATTTTGTTGTGAAGAACATTCCCAAGGTATTTATAGCTACTTGTCATTCTAATGTCTACTCCGCCATAAAACCATCTTTCATATTTTGATAAGTAACCACCATTTCTAAAAACCATTACATTAGTTTTGTTTAAGTTCACTGTTAATTTAACCTATCTGATTCCTTTTCAATGTGTCTAATTGATTCTGCCAAACCCAAGGAGTATCTGCTAGGAGGATAAACATCATCAGCGAAAAGCATTAGAAATAAGTCAGCAGCACCAGGTAACATTGTATTCCATATTTCCCTCCCCCCGATATCTCTATCGCTAATTCATTTATGAGGAAGTGAACAACAGTGGGCTAAGCACAATCCTTGTTTCACTCCCCGCGGGCAGCTGAAATAATCGGTATAAGTACCTTTCTCTCGAACACATGCCAGAACAGACTCATACATTCCATGAACAGCTGCATACAACTTCCCATATTGCAACCATTTTCCCCCAGAATATACCATAACTCATATTCAATCCTTATCTGTTGCCTCAAACTCATCTTCTCTCCTCTCTCTCTCCCTCTCTCTCTCTCATACTCGTCTCCTCTCTCTCTCTCTCTCTCTCTCTCTCTCGTTTATCTTATTGTTGTGTGGACGCTGCGCGTGCGCGTTGTGTGGTGTGGTGGTGTTGTGTTTGTGTGGTGTCGTTCGTGATGCTGTCGCGCCCGGTATGTTGTGTGTGTGTGGTGTGTGTGTCGTGTGCGTGCTGCATGCGTGCCGCGCGCGCGTGTGTGTGTTGTGTCGTGTTTGTGAGTGTGTTGTGGTGTGTGGAGGAGTGAGAGAGAGAGGAGAGAGAGGGAGAGATGGAGAGGGTAAAATGTCGCGTTGTTTTTGTGCGGGTTTGGGTTGGGGTGTGGGGGGTGTGTTGTGTGTGTTTGTTTAGTGGTGTTCGCTTTTTCGCCCCTTTTCAGGTTTTGGGTGTGGTTGGTGCACATATAAATCTGTTCATATGAAAACTCTTTGAGCTGATGATTATATCAACATGATGTTTCCTTCACTTCCAAACTTCCTTCCTTTTGATGAGTCACGTGATGAAATTAACTCTTTTTTGTGGAGATTTGAAATCACTACATGCTGAAACACACACAACACACACACACACACGACACACACACACACACACACTCACACACACACACACACACACACACACTACACACACACGCGACTGTGCGCTGATTTCTGATGCTGCAGGATTGTCTGTCCTCAATTAACCCATTTCGTGGAGGCCTCAACACCAGGTGACCAGCTCTTACGCGGGAATAACCTATTACTTTTTTTTCTGTTATGTGGAATTTATTCCATTGAATGTTCAAAGACCTTGGATTCATATCAATGGAATCACATTTCCTGTGCGTCCACACCCTGGAAGTTGATTTTTGTGTTCATTTTTTTTCTTAAAGTTTGGCTGGCTTTTATGGCGTGTCAGCAGTGAATTTGGTTTCTTTGTAGTAATGTTAACTTGTTTGAATATGGTCACATGTGACTATTATTCTCAGACATAGCATCTATGCAAATGTTCATGAACAAGATTATGTAGGATAACCGATACTTTGATAATGGTTTGCTACGACGGTGTTTCGTTATTAATACAAACAACAACAAAAAACAAACATACCGCTCTTAGTGCAGCGTTGGCTCTTTTTTTTTTGCTCTAAAATTTGAACATTCCCTGCCACGCATCAATGCAGCAAAGTTTTCAAATCTTCTCGAGAAACACAAATCAAGAGAAGGGTGCCCAAGTTCCTGGGTTTTACTATTAAATTAAAAAAAAAAAAAAACATGTCAACAGAAAACGTGGATCGCGTGTGCAAGCGATGAAGATAGGAAAGTAATACTAAAGGATCTTGTAGCTGGCTCACCTGTCATGGAAACCGTGCAGCACGTAAGCATCTGGAGCATGATTGGATGATCAGAGCGATCGTTTATCACCTTTAGGAAATGCAGTTTAATCAAGAGAATGCCACTGGTTGTTGGCACAGAGAGGCTTTGTTCGGATCGCATTTTCACACTTATAGTTTTCCACGGAAAATGTTGAAGAAAATTTAAAGTAAAGGCGACGATGGCCCCATGTTAGGTGCAACATACCTCCAGGTGAGATATTGTGAACGAAAATGAACAGAGAGGAAAAGACCATGATGAAATAGCATTGCTTAGAAAAAAGAACAACATGATTAAAACAGATGGATTCAATGGTCAGTTCTTTCAGAACTCTATCCCTAGAAAGAGCAGGAGCATTCAGAGCACATTGCTGTTGAGAAGGTCACACAACGCATTGTGTGTGTGTGTGTGTGTGTGTGTGTGTGTGTGTGTGTGTGTGTGGTGTGTGTGTGTGTGGTGTGTGTGTGGGTGTGTGTGTGTGTGTGTGTGTGGTGTGTGGTGTGTGTGTGTGTTGTGTGAGTGTGTGTGTTGTGTGTTGTTTAGTTTTTTAGTTTAAATGTCGTTCACCCTCAAGGAATATTAGACCGGAGGGGGGGGGGGGGGGGGTACAGGGATGGGGTGGGGGGAGACAAAGGGAGTGGCGAAGAAAGGCATGGAAGAAAAGATAAATGGATAAGGAAGAGAGGATATGAAAGTGGGGATTGATTTGTGCATGTGAAAATGCTCAATTATTTTGCAAAATTGTGAAGAACAAAAAAAAAATCCGTGTGTTTGTAGGAGTTGTGTATGTGTGTGCGTGTGTGTTGTGTGTTGTGTGGTGTGGGTGCGTTCTGCGTGCGTTCGTGCTGCGTGCGTGCGTGCGCGTGCCGTGCGTGCGTGGTGTTGTGTGTGTTGTGGGGGTGTGTGTGTGTGTGTGTGGGTGTGTGTGTGTGTGAGTGTGTGTGATCCAAGTAAAAGGTGTTCTGTACACTTCTTAGCCACTCCCAAGCCTTGGGTTATTGAACAGCAGAACTGGACCATTCAGACGGTTCCATATCTTTTGATCTCCCTTGCATCCTTGAAGAATCACTCAAACATAGGCTCGAAAAAGATTGTCCCCACATTTATACTGATTGCATAATGCTTTTTAGTTTGTCAGCAACTTTTTCCTCTCTCTACACTTTCGGTTTATTCCCATTTACTACCCTTCGCTGGCTGCTTGGTGTGCTGTGGATTCATTTTTGAACCCTTGGTGGTGAGAACACCGCAGAATTATGGACTGTGGTGTTCTCCTATTTGAGTCACCAAGACACAGAACAACCACCGTGTCTCCTGAGGAGTCTGATCCAGCGATGAAAAAAATAACCAGGCCTAGGAGCAGGCAAAAGTAAATCGTCTTCGAAGGATTACGATGGCGCCTCAGGCAAGCTAGTAAAGAGAGTCTCATATTTATATTATATTACCCCCATTTTCCGTCATCTCAATTTTTATTTTTCCTTCTCTACTATAAGTTTAAATCTTGCCAAGCATAGCTATAATGACAGAAGAATTGTTCGCCTGCATTGTTTTTCCCCCACTACTGAGTGTTCAGCATTATATATATATACATTATAATATATCTGTCTTCCGATATATACGACAGATATAATATAATATATATATATAATATATATTTATATATATATATATATATATATATATAAATATATATATTAGATATAATATTGTGTGTGTGTGGTGTGAGTGTGTGTGTGGTGTGTGTAAGATTCTTATGGTAGCAAAAAGGCAAATACATTAGGGGGGAGGGGTATTAGGCAACTATCAAGTAATCAAACAAATAATCAACAAGAAAGAATATTGCAACTATCAGTAATCAACAAATTTTAAAAAAATTTCAACAAGAAGTAATATTTGCAACCTACCAACTGAAACCATAATATATCGCTTATTCAAATAAGAATACCAAGAGGCTACAAACGCAATATTTTCACAAAAGTTCGCAAAAGATGAAAATCCTTCACAAGTCTTTCAAATCGTTAACGGTCCGTTTTACGAGTAAAGCTGCTGCAGTGGTTAGTAAATTTGTCCTTTGAGTATTAGGAAAGTGCAGAGCAGATGATTCACTAAATATGTTCCCAACATAACTATTTGATGTCTTTACACTTATTTGTTTTGAAATGCATCTAAAAACGAATTTTTAACAGCAAGATGTAATTTGTCTTGAACCTTGCATCAAATAATGCCTAGCATCAAATGTTGAATTCTGTGTCTCAGAGCTTTAATGCATGAGAGAAATATTGGCTCTCTGCCCATTCAAATTGGTTGACAAAATTCCCCCGCGCTACTTTTTCAATGTGTCTAAACATTCCTGCAAATCTAAGTCAATGTTTAGAGTTGAATGCCCCTTCAGTATTTCGGTGCTGCACTTCTAGCTGCTCTATCAACCAGTCATTAGAGAAAGACCTCCCGCATGGGAAGGAAACCAATAAAAAAAAAGCTACACTTTTTTCTTTTTCTTTGGTTTGACAATTTATGAGAGAGCATGTTATTGAATGTTTGATTTCGAGGTCATTCCAACATCCTTTTGACATTATGACCTTTGATAGCTTGTAATGCCGATTTGAGTCAAACACAAATCAATCAATATTTTACCCGCATTTACGGAGCTCTTCACATGGCGCAATGACATTAAAATGCATTCCACTCAGCAAGTAAAAATATCAGAATGCTGACCTATATGATAATGCTTGACTGCTTTCAATGTAGGAATTACAATTGGCTGCACCGTGCTAACCATTATCAATACAGACCCATCAGTGCATATTTATACATGTGGTCAGCATAATAGTTCTCTAGGTGTTCAATAACTCAATTTCTTAAAACATTTCGAGGGTGATTTGTTGTTCAAAACCTGTAATGAACAATATCAAAGAAGTTTAATTTGTTCCGCAAGATGGTACAGGTGAAAAAGATGGTTTCGTGGGCTATTTCTTTGCTTTTTTAATTCGGTGGACTTAATCATATCAGAGACAAACGAATGTATTGGATTATGAATGGATTGTTTTAGCTCTTTTAAAACATACTCCTTTTCGGAATCTAGCCTAGTTGCTTCTTCCTATACAAAACGTGTCAGTTGTCGAACGAATTTTTTACAAATTGTGCTGAATAGCTTTTCCTGTGTGTCGTTCAAGAGGAAGAAACACCTGCCTGTTTATAAAAACCCCAAGACTGGAACCATGAGTTGGAACTCCGAGAGCCAGTTTTGAAAGCTTGCAATCTATACTTTGCAATTTGTTTAATAAGTATTTTGGAGCACTAAAAATATTTACTGCGTAAAATAACGAATCGAACTAAGGAGTTTAGCAAGGCATAAAATGCTTTGTATCTTGACCCCCCAGGGGGTGGAGCGTTAGTTATTCATTATTTTGAAAAATTTTAAAGCTTTCTTCCTTGTATACCAGCATGTAACTGTATAGTTGATCCCAGGTACGTTTAGATGACAGTTCGACACCCCAAGAACTTAACACTTTTTGTGCGTAATTAATTACATTGCCATTGATTGTTAAAAAATAAAAATAAAATAGGCAATTTTCAGGTTATACCCTGAGTTAAAAACAAACATATTCATTTTTTTCTTATGATAGCGATAAATCCATTTTCCTTATAACTTGGTAAATTTTAGCTAATTCATTTGGTAAACTTTTTCCGCCTAGCAACTGCTGTTTAATTGCGTCGTTAGTTTTACTAGATGTTTAGTGGTAGAGGCCCTTTCCAAAAGCCTGCTTGATTGTGAGGATAAAATATTTTTGTTTTCACAGAAATGACTAATGTATTTAATACTATTTACTCCAGAGTTTGCAAACATGAAGACGTTAGAGAGAGGGTCGATAGCTGCTTTTGTCCCTGCCCTAGTTTTTCCCTTGCTTGTATAGGAATAACAACTGAGTGCTTCCAGATAAGGGGCATTTTCTCCACGGGACGACATTGTTGTATAAATACATTAAAAACTGAGTAAACATTTTGGGAGGTAAATGCTTAAAACAATTTCATTAGATAGCCTTCTAATCAACATAACGGGTTGCCTTACTCATGTTGTAAAGTACATTCAGTCACCTCCTCACATGCATATCCGAATTACGACCTTTTTATTTTAGGCTCGTTATTAACACCTAGCTTTTATATCTATTTTTGCTCTTCATTTTCCTATATTGTCAATTATCAGCTGATAATCCTGTATATGCTATTCTGTAGTTTGCAAACATGTCAGCAAGGGCTTCTGCTTTTTCTAGATTAAGGGGTAGAATTGAATTTCCAATGTGGCTGGACACTGCGTATTTATTCCGTTCTTCATTGTTTTCATCTTTTCCCATACCTTTTTGCATATCTTTATAGCTGTATATTTCATCAGTACAAAAAGAAAGACCAGTAATGTCGTTTTGCTTGAGCGTTAATTCTGTTTGATTTGTTTTTTGCCTTTTTTGCCTCCTTGATGATTTGGGACTGATTTCTCCCTTAAATATGGTTTAAAATTGTTGGTCCATTATTCAACATTAGCATTTTTCACTTCCTCGCTCCACCACACAGATATTTACCAGAGTGTTCATGAGAATTCTTTGATTTTAGCATGGATAGCTTCGGGTCTTCGGGGGGGCCTAGGAGTTGCCTCCATGATGTAGAATATAGGACATTCACATCTTATCCAATATATTCTTCAACGTACATGTAGACAGTATTTCTGCAACTTATCCCAATTAAGCAAGTTTATATTATAATTTGAACTTTTGATCCTCAGTTGGATCCATGGTTGTTGTGCCTCGTAACGTAAAAGCTAAAATAACCGGGAAATGATCACTATTAAATTACAATAAGGGTGGTTCCATCCACAAATGGCGCTAGTCTGGAGAAACCATCGTGAAAAAAATCAATACATAGCTCTATGATTAGATTGTCCGGAGTCGCGTAACTCGAACCACTTTCAGTAGATATAAGTTGAATCAATTAATCTCATAAAACGGTTGCGCATGTTATTTTCACAGCTCTCTCCCAAAAAGGGGCGCATGCGCATTAAACTCTGTTACGAGGACTTTGGTTGCCTTTATCCGCTTGGATGTGCGAATTCCATTTCGGTTTTTATTATCATCAGGTCCCCTTGGTAAATATACGGATATGGCCGCGCGTGCGCGCGCGCGCGCGCGCTCGCCGTGTGTGTGTGTTGTGTGGTGTGTGTGTGTGTGTGTGTGTGTGTGTGTGTGTGTGTGTGTGTGGTGTGAGAGAGAGAGAGAGAGAGAGAGAGAGTTTTTGTGTGTGTGTGTGTGTGGGGTGTGTGTGTGTGTGTGTGGTGTGTGTGTGTGTAGAGAGAGAGATAGAGAGAGAGAGAGAGTGGTGGTGTGTGTGCGTGTGTGTGGTGTGGTGGTGTGTGTGTGTGGGTGTTGGTGTGTGTGGGTGGGTGTGTGTGTGTGTGTGTGTGTTTGTGTGTGTGTGTTGGGGTGTGTGTTGCGTGCGTGCGTGCGTGCGTGCGTGCGTGCGTGCGTGCGCGTGCGTGCGTGCGTGCGTGCGTGCGTGCGTGCGTGCGTGAGTGTGTGTGTGTGTGGTGTGTGTGTGGGTGTGGGTGGGTGGGGTGGTGTGTGTGTGTGTGATAATGTGAAGCAGTGGCACATTTTGGTTTTACCGTTTGTTAGACATGATTCATTCCATGACGTGACAATAAATTAGATACAAACATGAGTGAAGAAGAAGACGAAGCCTTATAATTTGGTCTACAATGATTCACGTCACCGACACACATGAAGTGGAGGTTAGTCTGTATCACAGCGATGAAAACACAGCAACAAAAAATCAAAGTTGTTACATTCTTAATCGTATGTGACAGTTTTGGTACCACATACTTTTTTTCTATGCACATAGACAAAAACCGCCCCCCCTGGGGGAAAATAAAAAATAGAATCTGTCCATTTTCTGTCTAGTTATCTATTTGAAAAATTGTTTTCTTCTCGGGTCAGACTGGTTTTGATTACATCCATTACAAAATAGTTCAACAGTACTTATACAGTTTGCGAAATAGTAGACTCTTCCAGAACTGAATTGGTGACGTGGAGGCAGATGCCACTAAAACATGGGCGTCGAGATAACCATCTGTGCCCTCGTGGAAAATATGATTGTACAGCATACGCCTTCAGTGAAGGGAAATTAAATACGTGGGCATCAGTCCACGTTATATGTACGTCGGTCATACCATAAATGTAAAAAACGGGAAGTTCTGCATCATCCTGGGCAGACAGGCTCTACGCTGGCCTAACATCTCATCAACGAAATGAGCAACTCGCTGCAGTGAGTAAATGTGCCTTTTCTTGGTGCCAAGACGTGAACGTGGGCGTCAGACTTGCAAAAGCAAGGGCAACCTTCATATGAGACCGCGCTGCACTGAGTAAAATGTGCCATTCTTGGTGCCATTGAACCGTTGCAACTGGTGCGTGCAGACTGCAAAAACAAGTGCAAACTTTTCCGGCAGACCACACATCAGTCGTTTGTTAATAGAAGAGGCATCATCTAAACCAAGCTGAAGTGTACAGACCACACCATCAGTGTTTGTAAATAGAAGAGGCATCAGTCTCGAGACCAGGCTGAAGTGTTACAGAGCCACCACACTGGGTTGTAATAGAAGAGCAAATCAGTCTAGAGACCAGGCAGAGGTGTACAGACCACACATCAGTGTTTGTAATAGAAGAGCATCTGTCTAGAGACCAAGATGAAGTGTACAACCACACATCATGTTTGTAATAAAGAGGCATCAGACTAGAACCAGGCTGAAAGGTGTGCAGACCACACTCAGTTTTTGTAATAGAAGAGGCAATCAGTCTAAGAGACCAAGAGGAAGTGTCAGACCACACGCATGTTTGTAATAGAAGAGGCATCAGTCTAGAGATCAGGCTGAAGGGGTACAGACCACACATCAGTTGTGTAATTAGAAAGAGCATCAGTCTAAGACAGGCTGAAGGTGTACAGACACACATAAGTGTTTGTCAAAGAAGAGGCAATCAGTCTAGAACCAGGCTGAGGTGTACAGACCACACATCAGTGTTTGTAAAGAAAGCATCAGTCTAGAGACCAGGCGAAGTGTACAGACCAACATCATGTTTGTAAAAGAAGAGGCATCAGTCTAGAGACTCAGGCTGAAGGTGACAGACCACACATCAGTGTTTGTAATAGAAGAGGCATCATCTAAGAGACGCAGCTGAAGGTGTCCATACCACACATCAGTGTTTGTAATAGAAGAGGCATCAGTCTAGAGACCAGGCTGAAGGTGTACAGCCTCACGATCAGTGGTTTTGTAATAGCATAGGCCATCAGGCTAGAGACCAGGCTGAAGGTGTACAGACCACCACATCAGTGTTTGTAATAGAAGAGTCATCATCTTAGAGACCATGCTGAAGGGTGTACAGACCACACATCAGTGTTTGGTAATAGAAGAGGCATCAGTCTAGAGACCAGGCTGAAGGTGTACAGACACACATCATGTTTTTAATAAGAAGAGGCAATCATCTAATACCAGGCCGGAAGGTGTACAGACCACACATCATGTTTGTAATAGAAAAGGATCAGTCAATGGACCAAAGATGAAGGTGAACAACCACACATCAGAGTTTGTTAATAGAAGATGCATCAGTCCTAAGAGACCAGGCTGAAGAGTGCAGACCACACATCAGTGTTTGTAATAAAGGAGGCATCAGTCTAGAGTACCAAAATGAAGGGTACAGACCACCATCAGTATTTGTAATAGAAGAGGCATCAGCAAGGACCAAGATGAAGGTGCCAGACCACACATCAGTGTTTGTAATAGAAGAGTGCATCAGTCTAGAACCCAGGCTGAAGTGTACAGGACCACACATCAAGTTTTGTAAATAGAAGAGGCATCAGTCGAGAGACCAAGATGAAGGTGTGCAGGACCACACAACATGTTTGTAATAGAAGAGGCATCAGTCTAGAGACCAGGCTGAAGGTGTCGAGATCAGTTGTTCTCCCCATACTCCTCTACAAACCTGTGAAACGTGGACAGTGTACAACACAACCCGCCAAAAGCTGATCACTCCATCACGACCTGCCCCAGATCGATAAACATCAAATGGCAGAGCTCATTTCCATACCTCTGAGGGCCTTGTCCAGGCAGGCCTGCCAAAACACTGGAGCAATTAATGTCAGTACGCTATGGGCAACACACTAAAGGAGACATGGCAAGAACTATTCAATGCTACAGTGGTATTCAGTGACGACTGTTCTGATCAGCAAACACATAACTCCACTGGTGCAGTCTTCAACCATCACTTTCTGAACCAAATGGCGCCAGTCATAGCAAAAGATGCTGAATCGCGTAGGTGAACACGCAGGTCCAGGGATGCCACATTTTATCCGACGGCAGTCCCCATCACCTGGTCCAGTATCGAAGCGTTGAAAGAAACGAACTCGCCATGATTCCAAAACATGAAGAACAGAAGAAGTGAGAACTAAATCGTCATGAAGGCACGGCAAATGAAAGGCCTGAAACATCCGACTCTACATTTCATCGGACGAGCACGATATGGCGACGATGACATAGCTCCTATTTTGGTGGAGACTCATGGCATGGCTGTACTCTCGTTTGGCTTTTTTTTATCATAATGATCAGTCAACCTGAGCGACGCTAATCCTGTGAAAAGTTAGTTTAAAAGTTTGTCAACATCTCAGAGATACACGCAGTTAATTGGATGAAATCTCATCTGTGGATTTAAAGAAGTTTTAAGAAACCCACATCAGACTCCATCCAATTAAAAGATGATGAGATCTACTGTGTCCGTTCAAAGTCTTTACATTTGTTGAGTCACAGATTCCCGCCACTTACCTTTGCCATTTAAGAGAGAGAGAGAGAGAGAGAAGAGAGAGAGAAGAGAGAGAGAGAGAGAGAAGAGAACAAACAGACAGACAACAAGAGAGAGAGAGGGGAGAGCGAGAAGAGAGAGAGAGAAGAGAGAGAGGAGAGAGAGAACAAACAACAGAGAGATAGAGAGAGAGAGAGAGAGAGAGTGAGAGAGAGAGGAACAGGGGGGAGAGAGACAAACAGACAGAAGAGAGAGAGAGAGAGTAGAGAGAGAGAGAGAGAAGAGAGAGAGAGAGAGAGGAGATAAGAGAGAGATAAAACAGACAGACAACAGACAAACAGAGAGAGAGAGAGAGGAGAGAAGAGAGAGAGAGAGAGAGAGAAGAAGAGACAACAAGAGAGAGAGAGTAGTCAGAGAGACAGACCAGACAGCAGCCAGACAGGACAAACAAACAGAGAGAGAGAGAGAGAGAGAGAGAGTGAGAGAGAGAGAGGAGAGAGAGAGAGAGAGAAGAAAGAGTGAGAGAGAGAGAGATTTCACAACACACATAAATGCCTCAAATGGACTTGAATAAACGATTTTCTTAGTCTTTCAGCATATGATGCTAACAACCGCATACGGTTATAGACACTTTTGATTGATTTTAACGAGTGACAGCCCCTGATGTGGCCCTTTGCGGTCGGCTGGGCTATAAGCAACATTCCATTATCTACGTTACAGACTAGATGTTATAAAATGTGGCATAGCAAGACATTTAATTTTCTTCCCGGCGTGAATCAATCACGTGACCCGATAATAGCAAGAGTGACTGGATCAGTTCCGATATCATGGCATTTTCATTTTTAATTCGATAGAATAAAATATTTTTGGAACTAAAGACCAAAAACTATTTTTTTACAAACAATATTTGTATTTTCCATATGTCATCTACCGCCTAGCTGTCTAAATCAATGAACCCATCGTAAGCGTATGTGTTTTTTGCGACTTACATGTCAGTACTGAGTAAGATATAATATTCCAACAAAGTCGACTTGACAGAAACTTTATGAGATGTAGAACAGTCAGATGTGAATTGTGCCCTGGAACACTTAACACAAAACCACTCTACGAAGCACCCCCCGTGTGGCTTGAACAGAAGTTGACTCTTGCATGGTTCGCCATCATAAATCGTTATTGGGACTCTAGATAGTTAGGTTATTTTGAGTTAACTTGAAGAAAAAACAATACATACTGACATTTCCTAACAAAAGCAGAATATTGAATATCAATGAAGTGAGCCTTTGACAGCAGCAATGTCACATTCAGGTCCGGTGGGGGTCACGTGTAAGACTGTTCACTATAGCTCCCGCAAGTTGCTGGTGCTGCGAGTGTTGATTTTAAGACAAAAACCTTTTTTTGGTATCGCATTTTTTTTCATATTATTCTGACCTGTCTGCTGACTGTCTGTCTGTCCTGTCTGTCTCTCTCCTCTCGCTCTCTCATCGTCTCTCTCTCTCCATCTCTCCTCTCATATCTCCGTCGTCTCCTCTCATCTCTTCTCATCTCTCTCTCCTCACACACACACACAGCCACACACACACCCTCATCACACATACACACACGGCGCACGCACGCACGCACAGACCCCCCCCCCCCCCCCCCACCACACACACACATCTAGTGTTCCATTAGTAACCAAATGAAACTCAAACAAGCAGCCACAACTACACCAAGGTAGGCTATACAGTCTACATCTATCTGAAATAATATGAAGACAAGATGGATCATCCCCGTGAATGGGGAGAAAAGGAGGAAGAGTTGAACTAACATCCTCCACCAGAACGGAGATTCAATTAGACTGACGAAAAATTGTGTGTGTTGTGTGTGTGTGGGTGTGGTGTTTGTGTGTGTGTGTTGTGTGTGTGTGTGTGTGTGTGTGTGTGGTTTGTGTGTGTGTGTGTTGTGCGTGTATGTGTGTGTGTGTTTGTGCGCGTGCTTTGTGTGTGGGTGTGTGTGGGTGTGTTGTGGGCGTGCGTGCGGGCGTGCGTGCGTGCGGCACGTGCGTGCGCGCGCGCAGGCGCGCCACGCGCGAACGAGTGCGTGCGTGCGTGCGTTCCTTGCGTGTGTTGTGGTTGTTTGTGTGTTGTGTGTGTGTGTGTGGTGGTGTGTTGTGTGTGTGTGGGTGTGTGGATTTTGTGTGTGTTGTGTGTGTGTGTGCGTGTGCTGTGGGTCCTCTGGCACCCTCCATCCCCACTCCATCCTTCCAATTTTCCCGGAGAGAGAGAGAAGAGAGAGAGAGAGAAGAGAGAGAGAGAGAGATAGAGCGAAGAGAAGAAGAGCGTGAGACAGCAACTTGTAGTAAACATTAATGCGATATATCAGGCGTAGTTTAGCCAAATTCTTCAATACTACCGTAAACCATATTCCTTTGGTTAAATCACCGATAAATCCGATTGAACTAAATTCTAAATTTGCATACCTTGTGGGGATAGCCCATGGAATTGGGCTGACAACGTTGCTCTCTGACTTTGGTCTTTTGTAACATTGCCAGAACTAAGAAAATGAGAATGTTTTTTTGTTTGTTTTGTTCGTTTTTTCTGCTATGCTTTGCATACGCCAACAGGATACCGAAAATTTGTCAGAATCGAAAAGTGAACTGGTATATGATACGTGATGCATGCTTTGAATATAAAATTTTCAGACATCATGTCCCATCAGCTGTGTGGCTGGGATCAGAAAAAAAAAAAGGGGGTTATCTCTTCTCTCATTCTTTCTCCACATCTGCCTTCTTCATCTTTCATTTTGATTTCATGCATTTGTTCACGTTCACTTCCCACCTTTTGGTTTTGTTTCGTTTGTTCTGTTTTTTCTTTGATTGTTTGTTTGTTTTGTATTGCTGCAAATTCTGAAATAAATGTTTAGCGAACCGCCAATAGAAACCGTGGACAAACGAGTCACAAGACAAGTCACAAGTCTGTTTGTCCACGTAACTGCGCGGATCGCTAACCATTTATTTCAGATTGTGAGTTTAGATTTCCGCCTACAGTCGTCCTCACTTTGCAACTAGATCTTGGTTACGGTTGATCATCTTTCTTCATACAAACTGTTTGTTCTTCTGTCGGTTTTGTTAGCGCCGTGAAGTGTATCTGTCGTCTGCTTTTAATTACCTTTTCCCCCTCTATTCACTCATTATCAATATTGCTGTACTCATTTGTAAACGAGTAAACCGTTTCGTGCGCAAACTGCTCAATCTGTTTGACACATCAACTGATCGCTCTTTATCTACTCCGTTTGTACGAGACCCTCCCACAGACAGATTAGGCTTAAAACTCATCCGCTAATGTCCCTACCAAGTCAAACTATACAGGAGAAATTTCCACCGCACTATTGACACTAGCCAGATGGTTACCGACGACGTAGAAAACATGTTGAGCTTTGCAGGATCATAGCCACTGACTATGGTTATACTCCCGGAGAAATACGAAAGCATATAGTCAATGAGACTGGTAAAGCAACGATGAAGGTCAGGACACTACAATCACAGTCAGGGTACCGACTTGGCAGCATTATCCCGTGCCCAAATTTGGCCTGTGTTTCCCTTGGCTTAATTTACTGCCGAGTTTCTTCATGGATGTCGACAGCTTCCAAACCAGAATAAGGATACCAAGGATAAGAAAAAGCGAAGCGGAAAGAGAGAATAAATCGAAACTTACATGTAAACAAACACATCGAAGATAAACTGGATATAGTCATCTTGATTCCATTAAGCATTGGTGAGTCTTGCCATTGTCAAAAGAAATCAATCAACGCATAGAGATAATTAGCGTAGAGAGTCCAGCGTAGAACACGTGATTCCCAGGAGTAGACCAAGACTGTAGGACATGCACATCACGCTGACACATGGGCCGAACCCACCACAACATGGCGTCTGTTCAGGTCAACACAACCGAGACCAACAACTATCCGTCATTGATCCTGTACAACCATACAAAATTTTTACATAAAGGCTGTTGATGTCTTGCAACTTGACTGGAAGAAAAGCTTTACCACTCTTAGAAAACGTTTCTCGAATACAGAACAATGAGATCCATGACAGCATGCCGTAAAATAGTATTTGACTCATGGACTCTGGTGAGGTGGTTCTCCCTGCATGATGCCGATGGTCATACTGTTTCCAAAGGTCCCTAGATATTAATGACAGGGGTAACATAAGCGGACGAGATAATTAGCGATGTTGTATCAGAGGAATGTACCAAACGGATCTATCATGTGTCCCACATACTTTTCAGATGACGTTGAGTCATTCAGTAAAACGAGGAACGCCAAAGACACAGTCATTATAATCATTTGCAGAGAAACAGGTCTACAAAAAGAGTCGGGTGTCAATGATGCTTTCACAGACGTGTCGGTAGCAGTTTTCCTTGTGCCCCAAGGCATTAACTTTCTCTCCTTGACTGGGGGGGTCACAACGCTGTATACAGATACTCTTTGGCTTTGTGTGTAACATTGCGCCAGTCTGTTGTACGATGTACTTCGATCTAAATGAATGGAAAACGGCGGTAACATGTTTGGTCATGTAGTTATATATATATATATATATAATATATATATATATATTTATATAGTATATGATATATAAATATATATATATAATATATATATATATATATATATATATAATAGAATATAATGTATTTTTTAAAAAATATATAACTAGAACTATAACTATATATATTAATATATATATTATATATATAAATAATATAATATATATATATACATATATATATATATAAATTCGGTTACGTCTATTTCCTTCCATGAGTTTTAAGACCTGTAAATCAAATAGAGACATTATACCAGAAACACGCAACCTCATTAAAGGCAGTTTGTGACTTCTTTGTCCTTATAAAACGGCACTTTAGTCTCCGCATCTCTCTCTCTCTCGCACTCTCTCTCTCGCTCTCTTCCAGACAGCGTAGGGTACATGTTTTGGTGGGGGGGGGGTGGGGGGGGTCTCTGGGGGGTGTGGGTTGGAGTCTCACTTGACTCGTCTCTCATCTCTCTCTCTCTCTCTCGTCTCTTTTTTCCTGGGGGGGGAATAGTAAATATGTTCTTTTATGTATTGTTCATAAAAATGCCCACCAAAACTCGCCGCACAGCGTCAGACTTATGTTTAGTTTAATGTTGACAATGTATTGTGTCAATTGAAGATTTGTTTAGTTGTGATTGTGTTATTAAGCAGTCTTGATGACTTCATGTAGTTATTCAGATATTTCAACGTACTTCAGTAGTACTTGGCGCGAGACATCTCTCAGAATTTTCTTGCAGAATAATGACATTGATGTACAATACAGAAGTCAATCTCTTACTTTAATTGTTTTTCTTAAGACTGTCATTAGAATAACTGAATGGAAGTTGGCTTTTAGAAATGTGGGACCGGTATGGGAGTATGTATACTGAATGGGTGGTGTAAGGGCGACCAATGATTCTGTCATAGTGGGTAACGATTTATTTCAGGATTTTTGAATCGGCCTTTGCGCTCTAGTTTTAAACATGTGTGAACATTCTGATCACTTCGCTACTAGTTTCGTGTTTCCCTTTCCTTAATGGAAACACATTTCATACGCTAAACGTATGTTGAGTTTGCGACAAGAAAAACACATTGTTTCAAGAATGTAAGCACTTTACAGAGACACACTTTGTAAAGATCCAAAGCGTACAAATATGTAAAGAATGGTGATTGTTTTGATCGACAGTGAATGTTATAGATGCGTTTAGATCTTTTTAATTATTGCAGTAGAAAAAGTGCTGAATATCTGATAGTCGTACATTTTCCCAATGGCAAAGAGAACAGTACAAAATTTTTTTAAGACAGGTTTCGTTAAAAAGATGCTGATGCAAATCAAGAATATTAATTCTAAGATTCGGAGTATGAAAAATTCTGAAAAAAGAAGCAGAGAGCAGATTTGATAAAGCGGTATTAGTTAACAGTAAAGCCAATAAGAGTCAAAAGCAGTTCAGGGACAGTGTTGGCAAACGTGAACTTTAAAAAGAAAACTTCAAAATAAAAACAAAAAACACACGCTAACCCATCTACCGACGCATATTACAGTTTTCAAAGTTTGCTCTACAATCAATACAAATTATGTTGCAAGTGCTGTTTTTGAAGAATCGTCCAATTTCCAATTTTGAAGTGTTGCTACATTAGAAAACTAAGAATTCAGAAAGCAGCAGGTTTCTGACGCATTCTCGAAGAATGTTGTGGCGTATTCAGTTAAGAGGTAATCCTTTCTTCTAAAGTATTTCAATACGATATCTGATAATGGTTGTGACCTTGCAGTTGGACTGATCGTCCATTCTGTCTATTGTAAAAGAATAAATAAGGGTGGACATAAATGACACGTACAACTATGGAGGAATTCTCTCAGTGAATCTCAGGTCTTTTTGTTAGCACGGTTATGAACAAACAATTACAAGAATAGGTGGATATAAAATTGCATTGCAGGTCGACAATAGGCCGGTTGTATGTAGTAGAATTCAACAGTAGATCACACGTTTTAACCTTCTTATTACTGTTTCAGAAACATTGTCTTACAATCACAAATTGGTACATAGCATCACAAATTTTGAAAAGCTTTGGATTCTTCAACAACACCGTCCTTGCCTATGTCTTCTTACACTGGTGTTAAAGGAAAGTAAATAAATACATTAAAATTATCTATGATTGGTTAAAGGCATGTGTGAGGTGGTTCAAAATTTGACAGATTGCATTAACTGTACAGTTGGGTTAAGACAGGCTATGCATTCAGTCCTATATAGATTCCTCCGTTCGATTAACGAGCAGGGCGTTGAAAATTATAAATAATCGCAGCCAACCTTCTTTACATGCTTTTGTTTATATTAATCTCTAATTAGCCGACAACGTAAGTCTTGTTCTCTGACACTGTAAACAGGAATACTACACAATTGAACCATTTGTACAACAAGCGTCTACTCGACTTCAGTTAAAATCGACACGAATAAAATAATAACAATAGAGCTTTAAAAAGATGGGTGTTTAAATGTGAGTGAAAGACGAACCCATGATATTTCGTAACAGTTTATAAGTAATTGCAATGTGTTTTGCCCTACCCGATAAAGTTTATTGTTGCATGCACGATCTTGTAAGTCGGGCTAAAAATACGTTGTCGGGGGGGGGGGGGCTATTATGAGAGAAGAAAAGTTTGTCCCCATAACAATTCGTTTTAGTCTTGGCATATAAATCATCTGACTTTCAATTCCAGCCTATTGTACAATACAGGGCACAATATAAAATTGGATGAGAGAGTCATTCAGTGTGAAATAATTCACTCTTATCTTTACAGAGATATTCTGAGGAGTAGACAATGAACTTTCTGAATGGCGCGTATATATAGTGAAGCTAAGAATACCCACACGCAAATATGTAGTATGTATTATGTATTATGTAATGTATGGTATGTAGGTAGTATGAAGTATGTATGTATTCATGCATGTATGCATGTAGGAAGTATGTATGATTCTCTCTCTCTCTCTCTCTCCTCGTCTCTCTCGCTCTCTCTCTCTCTCTCTTTCTCCTCCTCACTCTCTCTCTCTCTCCTCCTCTCATCTCTCTCTTCTCTCTGGTGTGTGTTTGGTGTGTTGGTGTGTGTGTGTGTGTGTGTGTGTGTGGGTGTGTGTGTGTGTGTGTGTGGTGTTGTGTGTGTGTGTGTTGTGTGTGTGTGTGTGTGTGGTTGTGCTAAACTCTGCTTGTCAACTCATTTCCTATTGGCTAAAGCTATTACAAATGGAAGAACAAAGAATACCTCGAGAGCGTATAATATTTGATATGAATTATATAATAAAGATAACATAAATTGGGCATCACAAGTGACGTATCTGTTTGGGGAAACATGTTGAGTGTTTGCTTGTACAGGAGGGTCTGAAAGCTATAAGCAGTTCATTCGTGGTTTCGTTAACGATTTATAACTGCAACTGGCAAAAACATGACTGAACATATTCAACCAGGACAGAATTTAACACTTACAGACTTTTTAAGATTTACCTGTTTGGGGGAAGCCTACCTGTCGCTGGAATTGAATCTATACATTTGAAATATGTCACAACAAAAATCAAAATGGAATAGCAAGTTTGATCACCACCTGCACTTTAGATACCAACTCTTGACAGTTGTGTTTTGAATTTTGCTCTCTGTGTAATGAAGCAGAAAAAAAGGAAGTACTTTTCGTTTCGTGTTGTCAATCACTCAGAGTTATTCGGTGAAAATATAAAAATCATTACGTATTCTCGGACAACCTTCGACATTCGAGACTCAACTTGCTATGTCCTACTAGGTCTCATAATGAAGACACACTTATTGTACCTGTATAAAACATCTAAGGTGAGATAACTTTTCTTCTGCATTTGAATATACCAGTGGTTATAAGAATTCACTCTTTGTCTTCTTACTCTTCTGGATCTCGATTGCTCATAATACATTGTTAATACACCTCTTTATAGGCCATGTCCTATTATGAATACAATTTTCCGCGTTCCAAATTCTTCTCTCTCTCTCTCTCTCTCTCTCTCTCTCATTCTCTCTCTCTCTCCTCGTCTCTCTCTCTGAAGTGCCATGCGCGCGCATGTGTGTGTGTGTGTGTGTGTGTGTTGTGTGTGTTGTGTTGTGTGTGTGCGTGTGTGCGTGCGCGCGTTCGTGGGCTGCGTGCGTGCGTCCGTTGCGGCGTGCGGCGTGTGCACCACGCGCGCACGCACACACGCACACGCACAACACACACACATCACACCTCTCTCTCTCTCTCTCTTAAACCTACTCTGTAATGCCTGCGCGCACATGATTGTCTGTGGTGGGGTGTGTGTGTGTGTGTTGTGTTGTGTGTGTGTGTGTGGTGTGGTGTGTGTGTGAGTGCGCGTTGGTGTCGTGCGTGCGCGCGCGTGCTGCGTGCGTGGTGCGTGCGTGCAGTCGTGCGTGCGTGCGTGGCGGCGTTTGTGTGTGTGTGTGTGGGTGTGTATTGTGTTCGTGCGGAGTGCGTGTGTTTGTGTGTGTGTGTGTGTGTGTGTGTGGTGTGGGTGTGTGTGGGTGTGTGTGTGTGTGTGTGTGTGTGGGGTGTTGTGTGTGTGTGTGAAAACAAACAACACAGTAACAAAAAACAAGTTATGCTTACGCATATATACAGATCAAATCTTTTACCACGCAGACAACTTATTCATCCTCCTATCTATGTATCCCTCTATCTATATCCATACAACATATCTCTCTCTCTCTCTACTTCTCTCTCTCTCTCGTCCCTCGTCCTCATCTCTCTCTCTCTCTCTCTCACACTGTGCTCTATGTATCTCTCTCTCTCCTCTCCCTCTCTCTCTCATTTCTCCCGCATGCCGCTCGCTCTCTCTCTCTATATATATATATAGCTATATAGATATATATAGATGGTATGTGTACGTATAAAACTATTGATCTAATTACGCGTAGCATATCTTTCTTTCTTGTTGTTTGTTAAGATGTTGCACACAAACACACTTTGCACTGCACTTACACCACACACACACACACACACACACACACACACACACACACACACACACCCACACACACACACACACACACACACACACACACACACACACACACACACACACAACGCAACGCACCACACACACACACACACACACACACACACACACCACACACACACACACACACACAACACCACACCACACACACCACGCGACGAACACACACACACACACACAACATCACACACCACAACACTCACACACACACACACACGGAGAGAAGAGAGAGAGAGAGAGAGAGAGAAAGAGGAGAGAGAGAGAGAGAGAGAGAGAGAGAAGAGAGAGAGAGAAAGAGAAAGGAGAGAGGGAGGAGAGAGAGAGAGAGAGAGAGAGAGAGAGAGAGAGAGAGAGAGAGAGAGAGAGAGAAATACCTAAAGCGCGCGCACCGAACACAAACAACACACACACACACACACCCACAAACACACACACACACCACACACACACAGCCACACACACACACAGGGCACACACACACACACACACACACATCGCGCCACATCCCCACACACACGACACGCACGACAGCACACACACACACACCACACACACACACACACAACACACACACACCACACACTCCACACACAACACAACACTTCCACACACACACACACACACACACACACACACACACCACACACACACACACACACACATCAGACACACAGGATCACGAAACAGCAGACGACGCAAACCACACGTATACGCGCATACTCCCAACCTCCCCTCTCACACATACTTCTCCCTCTCTCTCCTCTGTCCTGTCTCTGTCTGTCTGGTCTGTCTGTCTGTCTGTCGTTTTGGCTGTCTGTCCGTCCTGTCTGTCTTTCCTTCTGTCTCTCTCTCTCTTTCCCCTCACTCTCCCCCTCTCTCTCTCTCTGGCTCTCTCTCTCTGTCTCTCTCATCTCTCTCTCCTCTCCGTCTCTCTCCACTCTCTCTCGACGACTCTCTCTCGCTCTCTCTCTTTCTGTCTCTCTCTCTCTCCATCGCGCGCACTCGAACACCCATCAAAACTCCCCTGCACACAGGCGCCCAAGGCGCCCCCCCCCCCCTCTCTGCTCCTCTCTCATCTCTCTCTCTCCTCTTCTCCTCTTCCTCTTTCTCTTCCTTACACAGTTACACACACACACACACACACAACACAACACACACACACACACACACACACACCACACACACTCACACACACACACACACACACACACAAACAAACACCCCGCGCGCCAGCGCGCACACACACACACACACACACACACACCACACACACTCCAAACACACACACACACACACCAACACACCACACATCACACACCAACACCACACCACACACACGCACGCACTCACGCAGCATCGCACGCAACGCACGCACCAACGCACGCACACACACACTACACACACACACACACACACACACCACATACACACACATGCCGCGGCCCCATGTACACCCAGCCACCCACCCATTCACACACACACACACACACGCTACGCACGCACGCACGCAGCGGAACCACGGACGGCAACGGACGCCACGCACCGCACGCACGCACTGCACTGACACGCACCAACGCACGCCACGCACCACACAAAACACACACCCACCCACACACACACCCCACACACACCAACCACACACACACACCACACACACAAACACAAACCACACACACACACACAGATGTCTAGAAAAAAATACACAACGCAAAAGTGTGAGGACACAGTAAATAGACATGATCTTCTATGGGCTTTTCAACGGCCTCACTCCACTCTCTCTCTCTCTGCTTCGACTGCTCACTCTCTCTCTCATCTCTCTCTCTCTCGACTCTCTCACTCTCGTCTCTCTCTCTCCCTCTCTCTCTCCCCCTCCCGTGTGCGTGTGTGTGTGGTGTGTGTGTGTGTGTTGTGTGTGTGTGTGTGTGTGTGTGTGTGTGTGTGTGTGTGTGTGTGTGTGTGTGTGTGTGTGTGTGCGCACGGGTCTAAATATCTTGACCGCCCGTTTCTTTGATATTTGTTTTAATGTTATTTTAGTCTCATGCTCAGTATAAACTCAATTTGTGGCTGTTGTTTTCGGGGTTCCCTAATTAACGAAGCTATTACACTGTTGTACATTTGTATAAACAATAAGCTTATTTTTCAAGTGGTATATCGCTCAAGGGAGCAAGAGGTGTGAAGTATAGTCATCACAACCCAAACATACCAACACTAACAAAGGATGTGTAAACGTCCGGCTATGAAAATTTAGCTAAACAAAGCTGTTTGCACTGCTTGTGGTGGCAAACTGTCTACCACTTGTAATTTGTTTTTCTGTGCGTGAGAACAGTCCTGCAGAAGTAATATCTTGTCTCCTGTGTTCGCTTATTTTTTAAATGTCCACCAGATTCTGCCGAAGTTTGCGTAAAAATCGGGTTCCATTAAACAGCTATTTTAAAACGGAGTAAACATTGCAGCTACTAATTATTGGCGCTTTCGGGAACTTGAAGTGGATTATGGAGAACGAAGTTACTTGGATTCAGGTATTTCGGAATCAGGCATTTATTCTTCTGTGCAAGAAGAATGATTTGGACAGTGCGCCATCAAGGCAGAGAATCATAAATGCATGGCTACACTTCTAAAACTGGACATCTGCTCGTTTCAGACAGCTGTGTTTATCAAGCAGACACACAGTTCTGTTTCAAAGATCAAAACCTAAATTTCAACAATGCTGCGAGGTGATAAAAACCACCACAACTAACTTCCGAATCGAGTTTGCTCTGCTGTGTTTGAGCTGTGGTTGAACTCTATTTCCACCTCAAAATCTGTGTCAGGTGTATGATGAAGTCCCTTAGTCTGTTGAACTTTTGGGTTTTAGACTCTAGTTCCACCTCAAAATCTGTATCAGTGTTATGATAAAGTCCATAGTCTGTTGATACTGTTGGGTTAGACTCTAGTACCACCCCAAATCAGTGTCAGTGTAGATAAAGTCCCTTAGTCTGTTGCGGCTCACTATGTTTAATATTTTATTACCCCCTGCACGGGAAGTGTGATTATTGTTTCTCATCATGTCACTACTTCTGGGTCGTCCCAGTTTGATCATGGATGTGGTAAAGAAACGTTTATGTAAAGCCAGCTCTTGTTTGTCGGGTGAGAGATCAAACGTTTCTGATTCCCTCCCTTTGTGATAACATGGTAGCTGGCAAAGGCACAGTGTAGTAATCTAGTGCTGTGAATTGACATTACCATTATATATAACTTCGAATCTTTGTTCCCTGAAATCTATGAGGTTATAGAGTTGAGAAAAGCAATTATGCGTTATAACATGCAGATTCCTCTTTACAGACATGTGTGTTTTGACACACAGGAAGAAATATTTTGGGTAGAGAGAGGAGGTGGGGGGGAATCACGACGATAAGGAATGGCGGGGCGGGGGCGGGGGGGGGAGTCGTGAGTGTCTGTTACATTCCAAGGCCAGGCAGTGGCGGTCAACCTGTCCCAACCAGTCACTACAGCACCCACGTGGTTATATCACACCCTGGATCGTCTCAATCTCAGCCAATACTCTGGGAACACCAGTGCGGCCATGAACGACTTGGTTGCGTCGGTGACTTCCCGGCATGAGGTCATGGGTTCGATTTCAATCAAGTCATGCGAATGTTTTCTGCCCCAACTGCTCCTACCCAGTGAATTGCTACGAGCTCTAACGGGAAGACTTGGGGACCAAGCAGTCAAGTTTCGTCACTAACGGATGAGTCTCTGAGAGTGTTGCTCAAATTTTCTGACCTTGGGGCCTTATCTCGGCCTGGATGATCCAGGATATGGTTATGAAAATAAACATAGAGTACAGCCCTGTCATGCAGTCTCAGACCGGAACATGGAAATCTATAGCAACAACTTCATCATCCTCATGCTAAATCAATCAGCAAAAAACAATCCACATTTTGTGGCTCTTCATGCCCTGCGGCACACGGTGACCCTCACTTTTGATGTTCTTTCCACGTCTGTGGGCTTGTTTGAGTGCGTCATTCTTCACTGGGTCCGTGAAGGGGTCCCATGGGGACTGTCGTTGGATGGACGGTGAGCCCTCCGGAGGGAGAGCACAACTCATGCCGCTCCACGACTAATCGATATTTCGTCAGTAGGGGCTCAGTTGGTGGTGTATTGTCGTATGCTGGATCCGAACCCACACAGAGAGGAGAGAGAGAGAGAGAGAGTGAGAGAGAGAGAGATAGAGAGTAGAGAGAGAGAGAGGAGAGAGAGAGAGAGAGAAGAAAGAAGAGAGAGAGAGGCGGATGATGATATGATATGATGCTGATGATGATAATCCTTTATATCCAATGTAACCAGATTAGCAGACCCATGCGTTTTTTTTTTTTTTTTTTTTCCACCCGGCCCTTGCCTCCGTTAATTAAGGACTAAGTATTGACTAGCGACTAGACTTAAAACTTTTAACAAACACACATTTCTTCACGCCATTAAAAAGTCATATCCATTAACATTTAAGGCGGATGACTTTAAAGGGAAAAAAGAAACGATTGAAACAACAAACATAATAAAGAAATTGATGACAAAGAAAGAAAAAGAATCAGCAACACGCAATATAGAAAAAGCCATCCTCCTATCGAATCGAAGGGGGTGGGGAGAGGAGAAGAGAGATAGAGGGTAGAGAGAGAGAGCGAGAGAGAGAGAGATTACATACCTTTGTAAGAGAGAGAAGAGAGAAGAGAGAGAGAGAGAGAGAGAGAGAAGAGAAGAGAGAGAGAGAGAGAAAGAGAGAGAGAGAAGAGAGAGAGAGAGAAGAGAGAGAGAGGACGCCTCAGAATTCGGCCGTCTAATATGACACTGATCTCAACGTTCACCCACTAGACCTGACACATCGGTAGCTACAAGACCAATAGACATTGTCTCTCAGCGTGAAAAAAATTAATAAACTGATAACAGTAAAGTGACTGACCAACTCTCTCCAGATATCAAGTACTACAAACCATATATTCGATCATGTCAAATCTTCAGTTTGGAATCTGAACCCAAATTAGTCCTACATGAATAGTTTTGTATTTTCCGTATTTATCTATCTCCGCCCGGTGTCAAATCGATGAAACTAAGCGCGGTGTTTTTGGCGACCTCACTAGTGAAATGAGAGTCAATATAGTTCAACTCAGTTTATGTAGAACAGTGTCACAGAGATGTGAGAGACATTAGAAGCACGTGAAATGTGCCCTTGAACCATTGCACAAATCAACCCTACTGAACGCATCCCGTGTGCTTGAACTGAAGTTGGTTTCTGCATCGTTTGGGCTATCTATAGTTATCCATTGGAACTCGGTAGATGGGTTTTGGTTAAATTGAATTCACTTGAATGCTGAACATGCATGCTGACGTCTCCCTGCAAAGCTATCCCACACCAGTGACACCAAGGAAGTGACCTCTAAAGCGAGAGTGCACATGCGCATTCCGGTGTGGTCACGGACAGCCTGTTTCTTCTATAGCCCCCCTATAGACTGCTGTTTGCTAGTGGGGGGGGGGGGTTGGTTTGGGGGGGGGGGGATAGGGTGGAGATTATGGATAATAACTCCTGGAGATAGGACTTTGGTGCATTTTAATTGATTATTTGGAAAGATTATATATATTCCAGTGAAGTGCAAGCTTTAAATATTGTGTTATGAATAAACTGACGCACGACACAATACAACACAGAAAATAAGTTTACACTGACGATGCCCCAAGCCTAAAAAATTGATGTAGAAATGGGGTCCAGACCCACAGTTACTTTTCCCCTTGAATGCAAAAAAAAAAAAAAAAAACAAAAAAAAAAAAAAAAAAAAAAAAAACGCAAGCAAACTTGGAGGATAGGCGGGCGTCGGGGAGAAACCGTCCGGAGGAATTGCAGTCTTCAATCTTTTATCTGTAGTTTAGTAATGGCTATGGGAGACAAAACATTAAAGAGGTAAGAAGTAGTTTTTAGCTCGACAAACTATACTGAACACGTAAACCAAAAGACATTTCAGTTGAGTGTGCCCGAAAAAAAAAAGAAAGCGTGATTAACTCCCCTTGGCAAATTATTATTTTTATATTTAAATGGTTAATTTTGGTTATCGTCTTCTTTAAAGCTCGGATTTCAGCGCCAAGATGGAAATAGATGTAAATAGAACTGTTTTCTAATTTTTAAATTCTGTTCATGATCTAAACTTATATCTAGTTACAGGTTGTAGCCCAGAAGATGCACAGCTACTAATGGGGCGTTGTCTTTTGTTTATTATTATACTTTTCTTTTTTTTAAAAATTAATTGCTATACTTTCTCTTTGCTTTTTGATTAATGCTAGGCCTATACTTTATCGGTGTGGGGGATCTTTCGTTTTAATATCAATGTATCCAAGATTTTTTTATAGGGAAGGGAGCAGGAGGCTCTCAAAGAGAATATGCTAAACAGAATTTTTAAATATGGGAAAGGGGCTGTCTGGGTGTTTTTTTGTGTGTGCAAGCAAATGAAAGCTCTAGAAAAAAACACATCCTGTTTGTTTATAAGGAATATCTTTGTGGCACCACGTCAATATAGACGATCTGACCGATTTGGGCGTCTGTCAACTGACTGATTATAGAGCAGGCGAATCGAAAAGTCAGTGGAGGTCTAACTCGAGGACTGGCCTAAGGGTAAGGAGAGCGGTCCTGTCTGTTTGTTGTGCATGCTTGCGTGCACCGAGATCACGTCGCCATGCATCTGGACAGAAGTCTGCCTGAAGACCAGCGAGCAACATTGCAAGCATAGGACATCCGCAGGAGTCGACAGCAGCGAGATCATCGAGACACAAACCGTGATCCTACGTATGTTGCAGCAAAGGAATCCACTGGTGAAATGGATGTTTGATCAGCATTGGAACGTGGAAGACAGCAGACCAAGCAGCAAATCCTGACGAAGCAAAAGAAATTGGGATGATATTTGAAATCCATGACAAGCAAAGCTTTGCAGATGTCACCTTCTCGAAGAAAAATCAAGCAAAGACAATTGCTTCAGGACCTGTGATCAAAGTCAAAAATGACGGTGAGCAGTGACCCGAATCTTTTGTTCCCAAAGACGACAAAAAGCAGCTGAAAAAACTCCAAATCTGTTGGAATATTCGTTGAAATAGAACTAACTAATGTTCCACCTTCGCTGTTTGATGCATGTGGTCGTCCAAGAAGAGCAACCAAAGCTAGCCTCTAGCAACTACATTTGGACATCAACCAACAAGTCAGTCCATGCACTCCACGCTGGTGCATTCAACATTATCGAACGGGGGTCTCTACTTCACCGTTATCCCTTGGTCCCAGTGGAGCCAACTTATTATCGGAGATCGATGCCATGTACATGGATTTTGTCCATTCAAAGATAACACGAAAGTGTCAGTTGTGTTTGATGGATACTGCAATCGTCACAAAAGAAGCTGCACACACCTTCCATAGAACAAACAAAACACACAGCCAAGACATTGCTTTCCAACCAAAGGGCTGTCTGTGATCTAAAGAACATTCCTGGCCAATCCATAACAACAACGTTTTTCATAACTGCTCAGGCCACTCCCTTCAGAGAACAGCAGCGTTGACGGTTGCATGTAAATGATATGCCTGAATGCTCATCGTCAAGACAACCCTTGACAAAGCAGTGGAGTGAAAACAGTATTGTAGACAAACAGTATGGTAACAAACAGTATTGTAGACAAACAGTATTGTAGACAAACAGTACTTGTAACCTTCGGGGCTTACCCACATCATCTCGATGCCGATCACCACCCACTTTTCTTTCATGTCTTCAGGAACTAAGAAAGATTCCAGAGTGTGGACATCGATCTATCCAAGAAAGGGGGCTTTGGGCACATATGTTTGCAGCAGAATACTTTTTGCCCATAGCGTTTGGGGGTGTGGGACCTAACCAGCGCTATTTTTTCTTTGGGAACAGGCTCCCTTAAAAAGCGGGCAATTTGGAAAGTTTTTCGAAAGCAGCAGTTGTCTTTTTCTCTGAACGTGACACACAGAGGTGTTGCAGCTGTGAGACTGTCCCTTGTATTTCTGTTGGTGGGAATCTAGCAACAGAAGGCTTCATAGACTCCGATATGTCAAGTATTCCCAGAAGTTTGGTCGTCACTCTTCAGCTTTGGCAACCAAACAATCTACCTCCAACAGCATCAGCGCGAAGTGCCCATTCAACGCGAGCCTACTACCAATGCAAGAGTGGCTTTTCTCAATGAACGGCAGTTCTGACTTCTGCTCACCCACTTTGAAGGGGGATGGCATAGAACAAGCGTATGTTGCTTCCAGTCTGCTGTAAGAGCCTGCTGCCCCAGAGGAGCTGCCTGAACATCCAGTACATGTTAGCTGCAAAAACTGACTGTACGGCCAAGTGTTCATGCAGACAGCACGGTCTTGTTGTGGTGTTTGCTTGCAGTGAGTGCAGAAGG
>CM031624.1:34690681-34702345 GCA_018398815.1 Conus ventricosus | reverse complement strand
GACGTAATCAGTACATTAAAATGGGGGCTTACGTGCAAGATAAGATTTGGTGGTCGTGAACATAGATATTTACATTCTCTCCAGGGGCATAAAAATTAAGGGTTTACAGTACGCTCTTCTACTTCCCGCACCGCCAACAATCAGAACAAACAACTAGCCTTCCATCTTGATTAGTTATTTTTACATCCAATCAATTTATAGACCCCTCAATTATTCTTTAAATTGACTGTTTCCATCAAACCTATATAACTGATAATCGCAAAACCCCGCTTAATGAGGCATGCACTCTTAGAACCGTAGAGGATAACCCTCAAATAAATTAGCATCTGTTTTTAACTCATCTAAATGGACATACAGCATTGGGTTCATGAGAAAATCGATGGCTCTATTACCTAATACTCATAAGGCCCATTCCATCGTGTGTACTGAACTATAGTTTCACCACTATTTAAAGCCCAAAATTCGAGCAGGCTTCTAGGAAAATACTATCCTTCTTTCTTCAAGTTCTGGAAATGTATAGTAATTATAAGATTTGCCTTCGTTAATTTTTAACTAATGCCAAAATTGCTAAATACTCTCTTAAAGAACAAAAGTTGTAGTAACCTATCAGGTATTTTAAATGTTTTAATTGATTGCCTTGTTCGTCTTAATATTCACCCATTATTCTATCCTTTCAGAATGTTAATCCATTTTACTTTAAACCCAATTTCTCTAAGGGCAACCCTACAATTCACCGCGACTATTGTCAATTGGATAGTATAAGAACACACGTTGGTTTTGTTGGGTTATATAGATGTACATCTTTTTTATAACTATTTTAAAAACTATTTAAAAATGGAACCTTTTAAATATAACGAAAGTGCACTTACAATGTAGGAGCGTTTTATAACCCAAATCTTTGGACTTCAGTTTACTAACCATTGCAGTAGACGAATCATACGGCTTCCAAGTCAGACTTGTAAACCCCCTAACTAATATTTGAATCCGCCAATAAAGAGTGACAGAGTGCCATCAGCATGGTCATCCCGCCCTATGACTTTTACCAGAATCAGTTAAATTTTGCCATTTACTGCGCAACCACGGCTGGTGGTTTCATATGCAAACCATTTAAACCATCCTAATCTTTAGTAAAGTCAGTATATAACTTTCATGTTTATTACCAGTACAGACGAATACTAGCTGAACAACAAGTGCCCCTCCCTAACGACAACGCGTTTAATCCATTTAAAACCTAATGGACACTAATGCATATGAAAGAATCTGCAAGAATTTAACATTAGACCCTCAACTGACTTTAACAAAAGTTAGACCGTAATCATGGGATGGGCACATTGTATTTGTGGGGCGAACGTAGAGAATATAATTATGACTACTGGCCTGGCCATACCTCTTTTCAACCAACAAACAAGTTCGATTGGGATCATAGAACAAAAACACCTAATGCTTGGGCAACATTTATCTTAGATGAAAGTAAGGCTAACAATGCCAGGAGTGCAAAGACTCAATGACTCCATACGGACATACGTTTGGTGTCTATTAGGAGCACAAGCACAGACTAAGTCTAGCATAGTGATCAATCCACTGCTTTGATGCCAGAAAACATTTCTAGCCAATTTAGAAGATGCTATTAACTCTGCTGTTGATTTGCCCTCCAGCATACAAAGGTATCAAGACGTTCTTGCACATGCTAGGTCAAAGGTTGACTTTGTTGTAGGCCATGGATTATACATGCTACCCTCTGACCTTAGACTGCAGATTGGCAGACTACAGAATTAAATAACAAAAATCCTCATAGCTGGAGACGACCAAAACTTAGGGCACAATCAAGGCTTAAACACAAGGCCTGCTCCATCCATTTTAAAAAAAGGTACCTAGCCATGAAGAAAGCGATCCAGTTATAAGCGCCCCACAGCCAGAAAGCAGCCCACAACAGAACACGCCACCGGTAATGTAACCTCACCTGACAGTCATACATAGCGAAAAGACAGCCCTTGTTGTATTTTTTAACTTTTACTGGATTAGCCATACTTTTATTTCACTAAAAATTAATCCAGCAGCTAGCACTCCTAACGTCCACAGATGGTCAGCCATATAACCAGCCACTTTGCCTATAGTAGACAAAACCCAACTAACAACACTGCCTATTATGCCAGGGCAGAGCATCAAGCGCTTTGGCTGCTAACTTCTTTAATAAGTTTGCTAGATGATGTAATTGTTTTCTAATCCAACTTTTACCAGGCTGAGGTGTTGGAGGCGATACGGCCTTGTTGGCGCACTGCCGGTTAAAGCATAAACGAGTGTAGAGATAGCAAACCTACAGCTGTTAATATACTAACTATTGTAATCCCCTGTTCCTGAACAGAGTCCTTATTCTTTCAGCTAGCGTAGTGTTTTCATAAAGTATTCTGTTTATAGCTTCTCTTATTCTGCTTGTTTGTGATGCTAGCTGCGCTCTGTTGGTAGACAGCATTTCTAACCTAGCTGCCCTTTCTATCATTAAATCCTGTATTTTTGCTGTATATCTAGCCTTTTCTTCTCGCCCTAAATTGTTATCATCTGCATTAGCCAGTTTATTTTTTTCTTCTTCATTTTTCTATCTAGCTCACCAAGTTTTGCTAAATTGTTTGTTAGTTCGCACCTTATTTGTCCGTAGAGCAGCATTAAGCCCCAGGATTTCACGCATAGCAATGGAGAATCTTTGTTTTTAACTGTGTCTCCTCACTTAAACTCGTTTCAATTTCTGCTATTAGTTCATCTGCTTCATTGAGTTAAATCTTTAAGAGGTATGTTTTGTATTTTAGATTGTGTTGGCAACTCTTGCCCAAAGTTTTGTAAAAACTAACGGCTTCGGCTCTAAGCTCTAAAAGGTTTAATTGTTCTGCCTTAGCAATAGGGAGTTTCGCCTAATTGTGCTTAGTTTTAACAACTTGTTTGGGTTTGCGTTGAAGTAGCTTTTACGCGGCCTGCACCAGTTCTTATACACAATGCCACCATCTTCCTCAAAATCGTTAGGATCAAGCACGCCTGGTAGCTCTCGCCCTATGCTTCTATAGAATGATTGAATTCTTTCTCGCAATAGTTCTTGGCGTGCCTAGGGAGTAAGAACCCGCTCCTTCAAGCTCTTCTTGCAATGAAGGGCCAAGTTCTGTTTCATCTTCTTCTTCTTCAATAGGATTAATCGCGTCAAAATCTTCATCCATATTTTGTATTTATATCTCTTTTTGTTTTATAAAAAATGAACTCATACGGTTGTGACCTCGATCCATACCAGAAGAGAGAAGGAACCCCATGGCGTAAAAAGGTATAAGGCAGACTGTAATTAGTGTAAATACTCCATCAACAGTTCAGCCTGGACAAGCTTTAATAGTAAGTTCCCTGATCTTGGCGCTGGCGATGTTATAATGCCAGGCACTGCTAAACCATCATTCAAAATAGGTATTAAATCGACAGATCCGAATTGCTACTGTTGTTGCTAATTTAGGCAGGGCATGTTAAACATATGGCAATCAAACTGGAGGGCAGAAAGTCTTTGTACAAGGCGAGGCAGACATTTTGCCCTCTATTCTGATCTATGGCTGCCTAAAAAAGAAAGAAAAGAGAAAGTTTATCAGGGAATACAAGCTCAAACGGCCTCAAGCACAGGCTTAAAGCGGAGGATGCAAAGGATGATGTTAAAGATGAGGCAGTAGCAGAAGCATTTGGCAACAGATTTTGCATCCCTCTAGATTTTGAGCTGTTAAAGACGCATATGCCATATTACCAAGGTGCACTGAAAGAAAAACTTACTTATGAACTGACATTTAATCCTAGCGATTCTGTCGTTCTGTCTGAAGACCCTGAAGCTAAATACACAGTCAGCGACATTTCTCTTGAGTTTGATGTTGTTACTAACCCTGAACTGGCCAGAACAATCTTAACCCAGTATAAAAATAAAACAGTTATTTATTATGAAAGAGTTATACACTCCACTACAGAAAATAGAAACAAGCGAGACACTCTTGGAACATACATCTAAATCAGTCTCTGAAGTCTTTAAAAGGAATTTTGTTCTTGTTTACTGAAGGAACAACTCCTTTTCAAGAGAATCAGAAGCGTTTTATAATCCAAACATTGAGAAGGTTGACTGTGCATAAATGGCAAGTCTGATCAGTTGTATTCAGGTCGCGGACTTTTACCTCACCAACACTTTGATGAAATAAGAAAGTTGTTCGCTGGAGGTAGGCAAAGAGATCCTGCAGTTGATCGTGTATGTAAAAAAACTTCGCCTTTATGATGTAAGACTCGAAGACTACTTAATAACCAAATATGGGCTGTGGTTAGATTTAGATCTACATTTGACAACAGATTGTTTGGAAGTGGAGAAAGGGTAGGGCAAGATGGCATAAAAATAAATATTCACAAGAAAGCAGACGGAAACGCCCCAATACAAATGCATGTCTTTTTATGGTTTGTGATGCTCAGCTAAACATTGAAGAAAAACAGGTTAAAAGACGTGGCTTATTAAAATGCAGAAGAAATATTGTAATAAAAACAGATGGATAGTTGGTAAGTTTCTGCCAAAGATCCGCACTGTTCTCTATTGCGGATTACTGGGTGTGGGAAAACTGTCTTCGTACTGATTTGTTACAAACAATATACAGGTTTCATTACGACACATTGTTATATTCTGCACAACCATTAAGCACAACAAGTCTTACAAAGAAAGGAAGTTTATTTGGACAGACGAGAATATATTTCTAGTTGAGCCTAGCGACAAACTGAGCGACTGTTTAGAACATTACTATAGACTATTTGAGGAACTGAAACACTGTTTATTATGATGACTGTTCGCTGAACGAGACATTGTTAAAAAAAAAGAAAAGCTCTGTCAAAGCTAGCCTTTAGTGGGCGCCACGCCTTAGTTTCTGTGTGGCTCTTAACTCAAAAATACAATGCTGTCTTAAAAGACTTTAGATCGCAGTTAAAATCGGTTGTATTATTTTACACTAAGGACAAAGATAGTTTTGAAGAATGTTTAAGTGAAAATTATATAATAAGGGACAAAGATGAGCTAAAAAAAATAAAAGAGCAGTTAGAAAAATCTAAGCACGCTAAGCTATGCTTACGGACTGACCCCCCAGTTCAATGCGTTTGTTTTATTGTATGATTGTTTATTATAATTCTAATATTAAAAAGAATGTCTCGCGGGCCAGAATCAAAAGCGCAGCTAGCTCCTAAATGCGTTGCAGTAGAGCTAAAAAGACCTAGCAGACACAGCGAGTTTGATCTGATAGGGGTGATAGGAAATTTTATGGATTGAATACACAGATGACGGGGTTTACAAACGAACAGAAATTGAAGACAAAAAACGACAGCAATATCCTATAACTAGTACAAATTAAAGAAATCTAGAACAACTGATTTACGGCAAATATGAATACAGGCTTTATATACAAGACACTAAGCTGGGATTTTGGTCCTGAATTTAAGAGTGGCTTTAATTTTACTTCCGACGCAAGCCCAATGTATTCTTTGGATAAATATACACTTGCAATTTCAGAAAGGCTGTTTGAATGCAGGCCCCTTTCTTACTAGTCTTGATTCCAGGACCACAACTGAAAAAGCAGGATTGTAATAGATCCTATAAACGCGAATATGGTGCTGAGCAGAAAGAATTACCTTAGCTGATGTGGGGCGAAGATGACACAGTAAAACCCTAGAATTTATCCCTAACCGCAAATGCCTAACACTGGCTAACTTTGATTTTTGTTTTATTATTTACCCAGGGGTCTAATTCTAGGTTGCCTAGATCTTGTGTTAGCAAGGGGTGTACAATTATTCTGAAATTGGATGGCCACTCGTAAGCTTTTATTGTCATTACTTAAATACGGGGATGAAATAAACACTTTTATCATCTGACAAGGATTACTGTGATGAGTTGACAAAAACCAAATAACAGTACTCGGACTGTTATTTTCATTATGTATGTTGATGTTTATTGGGTTTTACGTTGTTGGGGGATGTGGGGAAGTTGAGATACATGAAGGATTAATAAGTAATTTTTACAAAATTAATTTGATTTTAAAAAATGGAGGAGGTTTTCACGTTTAGGGGTCTTGGGTGGGGTTCTGGGCCGCTCTGTGTCTATGATTCGTAAGTGATGTTTAAATACTTTTACTCCTAAATTACAAAAGCACACTGCCCTTGTAGCCCTCGATCAGCAAAAACTTAGTTCATGTGATTGAGATTAAGCAAATCATTACTGGATGAAAAACCATTACAGACGAAGATTTTCAGAAGTTATGCGATGTGAGGATTTAGACGGCAAAAAGTTGAACTTCAAAAGGAGTGGAGAACGATTTTACTTCACGGACAGGTAGCACTGATTGCAATTTTAAACAGAACATTGAAGAACAAACACCTTGAACAGTTAAACTCAAAATAAGCAAAAAAATAAGTTTAACAAAAAATGGTTAGATCGGTGGGCCAGACAATGATTAGCCTATATGCTAGTGTAAGTATGATGGCTCCAGTTGGATTCAGAAGAAGATTTAAAATATGACTTATCACAAGACCGGTTTTAACAAGTCCCTAGAAACTCTTGCATGTGAGGTATTACAGATTTTGGGACGATGTTATGCCCATCATCATGGGGTTAATTACTTTATAATCATATTTAATTTTGATCATATTAAATTAATCGCAATAACAAAAATGAGCGAGAAGACGTGCAGGACAGTTCCGCAGGAGCGGAGTGTACCACAAGTGAGACCTCAAGTGAATGTACCACAGGTGGGTTATGGTACTAAGTCTAAAGTCCGGACGTGTTGTGCGGCTGGCTTAGACTTTCTGAAAGGAACAGACTGCAAAAAGGCAACCAAATCAGCATACAAAATTGTTTATGCTTAGCTATACAACATCGCCGCGCAAACAACAACACCAATTAACAACAAACAATCAAACAATCAAACGATGAGATGTATTTTTTCTTATTAGTATTTGCTGCTGTTGGGTGGTTGGTGGGGGGGGGGGGGGAGGGGTTAGAATACAAATACCTACACATACCTAACAAACAAAAGTCTCATCCCCCCCCCCAACAACCTGATAAAAGAAGAAGAACCACCTTCTGCAAACAAATTACACCTCTGCAGTAGACCCATTTTCTATGGAATAGTTTTTAAGAACTAGATAATGTACTAATAAGCCACAACGTTATGTTAGTTATAGTACAAAGTACTTTTTAAGTTAAGTGCAAGTAAAATTACAACGTTATGTGTATGTAAATTATAAGTTCTTGTTTAGTACAGAAAAGTAATGTTGTTAAGTACTAGTTAAGTTCTTGTTTTTAAGTACTAGTTAGGTTCGTAAGTAAGTTATCTCTTAATTCTTAAGTAAGTACTAGTTAGGCTCTTAAGTTTAAGTACATGCCAAGTCTGTCAAGTTAATCTTTTAAAGTTCTCCAATGACCCTACAGCATTATGAAAAACTCTGGATTGACGTAAGTTCTTTGATATTGTTCGTGACTAGGGATTTCTTATTAAAGCAGTTGTGTTTACTTGATGAAGTGTAGAGCGCGATTAACATATGTGTGGTATAATACCTTGTTTCCAAGCGAGCTGCTTGTAGTTATCGTGAGAGTTATAGTTTTTGTTTTTTACAACTCTTTACTTAAGCCCTTAGTTCTTCATTACAGAAGTCTGGGATAGCAGCGCTATACATTTCGACCGCAAACCATACATATTCTTTGATAAAAATGTCCATACGTTCATCATTCATCGTTCTCCATGCCCTTTCTTGTTCACAGTTGATTGTAAGGACTGTCTGTAGGATAGTGCATGTGTTTCGTACCACCCATCAACTCCTTTAGTACTTCTGTTTCTAGTCTTTGTAAAGTCTTCTGTGGGGACGTCTAGAATAAAAGATTAAGTGTCATGAGTAAAGGACTCTTGCTTCTGGGTACAGTGCTTTAAAGTGTCGCTCATTACAGAAATTCCAACATCAATAACTTCTTGACAACTCTAATACAGTAAGCCGAAAAAAACACCGGCTTGTCAACTTAACATCTTTTTTTCATCATAATGCCAACTAGGCTGTCGTATATCTTCTATAGTCTTGATAGTTAGGTTAGGTTTAGAGACAGCTTATTTGCTTGTTTTTCGTTTGTAACTAATTTATAATCTTTGCGTTTGTGTGGGATTCTCCATAGTTTTGCAAAAACAGCTGTTGTTCATTAACTTAAAGACCGTCTTTTTCTGAAAGCGTCAGTGGTTGGGATTCTATGATCAGTATTCGTCATGATGTATGCCTCATAAAGGGCTCTTGATCAAAGATTATTTTCTGTGAACAGCTCTTAGTATCTAGCCCGTGCTTTAGGTAAAACTTTAGGAGTCTGAAATGACCACAATATTTAGTTTTATGTCTAAGATTTGGCACAAGTTTAGGCGGTTCGATAGGTACCTCCTTCCTTCTATCTTTCTGCGGCTAGGGGGTTTAATCGTTGTGGAGATCGTGTAATTCTTAGAATATTCTAAGTCTACTTCTATTCGATTTGTCTATTGAGATTATCAGGTGGAAGCATGTGGACCAACATTCATAAACACAATATTACATCATGAGTCCTTATTAATTGTATAGTGTCTCAAGTGGACCAGTTGACTCATGGCCCCATCATAAGTTTGTGGGCAGTCTAAGGTACATTAGATTAGTTGGATGGTTTTAGTGGGATCATAATGTTAATACTTGTTGTTAGCTTTGCAGTAAGGATGTGAGGCCATGCTAATACCTCCCCTTAAACCGTCTTCAATCATCGGAAGTGTGGGTAGATCAGAAATTAAGTCAATCTGGTGTTTGTAGACTTTAAGAAAGCATCCCAGAAAGGCCTGGGGCTGAGATGTAATGTGATGAGTCTAAGCTGTAATGTTTCATGCAAGTAGATCTGTAATTCTGAAAGACGTCTGCTAATAAACACACGTCAGCCAATAAATATTGATCGTGATAGTTGCCCATTGTTTGGCAGTGTAATTCTGTCCAGGCTTTCTGTGCGTATTCATATTCAGCATCAGTTATGTCTTTGCCTCTAAGACTAGAAAAAGAAAGCGCCTTTGGTGGAAGTGAGTCTTCATCAAACTTATCCCACGAGTTCATGTATTCATAGGGGTAAAACACCTTTACGCACTAAGATGGATCAAAAATATTGTTTAGTGATTGGAAAGTCTTGTAGAGATCCCGCTAACTTATCTAAACTTCCCATCAGATGCTGGGCAGAGTCATAAAAGGATAAACAGTCAAGAGTAAAAGTCATGTACTTTTCTGAAGACTGTGCAATGCAGGTAACCCTCTTATATTCAGAAGTCACTGCTTGCATGATAAAATGAGAATCGTAGCCTCGTAGGTTATGAAAGAAGATAGGCAGTTTCATGTCTTAGGATCAACCTTAAGTTGAAGATTACACTTGCTGTGTGCTGCTCCTCTGAATTTTCCAGTAATGTGATTGTGGTCTCTTACTGTGTCGCCTAATAATTCTCTGTTACATATCCAACAGTGTGTAGATGAGTTATAACGTTCTTGGTCTTCAGGAGTCATAACAATGTCTGAAAGATTTAGTTGGGTGGAGTAGTAATTGCAAAGTTGTTTCATCTGCTCTAAAAATTACTAGCTGCATTGGGGCCTCTATAAATCTCTGGGTGTGTGTGTGCCCCATCTGACCTAACAACAACAAGAGCATAAGAACAGATCTGATGGTGGGTTAATAAGGTTGTTTTTGTTCTTGTTGAGGGCCCGTAGTACTGTGGCAAGATTGATTCAAAGTCCGCATAAAACCACATATGGACTCATCTGCATTTTGCGTACATTCTTAAAACTAACTTTAGACCCTGGTTTAGGTGTGAGGAGTTCGGTTTCACAGTCTACAACACTTTTACATGAGTTTTTATGACTGGCAGCTGCTTCTATAGTAGGAATTCTATCAAACATCTTCTACAAAGCCCTTGTTTAGCAGGATGTTTTGTAGTATAAGCCATACGTCTGCTTATAGTTCTGATTAATACATAATGACTCTTTGTACTATCTGCAAAAAGTATCAAGTCTACATGTTTGTTAAGTGGTTCGCCAAAAGTAGGAGCGTTTGGAGAAATCCTTAGAGGCACTAGATTGGCTATACAGACCATTTGTATACGTTTACGGTGTTTGGTTTGTTTTGCTCTTCAAACTGAAATATGCTTTCTATACTTACTGGAAAGGTTTATGTTATCAAAGTTCAGCTCTTGCTTATATTGTTCATAATTAGATACTCTTTCTGCGTTCTTTTTAACAGGATGTAAATGCGCTAAAACGCACTACATAAAACACATGCTGTCAGGATTTTGTATGTTTAAGACTGCTCGTTTTAACTCTAACTCTCTTGGAAAAGGAAAGTAAGAATTACCAACTTTTAGGATAGAACTTTGTTTGTTTCAATATAATTTGAAGGACTGTTCCTTCAGACCAGCCAGAGCCACGCAATTTCGCTTCTTCACTTGCATGGGTTAAACTGTGTAAGCATGTAATCAGCCCATTCAGAATTAAAGTCGCGATAGCTAATAACTTCTTTCTGTTTAGTTGAAACCCAAACTTGCATGTTACTATCATCGGGTGTTACATAATCAATCAGAATGGTTAACAACACTTTTACTGGCGGCTCGCGTTGAAGAGACTCTGGGATTTTAGAGATAGCATGGTGCTACGCTTTCCTGAACGTTCGAGGGGGTTAATGATGTCATGTCTACTTCACTAAACATTTTGTTAATTGTTTGTCACTACTTTCACCGTGCGCTGGTTGGCAGTTTTTCAACTCGGATCGCTTGTGAGGTTCATTTTTTAACTCAAAATATTTACGTAAATTAAAAAATAAATGTAAATAAAAGTAGTAAAAACGCGCTTTTATTCTTCACCAAGCGTTGCAACACTTTCAAGACACGTTAACTTACAATAACACTGTAATATTTAGCTTTTTTTGAATCACTACAGTCAATGTTCATCACTTTGATTGCTTCGTTTAAATAGTTCACTATGATCTTTTATTATATTGTTTACATCATTCTCAAAACCAAATTCACTAAAATCAATGTTTAACACTTTCATTGTTTCGTCAAATAGTTTCATTACAATTCTTTAATCAGATTCACTGAGTTCGGCAGCCATTTTTAAATCTAAAATAAATAAAAATAATTGTAAATTCAGCTGTTACTCATAGTCTTTTCTAATCATAAAACCTGATCTTATTAAAGCGAATAGCTACTCCTTCAGAGTCAGTAGAAACAGTCAGATTAACATCTTCAGAAGCCATATTATCAACTAAAATGGCAAACAACTTTATTACTGGTTGGGGCCAGAATCTGGTATTTTACTGATAGCCTGCTTCACGCTTTCTCGCATATTTATGCGCTCAAAAAGATCAGTATTAATTCTTCAAACCTGTCTTTTAACTGATCTTTATCAGTCCCCACTTCCTCTCCTCCTCCCAAATTCTGTATATGTTACTAAGCTCTGTAACTACTTCGGGCTTCATTTTTTAAACCAGATAAACAACAATTAAAAATAATTATACTAGCCGTTCCTCTTGTTTGCGCAAGAATCAGAAGAGAATCAATACAGGTAGCTGACTAAGTGCACGCTTTGTGCTTGGGTCGCCTCACGGTTGTTTTGGCG
>CM031624.1:34676960-34685581 GCA_018398815.1 Conus ventricosus | reverse complement strand
ACCTGTACAGGACGGTGGCATGTACGAAGGCTTTGCACATTCTGATCTTGGTGTCCTTCAGCAGACGTGTTTTTTGCTCACCACGTCTTCGTACAGTTTACCAAAAGCACTTGTTTGTCAGTATGTTGTCGATTTTCCTGTTAATCTTGGCGTCTGAAGAGATGACGCCCCTCAGCTAGGTGAACTGTTTGACTGCTTTCACTTCAGTCTCTGCAGTGCTGATGTGGGGAGGGTGGTGCTCTTCCCAAGGCACAGGCTGGTGGAGGACCTCTGTTTTCTTCAGGCTGACTTCTATCCCCAAGAGCTGAGCAACCTCTGCAAAACAGGATGAAATACGCCGCAAGGCTATCTTTGCATGGGCAACATTGTCAGCGAAGAGGATGTCTCCAATCACTTGCTCCAGGGTCTCCATGTGGGCCTGTAGTCGTCTGACATTGAATAAGCTACCATCGAAATGTCTGATGTAGACTCCATCAAGTATATGGTGAAGAGAGTCAGTGCCTGGACATAATCCTGCTTCACTCTGTTGAAGATAGGGAGGGGCTCTGAGAGGTCACTGTTGAATCTGACTTGGCCACACTGAACTTCATTTAGTTGGATGACCATGCTGAGGAACTTTAGAGGACAGCCATGACATTCATCTGCCACATTCCTTTTCCTTTTCCTTTCTCTGCTCACATTGTCGAACATTTGGGTTACGTCGACGGAGGTTGCGTCTAATCCTTTGTTTTGCTCCCAACACTTCTCCTGTAGTTGTCTGAAAACAAATACCATGCTGGTGGTGCTTCTGTCGGCTCTGAAGCCATACTGGTTCTCCGGGAGATGATCTTCAGCGAGGTCGTGGACCAGTCTGTTCAGCAATATCCTTGCGAGGATTTTTCCTACGATGGAGAGCAGAGTAATCCCTGGGTAGTTAGATCCGTCTGGCTTTTTCCCCTTCTTCTTATACAGGGTCATGGTGACCGCATCACAGAGACTTGTGTGGTAGTTTGACCTGCTTCAGGCAACAGATGAAGAGCCATGCAGTTTTGCATATAACAATCGGCCCCCATGCTTCCAAGCCTCGGGTAGACTTCCATCGACTCCCGCGGCCCAATCACACTTCAGCTGCTCTATGGCTTTGGTGGTGTGTTTTACAATGAGCAACTCATCCAGTTCCGCTCTTCCTGGCTGTTTAAGAATGCAGAGAGTTGCTGAATCATGGATAGAACGGTTTACTACTGAGGACAGCCTGGAAGTGTTCTGACCAATGGCTTAGGGTTGGTGCCTTGTCCATGAGAAGCACCTGGCCATCTGAGCTGCACAGGGGGCTCTGGACCTGGTGTGTAGGACCGTGCACCGCCTTTAAGGCTTCATAGAAACCCTAGAGGTCATTGGCATCTGTGCACAGCTGAGTGTTCTCGGCGAGGTTGATCCCTCAATCATTGTGGATCTCTTGATGCTTGCGCGGGGAGCTGCAGTATACCTGAAGGAAGGCAGCCTTCTTCTCGGACAAGACCAGCAATTGTTGGATTTCCTCGTTCTTTTCATCGAACCACTATTTCTTCATCCTTGTGGTGAAGCCAAGGACATCCTCAGAAGTCGGCAGAATGGCAGTTTTTCTTTGTTTCCAAAGCGTTTTAGGAGAAGGATCTGTTGGCTGTCTTCTAACTTCAAGCATCAACCGTAGGCCTGCCTGGAAGTTGGCTTTCATTCCAACTGACTGGAATCTGTCCACCTTGAGCTTTTTCCTGAGGGCCCCGCTTATTTTTGTTTGGGACTGAAGTGGAGCTTGAGACTGCAGCAAAAGAGGTGATAGCGTGGCTTTCTGCACTGTACACCACTGTGGTGTTCAAGATGTCTTTCATGTCTTTCTGAAGCACTAGATTGTAATCAATATAGTGCCCGTGTAGGACTAAGCATGCATCCAGGTTGTCTTCATGCTGTCTTTGTTCGTAATGGCGAGTTGCTGCTCCGTGCAGAACTCCAACAGCTTGGAAGAAATAGAGTTTGAGACCATAAAACGTGCATCTGAAGGGCTTCTCTCTGTTGCTGGTTTGCCTGACCAGTAGAGGTTGTAATGTGTTCTTATGGCTGCCTTCCTCTGGAAAGAGGACTTCACTGCGAGCAACTGTGTCAACATTCAGTCTGGACAGTTCATGTGCAACAAACGCGGAGCAACATTCTGGACAAATGCTGTCAGCTGCATCAAGCAAGGTGTTGATGTTTCTGCATGCGAGTTTCAGTCCTTTTACACCCTTGGTAGGTTTGTATCATTCTTTCGTTGACGTTGTCTGGCAGCTTGAAAAGATGCCTGTTAACCGCAGTCAGCCAGTTGGGGAGGGGGGGGGGGGGAGAGAGCTTTGCTTAGGCCATTTGTTCTAGGTCCCTGTCTCTGTGGTGCAAGCAGTGTCGTTCTCAGAGAAGGCTGCTTGGTCATTCAGGGTGTGCCAAAAGACGTTGTCGTCCCCAGGTCAGCATCAGATGACCAGCATCCTGAACAGCCTGCATACAAGATTGAGACAGTGGTTTCAGGTATCATCTTTCATCTGTCACTTTCGCACCTCCTCCATCGCTACAGGACTTGAAACCTATGCTGTGGACTTTTTAGGTGGAGTGCAGTACGCGCTGAACTGGCCCCGACCTTTACCCTTGGGGTTGAGTTACCATGGCCTAGCAAGCTGGGACGGTGACAGTGAGGTCATCGTGTTGTAGGTGTTACATCAGAGTGACCTTCCCCTAGATGAATTGCCTGGACAGGCTAACAACCTCCATCTACCCGGGTTTTAGATCAGAATTATCCTTCTCCTGGCTGCCATCCAAGGCTGTCGAACCCAGCCTGCCTGTCCAGTTATTCCGCCGGCCACATTGTCCCGCCACGATAGCATCTCTATGGAAATGAGGGCCACCATGGGAAATGTTGCTAAGGGCACTTTAATGTAGAAGATGCCATACCGCAATGACCTAGCGTGCCAGACAGGGTCCACAAGGCAATCTCTATACCTGGAAAGGAGAGGCGGTAAGTTGTGCAGGTCACTTTCCTTGAGTGAGCGGGACGTCTGGCCCAGACCTCACCTCAAGGAAAACCAGGGACAGTAACTACTCTTTCCCACACGTTCTAAGAGAAGCTACCTGTTCCAAAGTGAGAGGCAAAGTGTGCGGTGCACTGAAATCAGACACTGTAAGACAATGCACAGAACATGCTTGTGCTACGACGGTCTCGTGGCCAAGAATCAAAGAAAAGATTTGCAACTGATTCACGTGAGGGAAGGAACGGCCTCTGCTTAGGGTTGATGCGCAGTCATCCCTCTTCCCCTCACAAGAACTGCACACGATCTGCTAATGAACGACCCAGAGTGTTAGCTGAACATCGTGAACATGTTTGATTGTGGATATGGAGTTGATATAGGTATCATTCATACATAAAATGGGACTTGCGTACTAGTAGTGACTTGCTTTTAGGCATCAAAGAATAGCAAACGCTTGAAAGTTCTTAAACTAATATTTTCTTTAAAAACACAAGAAACAAAGAAACCTGTATGATGTTGCACAAGAGGTTCTTAGGACAGCACAAATGAAGGACAAGTCTCTCAGTTTGAAGTTCTGGCAATGGGGAAACTCTTCCTTCCCTTCAGAATGAACACGTTTCATTTGTGGAACAGAAAGGAATCATGTAACGCGAGAAGGCTCAGTGCCTAAACACAGGAGGTGAGGTCTTCAAAGTTAAGGAAAGGCATATTGATGTGAGCATATGACCTTTTCATGAATGAACGTGCACGCTCCACACACACACACACACACACACACACACACACACACACACACACACACACACACACACACACACACACACACACACACACACACACACACACACACACACACACACACACACACACACACACACACACACACACACACACTGTAAGACAATGCACAGAACATGCTTGTGCTACGACGGTCTCGTGGCCAAGAATCAACGCACGCACACACACACACACACACACACACACACACACACACACACACACACACACACACACACACACACACACACACACACACACACACACACACACACACACACACACACAAACACACACACCACACACACACACACACAAACACACACACACACACACACACACACACACACACACACACACACACACACACACACACACACCACACACACACACACACACACACACACACACACACACACACACACACGTCTAACCGGGATTTGGTAACACAGTTCTACCTATGTATTTGCGCTAATTAAGGCGATCTCACCATTTTTCGACTCTTTTTTGAAAAGGCAAGACAAAGAAAGTGTCTTTGGTCTACATCCTCGGACCGACAATCCTGTCTATTGTGTGGGCATTGACCTCATTGATCCAGTGGTGCTGGTGTCAGAAAGAGCCATTTACTCCACGTCGACCATGGTTGACAATACAGAACACTGGTGAATGAATTTTACTGAGGATATATTCACCGACCATATCAGAAGCTTTGATTATGATCTGATTTACAGTTGCTATTCCTCCTGACAGGTCACGGAGTCTACCTTGCCTGTTCAGTGAAGGGTCAGCTGAATTGTCTCTTGTCTACCAAATGACTGACAACAATTCCTTGTCATATCTAATGCAGTTCGCCAGTGGAGGGGTTTGAAGGCACACTCAGATCTGTCCACAGGAAGCTGTACTCAAGACATCCTGGGGACCAGCACTAAGGCTTTTCGGCACGCCTGCGTATATACTGCCAAGTTCCCGAGGAAAGTTTGAGATTAATTCATTTTAAGCTTTCACACAGACATCCTGCCACTGTTTACACAGTTCACAATCAGGTGCAGGCGGATGAGCAGGCATTTGAGGACGTCAGGAATACTGCATGTTGTTGATCTCCGGAACCGCATTGAAAAAACACCGGATCGGGAGAATTTTAAAAAGACTCCTGGGCACCATTTACCGTCTTTACATTACAAAGTGAGGCCTTGTTCACACAAACCACAAAATGCTTTGCTGTCATCAGCCGGACACAATCAGCTGTGAGCTGACATGGGTCCTGTGACGTTGTCGTGGAGATGGGTGAAGGCGATCGTAGGGTCAATATTGCAAACAAAGTGACACAAGATCATGGTACTCTGTCCAAACAGAATATTCAGAGGTCTTAAAATCTGTTCAGTTTCTGATGACCGGGACTGGCAATGAAGGATAACGAGACAGAGGTAGTGTGAAATGACTTCTGTACACTTTGTTTTCAATCACAGGAAAGGGGGTACAGACAAAGGCGGACGTTGGTTTACCGACACTGGTGTGTCCTGTCGATTGGCCAGGTGTGGCCTGATAGCGGTGTGGACTGTGGATAAAGTTTCACCGTATCTGTAAGGGTGTCGTGATGCATTGGGGATTGATCAACAGTTCCTGCAAATACAGCAGGAAATAACTTAATGTAAGGATCAACAGTTCCTGCCAAAAACAGCAGGAATAAGTTCATGTGGGGATCACCAGTTCCTGCAAAATACAGCAGGAATAACTTAATGTAAGGATCAACAGTTCCTGCAAAATACAGCAGGAATAACTTAATGTAAGGATCGACAGTTCCTGCACCATACAGCAGGAATAAGTTCATGTGGGGATCAACAGTTCCTGCCAAAACAGCAGGAATAAGTTCATGTGGGGATCAATAGTTCCTGCAAAAACACAGCCGGAATAAGTTCATGTGGGGATCAACAGTTCCTGCAAAACACAGAACTTGTCGGTCAAGTGAGTTACCACATCCTCAGTCTAGTAAAATGGAGGAATGGTTTGAGGTGAGCCTTGCTGCTGTACTTAGTTCTATACTGTATACGCAGAAGGAATCTTTCAGAGTCGTTGTCCTGAGCTGGGTATGTCACAGTTAACTGTCCAGTGAAGTTGCTTATACTGAAATGTAAACAGGCCATCAGTCCTTTAATGCCACTGGTGTGAAGATGTCTGTATAAGGAAATAGCTTGGTCTGTAGTCTGCACTATAAAATTACATTATACTAGAACTGCATCCAGAAGTGAATAGAAACAGATGAGTTGGCATGTGCAAGCAAAGACTTCAAGATCACTTCTAGTCGTTTCCCACGGGGATTTTTTTTCTGTCCCAACCTCCGCGCCACCTCAGAGGCAGTGCACCCACGCCGCTCATTCCGACACCACGTCCACAGCCACAGACCGGTCGGCCCCGTCGCGGCCCCGGCACCGGCAATCCACAGGGAGCAGTCAATGTCAAGTCGTCAAGAGGCAACCCACCGGAGGAGACACTGCAGTGCTGCCGAGTCACTTCAGTGGTATTCAGTGGTGTCTGTTCTGAATCTAACATACGCTGGACACACCTACTAAGCCCCTACTGACGACAATAGTTGCTTACTCGGTTTCCACGGGGATTTGTTGAACATTTATACAGGCTCGATGCACAGTGCTAATCTTTGAGGTGGACAATTCATATCACTTACCCTCAGATGTGTGTGTGTATGTGTGTGTGTGTGTGTGTGTGTGTGTGTGTGTGTCGTGCGTGCGTGCGTGCGTGCGTGCGTGCGTGCGTGGTGTGTGTGTGTGTGTGTGTGTGTGTGTGTGTGTGTGTGTGTGTGTGTGTGTGTGTGTGTGTGTGTGTGTGTGTGTGTGTGGTGTGTGTGTGTGTGTGTGTGTGTGGTGTGTGTGTGTGTGTGTGTGTGTGTGTGTGTGTGTGTGTGTGGTGTGTGTGTGTGTGTGTGTGTGTGTTGTGTGTGTGTGTGTGTGGTGTGTGTGTGTGTGTTGTGTGTTGTGTGTGTGTGTGTGTGGTGTGTGGTGGTGTGTGTGTGTGTGTGTGTGTTGTGTGTGTGTGTGTGTGTGTGTTGTGTGTGTGTGTGTGTGGTGTGTGTGGTGTGTGTGTGTGTGTGTGTGTGTGTGTGTGTGTGTGTTGTGTGTGTGGTGTGTGTGTGTGTGTGTGTGTGTGTGTGTGTGTGTGTGTGTGTTGTGTGTGTGTGTGTGTGTGTGTGTGTGGTGAAAGAGTTTACGCACGTCTGAATCAGAGTGTTATTATCTATCAGGTTTAATGACAGTGGATTGCACACATGGCGGTTAATGAATTACACGTATTAAAGTTACACTGAAGGACATGGAACATTGCATGGGTTCCAGCATACATTCAATGTAAATTTGACACGCACAGTTCATTTACCCATGTGTGTGGAAAGCCACTCTCTTTAAACTTGGGGAAAAAAACTCTCTGAATCTCGTATAATTAAACTCTCTATTTAATTTGTGATGTGGCCAAGTTTTTGGAAATTCGGGCTGCGATTCCATGGACACAGCAGACCAAAATTGTGCAGAGTATCAATTCAAACGTGGAGTCACTCGTTTTAGGGGTGGAGGATATCTATGAAAGATTTTATAGTGAAGAAAGAGGGAGGCAGACTTAATATTTGCAGAAATATCACATACTCGTGCAACTCGTGCAACAATGACGCTACCATTATGAAGCTCTTTTCATATTATATGCCTATTATAGACGATGACCCGAGACTCACTTGTAATTCAATGAACCACATTTGATAGAGTGACTTAGATACAAGAGACAAAGGCTGATATCCAACCGTAAACATCAATAAATAACGTCTATGTCTGTCTGTCTGTCTGCCTGCCTGCTTGTCTGATTGCCCCCCCCCTCTCTCTCTCTCTCTCTCTCTCTCTCTCTCTCTCTCTCTCTCTCTCTGTGCGTGCGTGCGTGCGTTCATGCGCGCGCGCGCGCGTGTGTGTGTGTGTGTGTGTGTGTGTGTGTGTGTGTGTGTGTGTGAGTGTGTGTGTGTGTGTGTGTGTGTGTGTGTGTGTGTGTGTGTTGTGTGTGTGTGTGTGGTGTGAGAGAGAGAGAGAGGAGAGCGAGAGAGAGAGAAGAGAGAGAGAGAGAGGAGAGAGAGAGAGAGAGAGAGAGAGAGAGAGAGAGAGAGAGAGAGAGGAGAGAGAGAGAAGAGAGAGAGTGTTCATTCAGTGCACAGTATTCGTTAACCCCCAAACAGATGAATAGTAAGTCTCTGAATCTGACATGTGTAAACCCTCCACTGAATTTTCGACGGAACAAAACTTTCAAATTTCAGACTATATTTTCACGGACAACCTGGAAAAAACATGCGGAATGTCAACTGAATCATGGAGTCACACTTGTGTAGGTGGAAGGGACGATATGTATGAGGGGCTTTATCTGGAAGCAAGAAAAAAGCAGTCTTAATTGTTGGAGACGTGTCACATCCTGATGTGACCATGATGTTGCTTCTTAGCCCTTTGCATATGATAATAGTTGTTTTTCTTACACTATGAACCGAGGCTCGCTTGCAAAATAATGAGCCACAGCTAAGTGACCTATGTACTTATTATTTCATGATTTGGATGCAAGTGGGCAGAAGGGTCCCTTGCCTGGGAATAAAATAGGATTCCTGCATGTTTCGCTCAAAGTTGTCATTCTGTAATTGCCAAGACAGCCAGGTCTTTGACATGAATGATCTTGTGTTGGGGATGTTATAGTGCAATACAGTTTTGACTGCTTATCAGAAGTGATACATTTTTGTTATGAGACGATCAGCTTTGCCTTTACGTCTGCAATGAATTGCGAACATTGACAAATTGATGAAGTTACAGT
>CM031624.1:34620505-34662706 GCA_018398815.1 Conus ventricosus | reverse complement strand
AGAAACAAACAAAAAAAAAATTTAAAAGCTTGGGAAAAAAAACAAGCTAAATTTTCTTGTGAAAAGTGGGAAAATTTTAAAAAGTTATCCTTTTGGGAACAAGTGCTGAGGGAAAGTTTTTGGGAAATTGAACCCCAAAGGGGAAATAAAATACAAAAAATAAAAAAATTTCCCAAAGGGATAAGAAACCCCCACCTTTCCCAGCAACTTACAGAGCAGCTTGGTGTTGAAAATGACTGCAAAAAATTTTGAATTAAAAACCCAAACCCTTGCTCTTTTTTTTAGATTAAAAGACATGTTATTTAAAGTTAAAACACATGTCTTTTCTGTTGACTGTGCGATGAATGACCCCCTAAAGGCTCGCCCACTGTTTTCCCATTTTTAAGTTGAGATTTCGAAAAACCTCGCAAGTTATGAAAATAAGGCGGGTTTCCCATGTTTTTGGGTTTTAAAACTTTAGGGGAAGATTGCAGTTGTTGTGCGTTTGCTCCTCTAAACTTCCCCTAATGTGTTCATGGTCTCTTCTGGTTGTTGAGGGGCCAAAACCGCAAATCCAACAGTGAGTGGCTGAGTCATAGGGTTTTTTGGTCTTCAGGCGTCTTTCATGTTTTAAAAAAAATTTTGATTTTTTGAAAAAATCTTTAAAGCCTTGCTGCTTTGCGCTGTAAAATTTTTTCTAGCCGAATTTGGTCCTTGTATAATTCTGGCGTTAAATTGGCGCCACCCGACCAAAACAAAATTAAAAGGAAATTTGAACAAATCTGATGATTACTATTAAGACTTTTTTCGAAAGTTTTTGTGACGTGGCCCTTCAAAAGGAAAAAATTTTAAGCGACTGAAGTCGGGGGTTAAACCCCTTAGGGGAATTTTGCATCCGTTTCCAGTTCTTTAAAAAAAAAATTTAAATGCCCTTTTGGGGGTTTTAATTATTTCTGTATTACAGTCAACTGGGTTTGTTTCAATGTTTCTTTGTTCCCCTTGCGGCTTAAAACAGAGGGAAAACCCCTTTTTAAAACCTTTTTTCCGGCAAAAATTTTCTTGTTTGTTAGTTTTTTTTGAAGAAAGGGCGCCAATAATCTATATTGTTCTTTATCAATTTTTAATGTGGTACCCCCGTTTGGGTGAAAGCTTTAAAAGCAGTAAGTCAACATGATTTTTGCCTGGTCCCCCTATTGTTGGATGTTTTTGGGACATTTTAATCGGGTGTAGTTTTGTTTCCTCATCCCATGTGTAGCTTTAAAAATTTTTGGGTTTTTTTTGTTCTTAAAATGATTTTTTGGAATCCACGCTAAGGGGAAAGGATATTCCCAAAAGGGTTAAGATCATTGAAAAAATTTCCCATTTTTTTAGACACTCTCTCTGCGTTTTTGGGGACGTAATGCAGCCTTTCGAAAACTCACACAAAAAACATTTGTTGTCTGTTTTTCTTTATGTTTAAAACGGCTCTTTTTCCCAATTAATGTGGATTTTAAAGTGGAATTTTAAGCCTTCCCCAATATGGGCCGTTATCTTGGGCCTTTTTTTAATTGATTTAAGTTTTTCGCCCTCTGAAAAACCCCAGGCCTCTCATTTTGGCTTCTTCAGCGGCCACATAAAACTGTGTAAGCAGCTGGTTGCCCAAAAGGGTGTTAAGTCATTTTGAGAAAAAAATAGTTGTTTTTTTGTTTGAAACCCAGCCTTCTAGATTTTTTTATTTTTGTTTCGTTTTTTTAAAAAGTTTAACATTATTTTAAAAATGGCGGGTTTTTGTTATTTTTCCGGAAAACTTGAAAAATTAGTTGGCAAGCTTGCCCTTTACGCTTGCTGGATCAATAACTTCAAAATCAATATCTTCGTGCTCTTGTTTAAATCTTTTGCATTGTTTTAAAACAATTCTTTCGGGACCTTCATATATTTTTCCTTTGCTGGGGTTTCTTTTTAACTCAAATATTTTTTTTTTTTAAATCAAAAAAAAAATTTAATCAATATCGATGGTCTTTTTGTGTTTGGGACTCAAAAATTAAAGTTTTAAACCCCTTTTGGGGGTTTTTAAATTTGTAGCTTTTTAGAACAGATTTTTAATTTTTTGTTTTTTTTTTTTAAAAGCTTTCCCCTTTTTTATCGCTGGGGGTTGGCCGTTGGAAAAACTTGTCCTCGCCTTTCTTTGAAGTTAAAAAATTTTGTTTTTTTGTAGTCATAAAAATCGGCCTGAAAAACGTTTAAAAATTTTTTCATCCGTGAGGTTTGTGTCAGCTAGATCCCTTTATTTTTAATCGTTTAAAAGGAAACAAATTTTAGCTTTTTATTGTTAAACCATAGCTGTGTGTTTTGGATTTTAGTTTTTATTTTTTTGCTAGCAGAAACAAAGGCAAAAGAACATAGGCCGGGGGAGCTAAAGAAAACCGCCTAGGGGTTTAAAGGGCTGCGGGTGGCCTATGCCTGATGTAAGGGCCCAAACATCGTTCCGGCTGATGCGGGTTTAAAGTCGAGCTCCGGTTTTATCTTTTTTTTCGCTTTAAAGGCAGCGGGTTCCCTTCGTTTGGTTTTGCGGGTTATTTGAAAGGTCCTGCTCTAGTTTTCTTTAGCATTTTTTTGTAATTTTGGGTTTTAATCTAAATTTTTTTTAGGGGGGGGGGTTTTCTTTCTTTTCCCCTTGGCGACTTGGCGCTGTGGGGACGGGGGAAATAAACGGGAAAACGGGACATGTTTTTTTTAAAATGAAAAATAATTTGTATTCTACAAAGTCAAATTTTTTTTCTTTCAATTTTTTCGGGTGGCATAAAATTAATAAAAAAAATTTAAAATTAAAGGGCGGTTTTATCGGCTTTTTTTCTTTCTAAATTTTTGAATTTTTACTTTTTTTTACCGTTCTCCCATTTTCCAAAAAAAACCCAATTTTCCTCTGTTGACCTTAGCTCAATAAATTTTAAACCCGGGTATTTTGATTTTAAAATTAATCATAAACCCCAAACCCACTGTGAAGGTTTTTAGATTTTTAGCGAAAGGGGCTGTGTTGGACTTTCTACCCCCCCACCCCAAAAAAATTTTTTTTTATTTGAAAAAATTTGTGAAAAGGTCTAAGTCCGCTAGCTTTAGATTTGGGTTTTGGAAATACCTAAAATTGTACATTGTACTTTCGTTATTTTTGGTTTAAAAAACTTTTACTTGCTCTTGCGAAGGGTTCTTCATCTTCACACAGAAAATAAAATACCTTTAAGCGTTTTTCTGCAACACTAAGTTTAAAAATTCCCTTTATGGTAGGGGCCATGGGTTTTGGGGATTGTTGAATGTTGCCCGCACGTTTTCGAAATATTTTCAAATTGTGACTAATTTTGTTGCTCAATGGGCCCCTGTATTTTATCTTTGTTAAAACAGTAAACTAAAAACGAGATTTTCAAAAAATGTTTTGTAGTTTGCTTCGGTTGCTGTTGATCTGATAAACACGTTTTTTTTTCCCTTTAAAAAATTTTGGTTCTTTTGGGAAAATTTGGGTTTTTCAAATTTGTCTTTAAAAGTATGGGGCATGCGTTTTAAAAAACTCAAAATCTAAGGGAAAAAAAAAAGCGATTTCCAAACCCCAATAACTTTCAGCTTCATGCTTTTTCCCGTCTTTACCCCATTTTAACGGCCTTTTCTATTTTAGTGTTCTTCTTTGCCGTTCCTTGAAAACGCAAGTTCTCCCTTTCTTTCGGGGTTTTACCCATAGATCAGAATAGGTTAAAAATATGTTGCATTGTGTAAAAAAAAATCTTCTTTCCCCTAAAAGTTTTACAGAAATTTTTTTTTTCCCGTTCCCGCCCCAGATTTGGGGAAAACTTTCAGGGTTTTGGGTCTGTTTCTAAATTTGGGGTTCTATTTTGAAAGTAAGTCGCGTAGGGGCCTGGCACAATCACAAAATCCGCTCCTAGGTCGGGAAAAATCTGACAGTAAGAAATTTTTATCTGTTTAATTGTAGATGGGTTTTTTTGGAAATAATAAATTCCCTTTTTTTTCCCTTCACGCCAAGGGGTTTTTTCAGGCTTCATGCGGGTTTAAGAAAGAGCCCTATACTTGTGACATTTTTAATTAAAAAAAAATAAAAAGTTTTAAATTTTTTAAAAACATGGCGGGGGAAAATTTGGGGGTGAAAAGTTTTGATATTTTTTTTAAAACCGCAGACGCCGACATGGAGAAAGGGCCCCCTTTGACACAGCAACGCCGAAGTTCCCCATTGCGGGTGAATTAACCCGAAAGGGAGGGCCAGATTTATTTTTCCAAAGTTTAGGTCAAGAACCTCCCCAAAATTTTTAGGGCCCCAAAAGAATTTTTTAAGAAAAGATGATGGCCTTTGTAAATTTTAAAAAACGATCAAGGGAATTGTTTGGCTTACAAACCCAAAACCCGGGCTATCAAAATTTTTTGCCCAAAAGTACAAATTTTTCAAAGCTCAGTGTGATTTTTCAAAATCGCCTTGGTCTTGTTAGACCCCAAAAATTTAAAGGGGGGGAGGGAGTTTCCTAAACTTCAAACACACACAAGAACTCCGACAGATAAACCCAAAAGCAAAACATGGGCTTGAAAAATTAAATCAATCAACAGGGGCAAATTAATAAATGCAAAAGAAAAACAGAAACCAGTTTTTTTGAAGAAACAGCATTAAAAAAATTAATGATACCCCATTGTAAAGCGAGAAAAAGCGGCCTTTTGATCATTTCTTTAAAAAGCATCAGAGGCGAAATTAAAAAACAATTTTGCAAAATAGGTTTAACTAGATGAGATATAAAAAGAGAAAAAGAAAAACTCGTTTTAGGCTGAAAGACGCCAAATTAGGGTCTGGTGTTAAAGAAAAAATAACCCAAAAACTAAAAGATCTTGAACAAGAAAGATCAGCAAGACTAGAAGTGTTGTCTATAAACCGAGAACAAATTACGAAAATTTAAGTGAGCAGAAAAAAAAAGAAAAAATTTCCAAAAATTTTTTATGAAGCCCCAACGCTAGCAGAAAGAAAAAGAAAACTGTTTTTGAGGGGCAAGGGGGTAATTAGCAAGCGTTATAACTGCTTTGGATTTGCAATAAGTACAAATGGTGATGGCTAATTTCAGGCGGGGGTGGAGGGCAAAATTTTGTGCCCCCCACCAAACGCCCGATTTAAAACATGGGTTAAAAAAAAAAAACTCCCTTATCTTGCGGTTTTTTAAAAAAAAAATTTGCTGGTAAAGCCCATTGATCTTTACCTGGTATAAAAAAGGGAGTATCGTTAGCTGGCTTTTGTCTACTGAAGCAAAATAGTTTGGGTTTTATGGCCGAGCCCCTTTTTGGGGATTAAATTCTCTTTTTTGTTGGGTTACCCATTTAGTAAGATAAAGACCAAGAATTAGGCCATTTTTAAACCAAAAAACAAGTGCTGTTTTTTAATTTTAAAGGTCATCGGCGAACCGAGCCCACCCTCTTTAACAGTCTTTTGGGGTTTGGGGCCCCGGGGATTGGGTGACTTAATCTTGGGGGTGTTTTTTTTGTTTGGACTATTACTTGCCCCCGAATTTTTTTTTCGTTTTTTCCCAACCCTTTTGTTCATTGCCTCCAAACAATGATTTCATTGTTTTTTGTTTATTATTGTTCCTACCTGGAGTTGAGGTTTAGAAAAGGGCGTTTTATTAAAAAAAATGCCAACAGCAAAGTTTCTTTCGATCTTGCGTTTTTGTAAAAAAATTTTGGTACCTTTTTGTAAATTGTCTAAATCAATGTTGAATTTAAAGGCGTCCTCCCAAAATTTTCTAAGTATTTTTTTTTGTGCTTTAAAGCCAGTAGAAAAATCAGTTAAAGCTCGCCTTGTCTGTGCTTGCGAAAAACCTTTGCAAACACCAAAAGTAAGGTTGAATAGGGGTCGTTTATTCGTAATATTCCCGTTTGTTAGGCCCTCGATGTGTCTAAGATAAATGTTGTCCTTTCTGTTTTTTCTCTTGCTTTATGGACCCCAGGTGAAAAGCCTGTGCCTGAAGAAAAAAAATTTTTGTAAGGAGGGAAATTCCCGTCATAGTTTTTACTTTCTGTGCAGCCCCACAAATAAGGGGGTGCCTTTTGCCATGATTTAAAATCCACTTTTGTCTTAAAATCTGTTTTAAAATGAATTTTGAATTCGGTTTCAGATCCCTTTTAAAAAACCTTATGTTTTTTTTGGTTCTGAATTTGGGTTTTTTAAAGGGTTTTTTCATTGGTAATTGGGGGCTCGCGGGTTCAAATAAAAATACGTCTGATGTGTAATAAAAAAGAAAACTGTACACAGACCTACCCAAAAGGGGGAGGATTTATTTAAAGGGTAAACTACGACACTCCCCACCCCGTTTTATGCACAAAAAAACAGCAAAATTTAACTGGTTCTGGTAAAAAATGCTTTGGAAAGACTAAAACCCACTTTTTTCGTGTAGTCTTTTTTAATAGGAGGGTTTTAAAATATCTGCTTAATGGGTACTACCTTTTTATGAAAAATGGGGAGTCTGGGTCACAAACAAAGTCAAAAAGTATCATTGCTATATTTTTTTGAAATTTTAGTGCGGCCCCCAAAAGAAAAATTTTGCATCTTTAGTATTTTTTAAACGCGCTCATTTTTATTTTGTTTAAAAAATGTTTGTAACAAAAAAACAACTCAAGGGCCGTCCTTCGTTTTTTTAGACATTATTGATAACAATTGCGGAAGCCCGAATGGGGTTTCGCTTCATGAAATATTCCCACAAAGTGTTTTGGTTTTTAAAATAAGCGAAACCCAAAAAAGTTTTTTAAGGGTTAGGGAAAAAATAAAAAGGGAAAGAAAATTAATTGGCCAGGGGGAAAATTACCTGATGGTTATTACGGGGTTTTTCCCCACTTAAAAAAAGCATTTTGGGAAAAATTTTGGGAAACGCTCCAAATTAACCTTTAAATCTAAAAAAATATTTTAAAATTCAAACCCGAAGAAGTTAGTTAAATATTTGATAACGAGGGTAGCTAAAATGTTGGCTTTGAAAAATGGCAGACAAGACGCTCAAAGATTTTTTGGGTTCACCAGACAAAACTACTTAGGGGGGGGAAATTCCCCTCCCTTTTTGGGAGTACATTATTACTCTTTGTTCATTTGGGGTGAGCTGAGCACTGATTGGAAAAAATTATATGATGGGAAAGGCCTCAAATGTTTTAAAAGTCTGCCCCCAGGGGAAGCTGCATATTGCCCAAATTTTGAAATTAAAACTAAATTTCCCCAATTTTAACCGTTTAAAAGATTAGGTTTTTGGGGGGGGTCGGATCATTTTTTATAAAGATCAAAAAACCAAAAGGGGAAATCGTAAAAAAGTGATAACCCCGCACATTGTTTTGGAAATTTTAAAAAAAAAAACTGTACCCAAAAAGTCGCGGGGGCCCCGAAAAAATCCGGGGGGTTACATTAGCGCCCGTGAGGTGTATAAATTTAGAATTAAAAGACCTTGCAGACGTTGTGGACTTTGAACAGAATGGTGAAATAGGCACTTTGTATGGTTTTGAGTACACTAAAGATGGTGATTATAAACGCAAGAGGTTGGCGACAACAAAAAGTTTCCTAAAATAAACAGCTGCGCAATCTAGAAGCAAATAATGTTGGCCAGTATGAATATAAAATAGTTCGAAAACCTGACCTCAAATGGCATTTAGAACCATATTTAGAATGGGAAATAAAATTTGAATTCATAAGCCATTTACATTTTTTGGCCGTCAAAAAAGTTTCAGAAAAGCATTCAACTCTGGCCCTTTACATGTAAGTCTTATGCCAGATGACAATAGTCGGAAAGAGATTGAAATAACACCGTATGGGAAAAAACAGTACATCCTCCACAGAAGAGAAACGGTTTTAAAAGATGCGTCTACAAAATTACAATTCATTCCGCAAATGAAATTAGGAGACACGTTCACAATGATATTTGAAATTTCTGTCTTAAAAGATGTGAAGAGGAATGGGGCTGTGGGCGTTAGTGACGTCCTTCTAAAAGGAATTCTAATTAGCTGGCAAAACTTAGACGTTGAAAAACTTAAAGTTACTGTCGTCATTCTTCACAATGGCGAGGATATTAAGGTCATAACAACAAGCAACAAAATCATATATTAGTCTAAATAGAAACAATCCTACAGAACTAAATTGGATTAATCTTACACATTTAGACCTTATAGGATTTTATTATACTGAACAAGTTTTGACAGAGGCATGATAAAAACAATAACTGGATTAGATTAAGTTCTGTTATAAAACTATGGAGCAGTTAAAACTTTATGACAAAAACCCTCATTGTTCATTAATTTGTGGACAAACTGGTTGTGAAAAAACAATATTTATCCTCGACCTGTTACAAACCAGTTTATCGTTATAATTTTGATCATATTGTGATTTTCTGCCCAACACTTAAATGGAACAAAGCATATCATGATAGAAGGTTTATATGGACTGTGATAACATATTTTTAGTTGATCCTAGCAATAAAACTAAGCGAGTGTCTAGAACACTTTTATAGACTGAAGGAACGCAGGCGCTATTTATTATTAGATGACTGTTCAGCAGAAAGAGACATAGTTAAAAAAAAAACTTTGTCGAAACTAGCTTTCAGTGGAGACATGCTGGAATAAGTGTGTGGATTTTATGCCAAAAATATAACTCAGTTTTAAAAGACTTTAGAGAACAGTTCAAGACTGTAGTTTTATTTCACATGAAAGACAGAGATGCATTTGATGAATGTTTGCGCGAAAATGATGTTATTGAAAATGATCAGGAAAACATAGGATTAAGCAAAACTAAAATCTGAAAAGTTTAGTAAATTAGTATTGAAAACGGATAATCCTACACAGTATGTTTGTTTGTAGGGTCGTTATTTTTTGGTTATTGAAAGAGAATGTGTGATGGATTATCATTTTTAATTCATTGTTAAAGCCTTACTTGTCAGAGAACAGAGAAATGTCTGTTCTAGGTCGCCGGCCTGAAACTAGTTTTAACTAGTTTTAGGCGGGTGAGTTAGAACAGACATTTCTCTGTTCTCTCACAAAACAAACACTGTCACCTCTTGTCCACTGTCCGCATGCCCTGCAACGGCTCACAACCACTATCTCGGCACAAGTATTTCAGCATTCTTTTTAAAATCATGGTTTGATATAAATTGTAGCAAACTGACCTATTGAACACGATAGCTCTGAAAGTCTACTGCCATGCCCAATCATTAACACTCAACAAGCATTGTAGTGAATAGTAAACGCATAGAGTGTAGGGAATTGGGATCGGAGCGAATTGTAAACACGTCTGCGCTCGATGACTGCTCAACTCCGACGAGAGAGAGAGAGAGAGAGAGAGGAGTGAGAGAGAGAGAGACGGCGTGATGCTCTTGTATAGCCAGCCACGCCTGTGGTTTAACGTCATGACCCACAGGGCCGTACTCTGTTGAAGCACACGGGGCGTGTTCAGTGAGAGTGTGTTGTGTTGTGGGTTGAAGCACACACTTCACATCTAACTGTTTCAGCATCTCCAGAATTCTCGCCGTCCACACTGAGTCATACTTCATCCAACGTTGACAACGTCAGTACCCAAAGCACATGTTTTGTTTATCTGTTGGCCCGGTTAAAAAAAAAGGATGAGATTAAAAATATTAAAAGACCAAAAATGCAGAAATTGAACTACTGAGCCGTCAAATGGAGGAACAAAAATTAAAATTAAATAAAAAATACCGTTTCGACCTACTTGGTCTGCTAAAGGCAGAACAAACATCATGCAAAACAATCAAAACAAAGGAGCGAACGGCCACCGATCTTTTTAATCCGGGTGCAACGCAGGCCAAGGATATGAAATAGAATGTAAAGGGAATTGTTTTTTCCCAGGGAGTCCTCCAATACATTGCAGCTCGAAAGATAATGCTAACCAGAAATATTTATTTAGCTTAACCAACGCTCAAATTTTGCAGTACACTGAAGATTGAGAAGCAGAATCAAAAGCCTCATAACCAAAGTGTATCACTTGTGGCAAACAGACAGAATTTCAATGCACTTAAGCCACACACACACACACACACACACACACACACACACACACACACACACACACACACACACACACACACACACACACACACACACACACACACACACACACACACACACACACAATTAGAGATGTTATAGGTTGTTTGGTCACTGGTAATAGATCCGAGCAGTGTGTGTGTGTGTGTGTGTGTGTGTGTGTGTGTGTGTGTGTGTGTGTGTGTGTGTGTGTGTGTGTGTGTGTGTGTGTGTGTGTGTGTGTGTGTGTTTGCGTGCGTGCGTGCGTGCGTGCGTGCGTGCGCGTGTGTGTGTGTGTGTGTGTGTGTGTGTGTGTGTGTGTGTGTGTGTGTGTGTGTGTGTGTGTGTGTGTGTGTGTGTGTGTGTGTGTGTGTGTGTGCGCGTGCGTGCGCGTGTGTGTGTGTGTGTGTGTGTGTGTGTGTGTGTGATTCAATGGTTAGTGTAAAATATAATTGTGAAACCATCTACGGAAATATACAAAATTTGTTATTACGTTCTTTTCTGCTCTGAATATTTTCTTGGAAGGGGTGGGAGCTAGTGCTCCCCCCCCCCCACACACACACACACAGACACACCCTGCTCGCTCCCCCCCCCCCCCCTCCGCTTCCGACGCCACTATAATCAACGAATAACTGAGAGATACTTTTAGCAATAGCTGACGTGTGAACTTGTACTAAAACGTCTTCAAGTGACATGTACGAAAGTAAAACAGCTGTGCAAGCACGCTCTGTGTGTGTGTGTGTGTGTGTGTGTGTGTGTGTGTGTGTGTGTGTGTGTGTGTGTGTGTGTGTGTGTGTGTGTGTGTGTGCGCGCGCGCGCGCGCGCGCGTGTGTGTGTGTGTGTGTGTGTGTGTGTGTGTGTGTGTGTGTGTGTGTGTGTGTGTGTGTGTGTGTGTGTGTTGGAATTTGCCTGTGATATTATCTGGACGTAAATAAGAGCTTTCACTGCCTGGGGGAAATGATCAATAATCCAGCTACTGCTTCTGGTAACTATTGAAAATCACTAATTAAAGTGATTTGTGTGTGTGTCCGGGGGAGTGGGGAGGGGTGCCGGTCGGGGGTGGGGGGTGGCGGGCGAGGTTGCGCGCATGATTAAAATAGAAAGACTACTCTTTGTTCGCTGTAGGAAGAGCACGAAAATCGGTGAAAGCCTAAGTGGAATCACTCGATGGGGAAGCTTGTTTATTGATTCGCAATGACATTTGCAATGCCACTATTACTATACGTTTACAGAGTGATATTATTGACTGCTGTTTGTTTACATTTCACGGCCTTTGAAAGGAACAATGTCGTGTGTGTGTGTGTGTGTGTGTGTGTAACGAAGGCATTACTTATAGATATGAACTAATCGATGTCAGCCTTTGCCTTTCGTACTTAGCTACTCAATTGTGCAAAATTTAAAAAGAGAAGGGGTTAGCTACCGCCAAGGACATAGACAAACAAGGTACAGGACAAGACACAATGCATTTCGACCTCTTGGGTCTTCTTCAGGCAAAAAACAAGTAACAAAAACAGAGAGCGAGAAACCACTAATCTGGTCATGTTGGAGCAAACCAGTTAGTGTCTTGTCGGTTTCTGTCAAACCGCATTGTGTCTTGTTCTGTACCTTGTTTGTCTGTGTCCTTGGCGGTAATTAACCCCTTCTCTTTCTACATTTTGCTTCGTTTTCCGCCCTCAACCACTCCGTTTTGGTACTCAACTGTGCTTCATTAATTTACCAGTGAGCCTTGGCTTTTTTCTATAATAGAAATATTGAGGGTTGACTGCCAGAACCCAATATCTCATATGGATATATATATGTGAGATACTGGGTTCTGGCAGTGAGATACTGAGTTCTGGCAGTCAACCCTCAATATTATCATGACTAAAGGGCTTCGTAATGATAGAACTATGGTTCAATGAGGATGTAATACTTCCACAAGCATTTACACTGCTTTCTTCCTGCTTCCCAATAAAATGTTTCATGTATATTTCTCCCCCCCCCCCAACTCCCCCCCCCCCCCCTCCCCAAGCTCACAGAAATGTATGACCCCACAATTCATTTGACATTCTCCATTTTGTCCCCGCCTTTTTTTTTCTTTTTTTTTAAATCACAGCCTAGAATTTGAAAACGTGGCCGTGACGCAACATCAGTGCAGAATATACACATGCCAGTTTCAGGAAATTATTGTTTCTCAGTTTTAATGAGAGTGACTTCGCACACATCAGTACGAACAGATTACACCCATTGCATATACATTGAATCTCACCCCCCCCCACACACACACACACACACACACACACACACACACACACGTGCGCAAACTCTCTCTCTCTCTGTCTCTCTCTCTCTCTCTCTCTCTCTCTCCCCTCTCTCTCTCTCTCCACACACACACACACACACACACACACACACACACACACACGTGCGCAAACTCTCTCTCTCTCTCTCTCTCTCTTCTCTCCTGTCTCTCTCTCTCTCTCTCTCTCTCTCTCTCTCTCTCTCTCGCTCTCTCTCACACACACACAACACACACACACACACACACACACACACACACACACACACACACACACACACACACACACACGCGCGCGCGCGCGCGCTCGTCCGCGCACGCGCGCGTCCACACACACATACACACTCAAACAGAGAGAGAGAGAGAGAGAGAGAGAGAGAGAGAGTCTTGAGGCCAACAGATAAGCATTGAATATGAGTTATGGTATATTCTGAGGAAAAATGGTACAAATTGGAAGTTGTATGCAGCTGTTCATGGAATGTATGAGTCTGTTCTGGCATGTGTTCGAGAGAAAGGTACTTATACCGATTATTTCAGCTGCCCGCGGGGAGTGAAACAAGGATGTCTGCTTAGCCCACTGTTGTTCACATTCCTCATAAATGAATTAGCGATAGAGATATCGGGGGGAGGGAAACATGGAATACAAATGTTACCTGGTGCTGCTGACGTATTTATAATGCTTTTCGCTGATGATGTTATCCTCCTAGCAGATACTCCTATTGGTTTGCAGAATCAATTAGACACATTGAAAAGGGAATCGGATAGGTTAAAATTAACAGTGAACTTAAACAAAACTAATGTAATGGTTTTTAGAAATGGTGGTTACTTATCAAAATATGAAAGATGGTTTTAAGGCAGAGTAGAAATTATAATGACAAGTAGCTATAAATACCTTGGGATGTTCTTCACAACCAAATTAAGCTTGAGTAAGTGCTGGCTTGAGATGTGCAGAAAGGGAAAGAAAGGCGTCATGGATATTCTGAGGACTTTGAAAAAATTGAACTGCAGTGATGTACATTTATTTTGGAAATTATTCGATTCTCAGATACAGCCTATTTTGACATATGCATCAGAAGTCTGGGGTATGTTGGATAATAGCCAAATGGAAAAAGTTCATGCCTATGCAATAAAGCGTATCATCCACGTACCCTTGCACGCATCAAATAAAATGGTTTATGGCGAAAGTGGGCGATACCCTCTGTTTATTATAACTTGGGTTAGATGTATTTACTATTGGCTGAAATTAGTAAACCTACCAATAACCAGACACTGCGGTCAGTCGTACGAAATGCTCATGCTGCAACATGAAAATGGAAAATTTAACTGGGTCTCCTGTATGAAGAAAATATTGACAGAGAATGGTTTTGGCATAGTTTGGTTGTCACAAGGAGTCGGTAATGAAGCAAAATTTATTTCTGAATTCAGGGACCGCTTAATTTGTACGAATAAACAAAACTGACATGCTGGCATGGATGGAAATGATAAATACGACTGGTTTCTCTCATTTAAAGTAATCTCGAAGCAGAGAAATATCTTACAATTGTAACGCATAAATGGCATAAATATAGCTTAGCAAAATTTCGAACCAGAACGCTCGGCCTTAGTGCAAACCAATCATGGTTCGAGAAATCGAGTAATAGATCTTGCCAAATGTGTAGACAAAGAGACAGTGTTGAGAACGAAGTGCATTTTGTGTTTGATTGTCCCGCATATACCAATATCCGCAGTGGTTGTAAAATTTTCAATGACTCAGTTGCTCAAAGAAGAGATTTAGTAGAGATTTTATCAAGTGGAAACGAAAACATTATGATAGAATTTGCGAAGTATATCGCTGAAGCTAGCACTTTTGGTAAAACGAAAATAACGAATGAGAAAGATAACCGCTTGCTTAATGGTGCCTTGGCTCAGTAGTAATCATTTAATGTATCCTGATAGTCTATGTGAATGGTATACTGTGTGTGCGGGCGTGCGCGCGCGCATGTGTGTGTGTGTGTGTGTGTGTGTGTGTGTGTGTGTGTGTGTGTGCGTCGTGGTGCGTGCGTGCGTGTGGGGTGTGTGTGTTGTGTGTGTGTGTGGTGTGTGTGTGGTTTTGGGTGTGGTGTGTGTGTTGGTGTTGTGGTGTGTGGTTGTGTTGTGCAGGGGGGGGGGGGGGTGATCGTGTGGAGGATGGGCGCTTGTTTTGTTGTCCTTTTTTTAATTTAATGTATGGAAAGTTTGCAAATCGGGGGAATTTTTGTTTTTGGGGTTTCCTTTTTAGTCGCTGTTGCAGATAGACCTGTAACCCCTTTCCCAAAACAGGGCCTTCGCAAATGGCAAAAAAAGTGTGTGGGGCATCTCTCTCTCTCTCTCCCTCTCTCTCTTTTTCTCTTCTTTCCTCTTCTCTCTCTCTTTCCCACACACACCAACACACCAACAACACACCACACACCACACACACAAAACCCCCAACACACACACGTGGCGCCGCGGGGCCCACACACACATACAACCTACAGAGAGAGAGAGAGAGAGAAGAAGGGAGAGAGGAGAGAGGAGAGAGAGAGAGATTTATATGTTATGATTTTCCCTCCCTTTTTGGAGGAGGCCCCCCCCTGGAAAATATAAGCTTGTGAAGGCTTTTTTTGAGAAGCATTTTTTATTTTTTCCCCATTCACCCACTCAACAAACTGTAATTAGGCAGAATCATTACCACTGCAGATATGAAGGTATCTCCCCTATTTTTTCAATCAAGACATAAGAGAAAGCTTTGTTTAAAAATTCATATATATATATAAAAATTAATATATAATATATATATATATATTTTTAAACATACTACATACAATTTTTTAAATGAGTATTGTGTGTGTGGAAGCTGTCTGGTTGCTTTTCTAATGTATGCCCATCTCCAATTTACGGCAAGTACATATCGCATTCTGCCAGGGGATTTCCTTTTGCTTCCCGCCTTCTGTTCTCGTCATCGGGGCTCTTCTGTCTTTGGTTCATAGCCTTTTTTTCTTTTTTTTTTTTTTTTTCAATTCTCCCTTCTTAAACAGTGTCGACCCATTTTGTACATTTTGACTTTTTTTACGTAGGGTTTCTTTTGGGGGGGGCCCCTTTTAAAACGTATTCTGTTGTTTTTGTTGTTTTGTTGTTGTTGTTGCTTTTTTTTTAAACTTTATCTTTTTTAATATTTTTCCCTGACTACGGGGGACTGCCCAGTAAAAAATACACCAGCGGACTTGACTTCCGGTCCCCGACCGAAAAGACGTGTGTCCGCCTTTCCGAAAGACGTCGAGGAAGAAAAAAAAAAAAAATCCTCACTCAAGTGGGCAGGAATTTTCGAAAAAACTTCGGAAAATTGAACCTTTAGAAATTTTCATCAAAGTTGTATGAAACAGTTGAAAAAAAATTTAATTTTTTTTTTTTATCCTTAGTAATTCATCAAAGTTGTATGAAACGTTGAAAAAAAAAATTTTTGTGGTTTATTTATCCTTAAAAATTCATCAAAGTTGTATAAACTTGAAAACATAAATTTAATTTGGGGTTTATTTTTCCTTAGTAATTCATAAAAGTTGTATGAAACAGTTGAAAAACAAAAATTTTAATTGGGGTTTATAAAACTTTAATCAAAAAGTTGTATGAACAGTAAAACAAAATTTAATTGTGTTTATTTCTCCTGTCCTCCGCCTTTGGGGAAACAGGGGGGAACCATGAATGAAGTGTTTGTCAAGCGAGCCGGTCTGTGACTGTGTTGCCGTAAACTTGGGGGGGTGTTGTGCTGGATCACATTCTTTTGGATTATAGTGTGTCCCCCCGTGTATTTCGAGGGAAGGTGAAGAGAAAAGGAATTTTTAAACTATATACTTATCAAACTACTTTTTAACGGGCAGAAAAGAAGACGGAACACTTTGGGTCTCTTGTAAGCGACGCAGGTTTGAGTCCCGGAGTGGAAAAAAGCAAGCCAAAAAAGATAGGAAAAAAGAACAGGTAGTGGATAGTACCAAAACATGGTTTTACAGAACACTTTACCGAAACAAAGAAACAATATCTCAGCGGGCGACAAAAGAAGAGTCCTTTTTTACAACGAAATGGAGAGACAAACCGCACGCTGCCCAACAGAATAGATCATGGAGTGCAGTGTTTTTGACCTGGAAAAGGAAAACGAAAAGCTAAAAACCCGGGGTCGACAAACTTCGAGGGGAACGGCGGAACTTCAGGGTAGTTGACGCAACACGCAGGGGGCCAATAACATCGGGGATCATGAACGATCAGGAGCAACACGGGAACAGGGGAAAATCCGCGTGTATGGTGTCCCAGGAACAGCAAGAAGAGACTGTCGAAGATTGGTCACAAATGTGAGAATTTTCACTAAGAAGCTGGGGTCCCTTTGACGGCCAACCATTTGGAAATAGCACCAGAGGGGAAAGGCGCCGGAGGGGGGCAGCCCAAAGGCCTCTTCTATCCTTTTTTTTTTCTCCCGCGACAGAGGGGACTTGTGCTTGCTGTGGTAAAAAAACAAAAACAACCCGCTTTCCACGCTGAAGACCTCACACAGGAGAACTACAAACTTTTACGAAAGGTTGGTTCACACTCACAACAAGGGCAAGGGGTCATCCAACGGAAAAATTATGGCCAAATTTAAAAAATGGAAAGACGTAAAATTGGGACTTTTTGATCTGTGTAAACCCAAAATATTGCCAAAAAGAAATGAACTGAGCATAAATCGAAGAATTTGAAGGGAATTGCGGGGTTGGGTGCCGGGGGGTGGGGGGGGGAAACTTGTAAAAAATTGGTGGTCGAATGTGAAATCCAAAGACGTGGTGTGTGTGTGTGTTGGGGGGGGGTGGTGTTTTGGGGGGTGGGGTTGTGTTTGGGTGTGTGTTGGTGTGGGTGTGTGTGTGTTTTGTTGGGTGTGGGTGTGTCGGGGGGGGGGGGGGGGGGGGGAGTGGGGGAAAAAAGTTGTTTCATTCTATAATAAGTTTTTGAATTTTGAAAGGATATATGAATTGTACGTAAAAATTTTTGATTTTCCCTATGTGAAAAAAACTAAAATTTACTGTGAAAACTCTTTTTTTGTGCGAGCGCACGCGCATTATTCGCACGCAGCTGCCCCTGCGTGGGCCCACGTCTGGTGCGCACACTTTCACATGTCGTATGACTGATGGAACGCTCGTGTTTTTTTTTGTACAAAAATTTATTTTTTGCTCATGGGTTGGTGAAATGTTAAGAGGGGTAACAATTTAAATGAACTGGAACCCTTTGGGAACTTGTGTTGATGTCAAACCAAACTTTACAAATATCTGATATGGCGGGGTAAAATCGGAAAGGGAAAGGGAGGGTATAAGATCTTTTAAAATTTGCTTTTTTCCCTTGGGTTAGTGTCTTGTGTGTGTGTGTGTTTTTTGTTGTTTTATCTGTTTCATTTTGGGGAAAGGGCAGTGCGGTGTGGGTGGTTCTTTGTGATCTTAGGGGGGATGGATAAAGATTTCAGCAATGATATATTTGAAGTGGGTTTTTTGTTGTTTTTTGTTGTTTTTTTTTGGGGTATGTTTTTTGTTTTTTTGTTTTTTTGTGGCTAAATTGACTTGGCTGTCATGTGAGTAGGAGGATTTTGTGTGGGGCGCGTGCTCTTGCAGATGTGTGCGTGTGCGAGCGGGCACAAAACGCAGACGAAGGGGGGCAACAAAAAAAGATAACGACCAAACCCATTTTCATGTGTCCACTGTCATCGAACTGTAATTCCCTGTACCCCACATATCCCCCCCCCCCCCCTCATGCCACACCAAATTTTTTTAAAAAAAGGGAAGGTCCCATGGATCAATATGGTTATGGCTTTTGACTGTGAATTTATATTGTGTATGGCCCTTTGTGTGGGGTTGTTTGTGTGGGGTTGTGTGTGTGTTGTGGGGTGTGTTGTGTGAGTGGGCCGCGCGTGGATGTGGTGTGTGGGTGTGTTTGTTTTGTGTGTGTGTGCGATGTTAAAAAAAAGTTTCACGAATGAAATTAAAATATGTTGCACATGTGTAAAAACTAATCATAATTCAATTAAAAAAGTGCACTCTAACATAAAACTTTTTTTGCTCTTCATTTTTTTTTTTCTTTTTTTATTAGTACTTTTAAATTTTATTTCTCTCTCTCTCTCCTCCCCTCTCTCTCTCTCCCCCTCCCCTCTCTCTCTCTCCCCTCTCTCTCTCCCTCTCTTTTTCTTTCTCTCTTTCCCCCATAGTGTGGTTTTGTTGCACCCTCCCCCCCCTTCCCCCTTATAAAAAATAATTAGTTGTTTTCCACGTGTTTATGTTTTTCATTGTTTAATGAAGTATTAAATCTTAATGTATTATCTATATGTCCCCTCAATTTTTTACAAGGCAGGTGTGGTTGGCCCATTTTGGGCGTGTTGTGTGTTTGTGGGTGTGTGTTGTGGTTTTTGAGTTGTGTGTGTTGTGTGTGTGTGGTGTGTGGTGTGTGGTGTGTTGGTTGGTGTGTGAAGGGAGGCCCTTTTTTTGTTTTTGCATGAAAAAATGAGCCCCATTTTGTTGTATTTCCTCTTTGCGAACCATATGTGGAATTAAAGTTTCTTTTTGTGTTTTTGCAATCTAAATGTTTTGCGTGAACCTTATACAAGGGGTACCAAGGAAAAAGGGAAGGGGGAAAAGAGAGGGGGAAAAAACTGGTTTAGCCCAAAAAAAAAAGGGGGAAAAGAAGAGTGCGCGAGCAACCCCACCAGTCAAATGCCGCGCGCGCATTGAAGTACTTACATCACACCTCATCGGTTTTCGTCCCATTCTCTCTCTCTCCTCTCCTCTCTCTCTCTCTCTTCTCTCTCTCTCTCTTTTTCGTTCTTTTTCCCTCTCTTTGCCGCCATTCACTGCTCGCTTTTGCGGGCAGTACCACTTTTAAACAGCAGCAACAGCGGTGTGTCCCTTCCCTGTGGAGAAGGAGCCCCGGCTGTTTTACTTTATTCACAGTTTTCCCTTGCTCCCCCTCCCCCTAGCAACCTCTTGCCATTTGCTCTTTTTCGGGGCCAGGGGGAGCGTTCCGGAGGGAAGGGGGCACCGGAAAAAAAAAACCATGTGGCGTGCGCGCCCCCGCGCGCGCGTCCCACGCGCGCGCGCACAACATGTGCTCCCGCGCTTACGGGTAAATATGTTCAATTGTGATTCTGGCATGTTTTTTTTGACTGATTGTCAGGCTAAGGGTGGTGCAAACGACCTTTGTTTTGGTTGTTTACCTGTAAATGGGCGGGTTGACTTTTTTCTATTCCCCTCTTTTCCTTTTTTTGTTTAAAAGAATAAAGTGGTCAGCCATCGTTGAGTTGGTTCGTTTTTTACATAATCGATGATATATACGTGACAGGAGCAGGGGAACAAGAAGTGAAAAAATGCAGAATGGTTTTTTTTTTGGGAAACATCCGACCGTTCATTTACTGTAGCATGGGGGGAAAAGCAAAATCAAACATTTTATGTAAAAATAATTTTTATTATTGGGGGTTATTTTGCGTGTGTGTGTGTGTGGGTGTGTGTGTGTGTTTGGTGTGTGTGTGGGGTGGGTTTTGTGTTTAAGTTGTTGTTTTTTTTTTTTTTTTGTGTGGTGTTTTGTGTGTGGTGTGTGTGGTGGTGTGTGTGTGTGTGTTTTAAATTGCTTTTGGCGTTTTTTTGTGTTTTTTTGTGTGTGTGTTTTTTTTTTTTTTTTTTCTTTTTTGTTTTTTTTTTTGTTGTTCGTTTTTTTCTAAAGGATGATGCGGGAGATACATTTGCAGCGATGGGTGTTCAAGCTATCTATTGGAAACGCTCGTAGTGATCATGGGGCTAACCTTCGATTAAAATTTAACCCAGTTTCAAGAATAAATTCAACCCCCGCCGCTCGCGCAACGTTTTGATCATCCTTTTCCAATACTAAATCTGCTTGTTTGTAAAAATATTGAGCCCTGGGAACAAAAATTTTCGTTTTGCGGGCTGTGAGCTGTTTTTCCCGGGTTGGCTTTGGTTTGCACAGGGTGGCGGGACTGATAAAGTGGTGTTGTGGGGGTGTGGTGTGTGTGTGGTGTGGTGGGGGTTGGTGTGTGTGCGTGTGTGGTGTGTGTGGTGTGTGTGTGTGGGGTTTGTGGTGTGGTGTGTGGTGTGCGGTCTGTGTGTGTGTTGTAATTGTTCCCCTTTACATTTGTGTTCACTTTTTTGTTCCAATGCAATTGTAAAAAGCTGTGGTAACTATGAGAAGTTAAATTGAGTCTGCAGGTTGCTTGCTTTTTTTTTTTTTTTTTAACCCCCCCCCCCCCCCCCCCCACTGACTGGTGGTTTTTTTACGATTTATTGGGTACGTCTTTGGGATTTTTTCGGGGCAGATTTATGATTTTTTTTAAAACCTTTTTTTTTTATTTTTTTTTATTTTTTATTATTATTTTTTTTTTTTTGTAATGTCAACCCAAACCACATGCGCATTGGTGAGGGCGTGGGTGGATGTCGCTAGTGCAGGGAATTAGAATCGAAAACAATCCAGCGCGAGTGAATATCAACCCCTGCCGACGGGGCCCTCCTGCAGTGGAAATACTCAGTCATGATTGGGAGGGAGCGGGCGGGCCTTTGTGGTTGATTTCTTTTTTTTTTTTTTTTTTCCAAAAAAACGAAACACCGTCTTCAAATGCTCCCTCTTCCCCCTCCCCCCCCCTCCTCCTTGTATCTCTCCGTTTCTCTCTCACCGTTAGTCAAAAAAAAAACAGTTTTATCTAAAGGAAAACACTGTTTTTTTTTTTTTTTCTTTTTTTTTTTTTTTTCTCATTTTGTTTTATTATTTTTCTTTTTATACACAAAAGGAACACTTTTTTTTTTTTTTTTTAGGGCCCCCTTCCCCCCCTGGGGGCCCTCCTTCCACCACCCCCCTCCGCCTCCCGCGCCCCTCTCTCCCCCAAACCCCCTCCCGGCTTTTCGCACTTTGATCGGGGAAGGGGGGGTGGGGGTGTCGGCGTGTGTGTGTGTGTGTGTGTGTGTGGTGTGTGTGTACGTGTGTGTGTTCCCCCCATTATTTTTTTTCAACCGGCCGTAGTTACACCACCCCCTGGCCATCTCCCATCCTCACCCCCCCTGGGTCTGCTTTTTTTTTTTCCCTAATTCATCGGTCCATTCATGTCTATTTTTGCTTTGCCTTTCTTTTCTACTTGGGGATTTTTTTCTCCGTGTTGTTTTTCGGCGTATTGAGAATTTTTCCTATTTTTCGCCCCTTTTTTTTTTTCTTCTTTCTTCTGAAACGTCGGTCGACACAATCAGCATCTCCCCCCCCCCCCCCCCCCTTTTTTTTTTAAAATCTTGGCCCGGGCTCGTTTTGGCGGGGGCAATAGTTTAGACATCTTTTTTACGTATTTTCAATCTCCCCATGCAAAATTTATGTTCATTTTTTTCATGTTTGTATTTTTTAAATTGTTTTCGTTACAACGTGGGAAGCGTGGTCAATGTTTTCAATGAGGATTTTTGGTTTTTAAGCGTCTTTTATGGGGAAACGGGGCTTCTTCTTGTTTTTCCATCATGTTAGCCTCTTTTGTTTATCTTCGTTAATTGAATTTTTTTTTTAAATGCCAGGATACCCCAACTATTGGTCCTTAAAATTTGTCAGGTCTGGCAAAATACAAAAACTAGGGATACTTTCACTATTTAAAAAAAACAAAATTTTAAATTTACGTCTACGGACACTCACTTTACCAAAAAACTTGAAAAATACGTAACTGCAAAAGGGGGTTAAAATGTTTATTTGCCCATAGGGTAAAAATTCCAGGGTGTAGGGGTATTGTTTTTTCAAAAAATTTTTGAATTTAAAATAACAAATGTCCAACGAGATAAGAGGAAACTTCAAAAATGTAGCATTTATGATTTGAAAAAGATTTTTCCCGGGTTAATGTGTATGGGCCTAATAAAGAGACCCATTTTTTACAGCACGTTTAAGGAAAACATAAGGAGTTCAACCAAAATTATATTATTTTGGGGGTGTTTTGGAAATCCAATGATCCCCATTTTGACTGCCCAAAATTTATATACACGATAATAATCGGAAAGCAGAAAGAACTCATAAACATGACAGAAAAATTGGGTTGGCAGACTAGGAGGAAGGAAAATCCGGAATTAGAGTAACCGGGCCTAAACGAACTCCACAAAGCGTCGATTAGACTTTTTTTTACATCGAGATTTATTTTTTTATTATAAAATTCTGTATTAACCGGTTTTACGATCGGGGACCTTTCGATGGACATTTGTTTGAAATTGGTAAAGGTAAAAAATTAAAAGGAAATTCTGGAAATTTTAATGTATCTTACAAAAGGGATAAACAATATTAATGAAATAATGAATTTTTCAAAATGTGATAAAAGAACACGCAGTTGATCAATCATAAAACAAGTCAACAGATTGTCTGGTTAATAAAATCTGGCCCAAAATTTTAAAATTAAAAGCAAAGTTTTCCCTAGTTTTCCCTAAAAAGAAAAAAGGGGTAAATAAATACCCACCACAATGAAAAAGAAAAAAACATCAAAAAAAAAATGAAATCACCAAAAAAAAAAAGAACTTGGGGGGATAGAAAAAAAGGGGAGAAGCGAAAAAGAAATTGAAAAAAAAAAATCAAAAATTAAGAGCGTCAGGGAACAGAAAAGGGGGTGTACTGTTACGGTCAAAGGCGAGGGGACGCAGAGGGTGAAAAAATCTCGAAATATTTTTGTAACCTTAAAAAAAAGAAATTATATTAGTAAACAAATGCCAGACTATGACCAAAAGATATGAATAATAAAAAAACAAAATATCTTTTAAAACGAATTTTAAAACTTTCTACGAAAATTTTTAAAAAAGAAAAGGTAACTAAAAAAATGCGAAAAAAAAAACCTTGTCAAAACCCCAAAATTTTATCTGAAATGAAAAACAAATGGGGAAGGGGAAATCACTTTAGAAGGAAAGTGTAGCAAAAAAAAATTAAAAAATGGCAAAAGCCCAGGACGAGGGTTTTCTGTGCCAAATTTTTTAAGTTCTTTTGGAATATTTTGCCCACTGGGGGTAAAGATCATAAATGTCGTATGGGAGGGAAAATTTTTCGGCAACAAAAAAGGAGGGACTGTTTTTTTCAAAAAAAGGTGAAAAACCCAAAGTTTTTGAAAAAAAACGGGGTTTTCCCACCCCCCTCCTAAATGTAGTGAAACAAATAGCTTATCATGTTTTCCAAGAAAATCAAAATTTTTTTACCTTCTATCATCAGGAAGACCAAACATTTTTCATGGCTAAAGATATGTGGGTGACAGTTAATGATTTATGATTTGATTAATTCGTAAATGCAAGAAACCCCCGGGTTGTTGCTTTCTATAGTTTTTGAAAAACCCTTCGACTCCCCGACTGGGATTTTTGTTTAATGTCAAAGGGTTTTGGGTTTTGGTAACAGTTATGCCATTGGATAAATTGCTAAAGGATTTAAATCAACAGCCCCTGTACAGGGCCAGACTTCACAAGGGTTTTAAAAAAAGAAAGAGGGGTAGACGGGAACCCTATATCCCCCTTACCTTTTCATATTCTGCAAAAACTAGGTAATAAAAAAGGAAGACAAAAACATAAAGGTATAAAAAAAAAATGATAAGAAACACAAAAAATTCATTCGGATGACACTCGCTAGTAAATTTTGGTAAAAAAAACTTCATTGAACGACTATAAATTTTCCCCAGTTTGGCAAATTTCACCTCCCTTGAATAATGAAAGACGCAACATATGCGGGGGTTTTTAAAAAAAATTTTGAAAAAAATACTGTCCCATCAAAATGAAATGGAACCTTTTAAAATTTCCCAAAATACGGGGGTGTTTGGTTCCTAAAGACCTAAAAGAATGTGAAAATTTAAAAATTATATGAAAAATTTTTCGGAAGTTAAAACATTTTTAAAAATTTTGGTCTCAGAGAAGATAAGCCAGGGGAAAGGGTTGCTGTTTTCAAGCCCCCTTTATTCTACAAAACTTATACCCCTGATTTTGCTACCTAACCCCCCTGACCTTTTAATTCAAAAATTTCAAAAGATGTTTTTCAGCTTCTTTTGGGGAATGGCAAACAAGAAAAAATAAGCGGGAAAAAAAACAGTGAAGACGAAACAAGGGGTTTAAAAAAACCTGATATAAAAAAATACTTTAATCTTTAAAAATTGGGGATAAAAAACTTAAAACCAAAATCAAAAATGAAGAACCTTTTTAAAAATATCCCCTTTTCATGAAGAATAAAAAATTTAGGACCAGGTACTGTTCTGGATAACAAGAATTAAAGTTTTAAAGCACGTTTCGCCTATGGGGAATTTTGTCTGTGTGTAAACCCCTGAGACTTTAAAATGAATACTTGTTGAACCCGTATTTTACAATGAAGATAAAAGTGGAAAAAGGGGTTTATAAAGCAAAAAAAGTTAATTGAGAAAGGAATATTCGCAAAAAACACCTGAAAAAAAATGCATTTTTGGTTTTAGAGAATTTAGCTTAATGTTGACCACGCCATTTTTTTATCCTACAATAAAATGGTTTTTTCAATGAAAAATTTAAGGAAAAGGGGTATCAAATAATAATAACCAGACATAAACAAAACACCCAAAGGGTTTGAATATTATTTAAAAAGAAAATAAAGGAGCCAAACGGTTTTGAAATTTTCTTTCGAATGAGCGCAAGCCAAATTGGTTTCCAAAATGGCAAAAAACTAAATTCTGAAACCCATTGGAATAAAGATTTACTTTTTCCACAAAATCAAGGATATAAAATTTAAAATGGTTTCAAATTCAATCTACACAGAATTATTGTAAAAATATTGTTTAAATGTTTGGGCCTAACAAACACGAAAAAGTTTACTTTCGTAAACGAAGAGAGAGATTCGATCCAACACTTTTTTGGATGTGTAACCCGCTCAAACTTTTTGGAAAAAGTTAAAAATTTATTAATGAAAAATGCCGAAACACAAACTAAATCAAAATCAAAAACAAATACGTTTTTTTTGGGAATAGATCCGTGTAAAAAAACAGAGAATTTTTTTTTTATTATTTGCTAGCTAAATTTCATTATATAATGCAAAACGAAACACTAGCCCCAAATGCTTCAATTTTTCAGAGCCATTGGCATAATAAAAAATCGAATTTTAAAATGCCAAATCAAAAACAATCAAAAATCATTTTCATGCTGATGGAAAATATACCATATTCTTTAAGAAAACACTTCTTTAAGATCTTGATCTAATAACATTCCATATACCCCAGTCCCCTTTTTTCCCCAATCTCCCTCTAAAAGGGGGAGAAGGGGGAAAGGAGGGAAAGCAAAAAGTTAAATCTCGCAAAAGTGATGTCACCTTTTTTCTTTCTTTCCTTTCCCACTTTTTTTTTGTCTCTAAACTTATGTACGGTCTAGTATATCTTATTTGTCTTGTTTTTTTTTTTTTTTTTTTTTTTTTTTTTTTTTTTTTTTTTTTTTTTGCTTAAAAACAAGTTTTGGAAATCCCATTAACTTCGAAAGTTCATGTACATTGATTTGGCGCCTGCCCCCCTTTATGCGCTTTTGTATTCTATATTTTTTTAAAAAAAAAAAAAAAAAAAAAAAAAGAAAAAGAATACCCAGCAGCTCTTGACAGTTGGAAAGCTTGTTCAACTTTTCGGCGATGTAGGGGGAAAAACGTGTGAAACTGTCCTTCCTTTATTTTTTTGGGTTTTGAGACGATTTTCAAAGCCTGTAACTCGTTTCTTCTTTCTGAATTGGAATTTTTTTGCAGGGGAGACAAAGTGTTTTGTTGCTCGTAGGCAATAGAATGTTTTCTCTCTTTTTTCTTTTCAATTCGACAGATAAATGTAAAATGACCCCCCCCCCCCCCCCCCCCCCCCCCCGCATCACAAATGAAAAATTTGTTAAATGAAAATTTTTTGATGCAAATGCAGATCAAAATGAAAGTTTCCTCACTTCCAAACTTCCTCTTTTTATGAGTCACGTGTGAAAAATTAATCCTTTATTGGAGATTTTAAAGCACTACATGCAAAACCACCACCCACAACACACACACACCCCCGCACACAAACCACAACCCCCACAAAACACCACCGATTTTGCGTGATTTTTTTAGTGCGGAGTTGTCTTCCTCAATTTAAACCCTTTGGTGGGGCCTCAACACCAGCGTGGACCAGCTTTCTCAGGAATGACCATTATTTTTTTCGTTTAGTGGAATTTTTCCATGGAAGTTCAAAGACATTGGATTATATCAAAGGAACATTTCTTGTGCATCCCACCCGGATTGGATTTTGTGTTCATTTTTTTCTTTAATTTTTTTGGGTTGGCTTTTATCGTGTCAGACTGGAATTTTGGGTTTTTTGATAGTAACTTTTTGATTGGTCACATGTGAGTATTATTCTCGACACATCATGTCAAAAGTTTAGAACAAGAGTTATTTTAAAAATCGATCGTTGATATTTTTTGTTCGACTTTTACGTTACTAAAAAAAAAACAAAAAACCCTTTTTGTGCAGCGTTGGCTTTTCTTTTTCTCTAAGATTTTAACATTCCCTGTAAACCCGGGCCTCATTGCAGCAAAGTTTTTTAATCTTTTCGAGAAAACAAAAAAAGGAAGGGGGTTTTGGGAACTTTCCCAGTTCCCGGGGGTTTTACTAGTAAAAATTTAAAAAAAGAAAAAAAAAAAAACAAAGCAACAGAAAAAGTATCGGTGTCAACTATGAAGAAAGGGAAAATTTCTCTAAAGATCTTGTAGCTGGGTCACTGGGCAGGAAAGTGACATGTATGCAGCTGGCATGATTGGATGACAGGTGCATCGGGTTTTTAAACCCATAGGGGGAAAGGGGTTGAATCGAGAGAAAAGCCACTGGTTTTGCACAGAGAGGGGTTTTGGGGGAGCATGTTTCACATTTTATTTTTCCACGGGAAATGTTGAAGAAAAAAATTTAAAGTAAAGGCGAGATTGGCCCAGTTTGGTGAACATCCTCCAGGTGAGATTTGGTGGAAAAAAAAAGAAAAGAGAGGGAAAAGACTGATGAAGTGAGCATTTTAGAAAAAAAGAATAAATTTTAAAAAAATATGGATCTTGGGGTTTTCTTTTCAGGAACTCTACCTAGAAAGAGCGGAGCATTCGAGCACATTTTTGTTTAAAAGGGCACACGCATGATGTGTGTGTGTGTGTGTTGTGTGTGTGGGTGTTGTGTGGGTTTTGTGGTGTGGTGGTGTGTGTGTGTGTGTGGGTTTGGGGCTTTATTTAAATGTCTTTCACCCTCAAGTGATATTAGCCGGGGGGGGGGGGGGGGATACAATGGGTAGGGTGGGAGATAGAGGAGAGGCGGAGAAAGGGAGGGAAAGAAGAAAAAGGATAAGGAAAAGGAGGATATGAAAAAATTTGATTGATTGTGCTGTGAAATGCCCCAATTATTTGCAAAAATTTTGAGAAAAAAAAAATCCTGTGTTGTTGAGAGGAGAGAGGGAGAGAGAGAGAGAGGGGAGAGAGAGAGGAGAGAGAAGAGAAGAGAGAAGAGAGAGGTGTGTGTGTGTGTGTGTGTGGGTGGTGTGGTGTGTGTGTGTGTGTGTGTGTGTTGTTGTGATCCCCAAATAAAAGGGTTTTTTCTGTACAATTCTTAGCCACTCCAATGCTTGGGTTATTGAAAAGCAGAACTGACCATTCAGAATGTTCCATACTTTTTTATTCCCCCTTTCTCATTGAATGGGTCCTCAACATGGCTCAAAGATTTCCCCACATTTATCTTTTTGTAATGTTTTATTTTTTTTAGCAACTTTTTTCCTCTCTACACTTTCGTTTTATTCCATTTACTCCCTTTCCCGGTGCTTTGGTGGTGTGTTGGATTCTTTTTGAACCCCTTTGGGGTGAGAACACTGCAGAATTTTGGACTTGGGTTTTCTCTAATTGACACCAAGGCACAGACACCCAGCCTGTCTCCCTGATGAGTTGTCCAGGGATGAAAGGCCCCAGGGGCAGGCAAAACAAAAAAACTGTCTTCGAGGGGTTTCGTGGGTTTCCCCAGGCCAGTAAAGGGTTTTAATTTTATAATTATTACCCCCCATTTCTTTTTTCTTCAATTTTTTTCCCTTTTCTAAAAGTTTAAATATATATATTATATATATAATATAATATATTATAAAAATTTTATAATGTTTGTGTGGTGTGTGTTTTGTGTAAGAATTTTTATATAAAAAAACAAAAACTTAAGGGGGGGGGGGGGGGGGGGGGGGGGGGTTAGCAACTACAAAAAATACAAAAAAACAAAAAGAAGAATATTGCAACCCAAAATGAAACCAAAAATTCGCTTATTTAAAAAGAATACCAAAAGGGGGTAAAAAAGCAATATTTTGCAAAAGTTCGCAAAAAAGAAAATCATTTACATTCTTTTAAATCGTTAACGTCTTTTTTCGAGTAAGTACCGCAGTGTTGAATTTGGTCTTTAATTTGGACAGTGCAAGAGCAGATGTTTTTCTGAAAAATGGTTCCCACTAAACATTTGATGTCTTTTTAGTATTTGTTTGAAAAACAAAAACGAAATTTTTAAAAATCAAAGATGTAATTTTCTTGACCCTACTCAGTATATTGCCTAGATCAAATTGAAATTTTGTTTTCAAGCCTTTAATGCAGGTGAGAGAATTTTGGTCCTGCCCTTTAAAAAATTTTACAAAAAATTTCCCCCCCCCGGGTACTTTTTTAATGTGTCTTAAAATATGCAAAAAAAATGTTTAGTTGAAATTGCCCCTTCGATTTGGTCACTTTAGCTCTTATCAAACCAGTTCATTAGGTATACTCCCGGGGAAAAGGAACCCCAATAAAAAAAAATACACTTTGTCTTTGTTTGACAATTTTTTAATTTAATGTTTGATTTTGAGGTCTTTCCCCAAAATGCTTTTGACTTTTTACCTTTGATAGTTTTTAACCGATTTTGAGTCACACAAATCAATCAAAATTTTTTTCCAGCATTACGGGTGCTCTTCAACATGGCGCAAGACATTAAAAAGGCAAACAATCAGCAGTAAAAATATAAGAATGCTGCCTTATGATAAGCTTGCTGCTTTCAATGTAGGGAAATTACAAAAGCTGCACCTGTGCTACCATTATCAATCAGACCCCCTCTGTGTAATTTTAAATAAGTCAGCATAATATTCTCTAGGGGTTCATTAAATAGATTTCTAAAAACATTTGGGGGGTGTTTTTTTTCAAACCTGAGTCAAAACAAGATGGTTTAATTGTGCCAAGATGGTACAGGTGAAAAAGAGGGGCGGCATTTTTTTGCTTTTTAATTTGGGAATTAATCTTTTCAAGACAACAATGTATTGGGTTTTATGAAAGGTTGTTTTAGCTCTTTTAAAAAACTTTTTTCGGGAAACTAGCCTAGTTTTCTTCCTTACAAAACGTGTCATTTTGCGAACGAAATTTTTTACAAAATTTTGCTGAATAGCTTTTCCCCGGTTCGTCAAGAGGAAAAACACCTGCCTCTTTTTAACCCCTAGACTGGAAAGAGTTGGGAACCCAAGAGCCTTTTGAAAGCTTGCAATCTATCCTTTGCAATTTTTTTTAAAAGTTTTGGGCACTAAAAAAAATTTCGGGGGTAAATTAAAAGAGATCGAACAAGGGTTAGCAAGGCATAAAGTGTTTTGTACTTGCCCAGCGTTTTTTTATTTATTTTTTTAAGAATTTAAAGCCTTTCTCCCTTTTTTTTCCGTTGTACTGTATATGTTATCCCAGGTACGTTTTGATGACGTTAAAACCCAAGAAATTAAAACTTTTTGCGAAATTAATTACATTGCCATTGAAGTTTTTAAAAAAAAAACAAAAAAGGGAAATTTTTAGGGTTAAAACCCCGATTAAACAAACAATAATTCTTTTTTTTTTTGATAGCGATAACCATGTTCGTTAGAACCCCGGTAATTTTCTAATTCATTTTGGATACTTTTTGTTTGTAAATTTAAAGCTTAATTGGGGTATTACGCTTTCATTGTTACCCTTTAACCACATACATAAATCATCTGGTACGGGGCTAAAACTGAACTTTCGAAGATCTTTGGAAGATCGCTATCAGAAATTAAATAAGAGGGGATAAACTGAACCTTGGGAAGCCCATAGGATTTTTCAAAACCTTTAAAGTGCTTCCAAATCTACTTTTAGAAACGTTTGCTAGAAAAGTTGTATTTTTTATACAAAATTAAACCTTTAAATTGTGTTTTTGAAACTTTTGTAATAACTGTAATGCCTACTTGGTATAACTTCCTTACATTAAAAAAAAGTTTCAAGTATTTCTTTTTCGCCTAGCAAATGCTGTTTAATTTTTCGTCGTTAGTTTTACTAGATGTTTAGTGGTAGAGCGGCCTTTCAAAACCTGCTTGATGGGGAATAATACTTTGTTTTTCGCAAATGGACTAATTTATTTAATATTATTTTTCCATAAGTTTGCAAACATGAGACGTTTGAGAGATGGGCGATAACTGCTTTTGTTGCCCTAGTTTTTCCTTTCTTGTGTAAGGAATAGCAATTGAGTGCTTCAGGGGAAGGGGCATTTCTCCACGGGGGCCAAAGTTGTTTTATAAATACTTTAAAACTGAATAACATTGGGAGGTAAAAGCTTTAACATTTCATTAGATACCAATTAAAATTTCCCAAAAACGTTTTTGCCCTTTTCAGGTGTAAAGTACATTCTGTCACCTCCTCAAATGTTATATCCGAATTAACGGGCTTTTTATTTTAGGCTTGTTTTATCACCCCTTTTTATACTATTTTTTTTCTTCATTTTCTCTATATTGTCTATTATCAGCTGAAATCCGTATATCTACTGTGTTTGCAAAATGTCGCAAAAGGGTTCTGTTTTTCTAGATTAGGGGTTTAAAATTTAATTCTCCATGTGGCTGGACACTGCGGTAGTTAATTCGACTTTTTGTTTTCATCTTTTTCCCCTACCTTTTGCAAAAATCCTTTAAGCTTATATTTCATTTGGGAAAAAGAAACCGATGTCGTTTTGCTTGAGGTTAACTCTTTTTGATTTGTTTTTTTTCCCTTTTTGCCTCTTGATGATTGGGACGATTTCTCCCTTAAATTTGTTTCAAATTTTGTCAATTTTTCAACTTTCATTTTCAATTCCTCGCTCCACCGATTTACCAGAGTGTTCAGAGGTTTCTTTTATTTTGATTGGGTAGTTTCGTTGGGAGCGCCTGGAGTGCGTTTGTGAATTTTGAATATGGGCATTTACTTTTATCATATATACCTCAACGTAAATGTAGACAGTATTTTTGGGAAATTATCCCATTGCAAGTTTATAGTTAAATTTGAAACTTTTTTTTCAGTTGACCCATGGTTGTGTCGTAACTTTAAAAAAAGAAATAACCGGGGAAATGATCACTATTTAAATTTTTAAAAAAGTTGTTTCATTCACAAATTGGCGCAGGGCGGAGAAACCCTCGTGGATTTAAAAGGTAGCCTAGATTTGGATTGTCAGGGGTGCGCTTATCGCATCTTCATAGATATAAGTTGGGAAACAATTTTTATTCTAGTAAAACGGCTGCCCCGTTGTTTTCACAGCTCTTTTCCCAAAAAGGCGCATGGATAAAAACTCCGTTACTAGGGCTTTTTTTGCCTTTTTTCCCTTGGAGTGTGCGAATCCTTTGTGTTATTATCATTGGTCCCCTTGGAAATATACGGATAGACTCGGCCCGCGCGCGCGCGCGGGTGTTGTGTGTGTGTTGTGGGTGTGGGGTTTTTGTGGTTGTGTGTGGTGTGTGGGTGTGTGTGTGTGTGTGTGTGTGTGTGTGTGGTGTGTGTGTTGTGTGGTGTGTGTGTTGTGGGTGGTGTGTGTGAGTAAATGTGAAAAGTGGCACATTTGTTTTTAAACCCTTGTTAAAAAAGTCATTTCCATGACTAACAATAATTAACAACATGAGTGAAAAAGAAGACGAAGCCTTGAATTTTTGGGTTTCATTATACGGGAACCCACACACATGAAGAGGAGGGTTTTGTTTTATCCAGCGATGCAACAAGCAACAAAAAATAAAAGTTGTTACATTCTAATCGTATTTGAAATTTGGACCCCATATTTTTTCTATGCACAAGACAACGCTGAAAAAAACAAAAGAATCGTCCCCTTTTCTTGCTAGCTTTCTATTTGAAAATGTTTTGCGGGGCAGTCGGGTTGTTTTCTTCCATTCCCAAAAGTGTCAACAGGATCAACAGTTGCGAAAAAAAAATCTTCCCGGAACTAAAGTGGGTGACGGGGAGCAGATGCCAGCTAAAAATTTATGTGCGTAGCAAGACCCTCGTCCCCCTTTGGAAGAAAAGTGATTGGTAGCATTGCCTTCAGTGAAGGGAAATTAAATACGTGGCTCGGTCAGTTATATGTGACTTCGGGCACACCCTAAAAGAAAGAAACGGAAGTTCTGAACATCCCGTGGGGGACGGCTCTAGCGGGGCCCAAAAATCTCAACGATATGGACTCGCTGCAAGGGGTAAAATTGCCTTTTTTGGGGCCATTACGTTAACGTGCGTCGACTTGCAAAAAAACAAGTGCAACTTCATAGAGACTCGCTGCAGTGGTAAAGTCCTTTCTTGGGGCCATGACGTTGCACTGTCCAGACTTCAAAAAAAAAAGGAAATTTCGGCAGACCACAATCGGTTTGTAATAGAAGGGCAACATCTAGAGACCAGGCTGAAGGGGTTTAAAACCACACAAAGTGTTTGTAATAGAAGAGGCATCAGTTAGAGACCGGTGAAGGTTACAGACCACAATCAGTGTTTTTAATTGAAAGGGACATCCCAAGCCAGGGTGAAAGGGGACGACCACACATCAGTGTTTGTAATTAAAGCATCAGCAGAGACCAAGGGGAAGGTACAGACCACACATCAGTGTTTGTAAATAGAAAGCACAGTCTAGGACCAGGCGAAAGGGTGCAGACCACACTCAGTGTTTGTAAAAAGAGGGACGTCTAGAGACCAGGGTGAAGGGGTAAGACCACACATCAGTTTTGTAAAAGAAGAGGGATCGCAGAGACCAGGTGAAGGTGTACAGACCACACTCAGGTTTTTAAAGAAGAGGCATCTTTTAGAGACCAGGGAAGGTGTTCAACCAACATCATTTTTTAAAAAGAGGTACTAGAGACCCGGCTGAAGGTGTACAGACCACGACAGTGTTTTTAAAGAAAGGCATCAGTCTAGAGACCAGGTGAAAGGGGTACAACCCACCAAACAGTGTTTGTAAAAGAAGAGGGATCAGTTTGAACCAGGCTGAAGGTGTAAGACCACACATCAGGTTTTAAAAAAAGAGGCACAGTCTAGAGCCAGGCCCGAAAGTGACAGACCACACATCGTGTTTGTATAGAAAGGGACAGTTAGAGACCCGGCTGAAGGTGTACAGACCACACATCATTTTTTGTAATAGAAGAGGCACATCTAAGCCAGGCTGAAAGGGGTACAGACCAACATCAGTGTTTGTAAAAGAAGAGGGATCATCTGAGACCAGGGGAAGGTGTCAGACCCCAATCATGTTTGTAATAGAAGAGGCATCTCAAGACCCCGCTGAAGGTGTAAAACCACACATCAGTTTTGAATAGAAAGGCATCATCAGGACCAAGATGAAGTGTACAACCCCACTCAGTTTGTAATAGAAAAGGGATCAGTCTAGAGACCAGGCGAAGTGTGCAGACCCCACATCAGTGTTTTAAAGAAGAGGCTCAGTTAGAGACCCAAATGAAGGGGTAAGACCCACACTTTTTTGTAATAGAAAAGGGACACTGAGACCAAAATGAAGGTGTGCAGACCAACCAGTGTTTGTAATAGAAGAGGCATCAGTCTAGAGAAACCCGGCTGAAGGGTTTTCAGACCACCAAAAAGTTTGGAATGAAGAGGATCAGCAGAGACCAAAAGAAGGTGTGCAGACCACCATCATGTTTTGGGAATAGAAGGGCTCGCTAGAGACCAAATGGAGGTGTCAGACCACACACAGTGTTTTGTAATAAAGAGGCATCAGTCTAAGACCAGGCTGAAGGTTGCAGATCAGTTGTTTTTCCCCTACTCCCTACACCCGTGAAACGGGACAGTGTACACACAGCCCCCCAAGAAGCTGAATCAGTTGTGTGGGGTCGAAAATTGGGGGTTGGGGGGGGGGAAGGGGAGGTCCCAAAAATTAAATTTTTGGGGGGTTTGGCCCCCGGGGGGTTTTCCATGGGGGGGGAGAAAAAAATCCCGGGGGGGGTTTAACAAAAGGGCCCAAAGGGAAAAAGGGTGGGGGAAAAGCAGGGGGGGGGGAAGTTTTGGGGGGGGGGGCCCCCCGCTTGAAGGTTGAAAAAAGGCCGCCTTTCCAAAACAGGACGAATAAACTAAATCCTATGGGCCGGGAAAAGGGGAAACATGCCCTTTTTTTCCCACAACCCATGGGGGAAATTCGGCCCCTTTGGTTTAAATAGGCCTGACCCGGGTTTTTTTTATCGGAAAAAACGAAACGCTACCTTAAATTTAAAATTTTTCCCCCTCGGTGCCAAAATTTGGGGAATTTCGGGATTTACAAAAGTTTTTAGAAAACATTCGGCCCCAAAAAAAGAAGGGTTTTTTGCAGGGTTTTCATTTTTTGGCACGTTCCCCCTTACCGGGGTTAAAAAAGAAAGAAGGGGAAAAGAAGAGAAAGAAAGAAGGAAAGAACAAAGCCGCCAGAAAAAAGGGAAAAAGGGGGAAGGGGAAAGGGAAAAGGGGGGGAAAAAAGGAAGACGGGGGAGGGGGAAAAGGGCAAAAGCAGGGGGAGAGAAGAGGGGGGGAGGGGGCCCAAAACAAGGAGGGGGGGGGGGGGGGGAGGGGGGGGGGGGGTGGGCAGGGGGGGGGGGGGGGGGGGGGGGGGGGGGGGGGGGGGGGACCGAGAAAACGCAAAAAACGGCGAGAAAAGAAAAAGGGGGAAAAAAGAGAAAAGAGGAGAAGGAGAAAGGGGAAGGAAGGGGGAAAAGGAAACCACCCTAAATTCAGGGACTTTAAAAAAAACGCCAATTTAAAAAGGGATTTGGTTTAACTTTTTAGTTTTTTTAACTTTTTTGGGCGCCCGTTGGGCCCTTTCGGGCCTGGGGTTAAAAAAACAAAAGGAAGAAGAGAAACAATGTGGAAAAAGAAAATTTAATTTTCCCCCAGGGGAAAAACAGGGCCAATAGAGGTGAGTCTTCCTTCCTTTGGGCCTTTTACTTTTTTTCCCTAAATTTTTTCTCCAAAAAATTTGTTTTTTTCTCTTTTATTTCCCCATGTCTTCCCCTCTGTCTCTCCTCTGCTTGGTTTTTTTTGGGCTTTAAAAGTTTGTTTGGGTTTTTTAAAAGTTTGGCAATTTAAAATTGAAAAAATTAAATTTCCCTCACTCCCCCCCTCCCTCCCCCTTCTTCTTCCTTTCTTTTTCCCCCTTCTTTTTCTCCTTTTTGGTTTTTTTATTCTTTAAAAAAAACTTCTTTCCCGTTTATTCTAATACTTTCACCGTCCTCTTTTCCGGGGGGGCCTTTTTTTCCTAAGCCCCAAATTCTGGGGCCCGCCTGTGGGGTAAAAAAAAAAACCCCCCATCCTTTTTTTTTTTCTCCGTCCCTTTTACTTCTTTCTGTTTGTCTTTTTTCCCCTCTCCTCTTCTCTCTCTCTCTTCTCTCCTCTCTCTTTTTTCTCTCTCTCTCTCCCCCCACCCACCCACCACCACACACATACACAACCGCCCACACCAAAACCCCCCCCCCCCAACCCCCACACAAAAATTTTCTTTAAAACCCGAAAAACCCAACCCAAACCCAACAAAACAAAAATAAGGGAACTCTCCACTAAAAATTGAAGCCAAGATATCCAAAGGGGAAAAAAGGGAAGGGTTTTAATACACCCCACCGAAGGAATTCACTTGACCGAAAAATTGGGTTTGTGTTGGTTTTGGGTTTTTGGGTTGGTTTTTTTTTTTTTGTGTTGTTTTTGGTTTGGGTTTTTGGGGTTTTTCGCGTTTTTGTTTGTGGGTTTGTTTGTTTTGTTTTTGTCGGCTTTTCGTGCGTGGGCCGGGGGTTTTCCCCCCCCCCAAGTCGGGCTTGGCCGCTTTTGGGTTTGGTGTGTGTTGTGGTGGGTTTTGTGTGTGTTTGGTTTTTTGGTGTTTGGTTTTTTTTTTTGGACTCCTATATTTAAATTTTGGGGGGAAGGAAAAAAAAAAAGGAGAGGGGGGGGGGGGGGGGGGAAAAAAAGAGAGAGGAGAGGAGAAAAAGAGGAGAAGGAGAGAAGTGAGAAAAAGGGGGGGGGGGGGGGGGGGGGGGGGGGGGAGAAAAGACAGAAGACAGAAGAGAGAGAGAGAAGAGAGAGGAGAGAGAGAGAGAGAGAGAGAGAGAGGAGAGAGAGAGACAGAGAAGAGAGAGAGAGAGAGAGAAGAGAGAGAGAGAGAGAGAGAGAGAGAGAGGGGGGGAGAGAGAAAACAGACAGACAGACAAGAGAGAGAGAGAGAGAGAGAGAGAGAGAGAGAGAGAGAGAGGAGAGAGAGAGATAAACAGACAGACAGACAAACAGAGAGAGAGAGAGAGAGAGAGAGAAGAGAGAGAAGAGAGAGAGAGAGACAAACAGAGAGAGAGAGAGAGACAGAAGACAGACAGACAGCAGACAGACAGACAAACAGAGACAGAGAGAGAGAGAGAGAGAGAGAGAGAGAGAGAGAGAGAGAGAGAGAGAGAGAGAGAGAGAGAGAGAGAGTGAGAGAGAGAGAGATTCACACAAATAAATGCCTCAGAATGGACTTGAATAAACGATTTCTTAGTCTTCAGCATATGATGCTAACAACAGCATTACGGTTATAGACACTTTTGAGTTGATTTTAACGTGGTGACAGCCCTGATGTGGCCCTTTGCGGTCGGCTGGGCTATAAGCAACATTCTCTTATCTTACGGTTACAGACTAGATGTTATACATTGTGGCAGCAAGACATTTAATTTTCTTTCCCAGCGTGGAATAAATCACGTGACCCGATAATAGCAAGAGTGACTGATCAGTTCCGGATATCATGGCATTTCACATTTTAATTTCCGATAGAATAAAATAATTTTGGAACTAACCAAAACTAGTTTTTTTACATAACATATTTGTATTTTCCATATGTCATCTACCTCCTAGCTGTCTAAATCAATGAACCCATCGTAAGCGTATGTTTTTGCGACTTTACATGTCAGTACTGAGTAAATATAATATTCCAACAAAGTCGACTTGGACAGACTTTAGGAGATGTAAGAACAGTCAGATGTGAATTGTGCCCTGGAACACGTAACACAAACCACTCTCACTGAACTCACCCCGTGTGCTTGAACAGAAGTTGACTCTTTGCATGGTTCGCCATCAATAATCTTTATTGGACTCGGTAGATAGTTTGGTTATTTTGAGTTAACTTTGAAGAAAACATACATACTGACTTTCCTAACAAAAGCAGGAATATTGAATATCAATGAAGTGACCTTTACAGCAGCAATGTCACTTCAGTTCCGGTGGGGGTCACGTGGTAGACTGGTTCACTATAGCTCCCTGCAAGTTGCTGGTGCTGCGAGTGTGGGATTAAGACAAAAACCTGTTTTTGGTATCGGCATTTTTTTTTCATATTATACTGAACCTGTCTGTCTGACTGTCTGTCTGTCTGTCTTTCTCTCTCTCTCTCTCTCTCTCTCTCTCTCTCTCTCTCTCTCTCTCTCTCTCTCTCTCTCTCTCTCTCTCTCTCTCTCACACACACACACACACACACACACACATACACACACACGCACGCACGCACGCACAGACCCCCCCCCCCCCCCACACACACACACACACTATTGTTCCTTGTAACCAAGAATGAAACCCAACAACACCCACAACAACACCAAGGTAGGCTATACAGTCTACATCTACTGAAATAATATGATAGACAAGATGATCATCCCACGTGAATGGAGAAAAGGAGGAAGGTGTTGAACTACACTCTTCCACCAGAACGGAGATTCACTTAGACTGACGAAGAAATTGGTGTGTGTGTGTGTGTGTGTGTGTGTGTGTGTGTGTGTGTGTGTGTGTGTGTGTGTGTGTGGTGTGTGTGTGTGTGTGTGTGTGTGTGTGTGTGTGTGTGTGTGTGTGTGTGTGTGTGCGCGTGCTTTTGTGTGTGTGTGTGTGTGTGTGTGTGTGGTGTGTGGTGTGTGTGTGTGTGCGTGCGTGCGTGCGTGCGTGCGTGCACGTGCGTGTGCGCGCGCGCGCGCACGCGCGAGCGAGTGCGTGCGTGCGTGCGTCCTTGCGTGTGTGTGTGTGTGTGTGTGTGTGTGTGTGTGTGTGTGTGTGTGTGTGTGTGTGTGTGTGTGTGTGTGTGTGTGTGTGTGTGTGTGTGTGTGCGTGTGCTGTGGGTCCTCTGGCACCCTCCATCCCCACTCATCCTTCCAATTTTCCGGAGAGAGAGAGAGAGAGAGAGAGAGAGAGAGAGAGAGAGAGAGAGAGAGAGAGAGAGAGAGGAGAGAGAGAGAGAGAGAGAGAGAGAGACAGCACTGTATGTAACATTAATGCGATGATATCAGGCGTAGTTTAGCAAATTCTTCAATACTACCGTAAACCATATGTCCTTTGTTTGAATCACAGATACAATCCTTGCAAAACAAATTTTGCATACCTTGTGGGTATGCCCGAGATGGAATGTGGGGCTGACATCGTAGTGCTCTCTGACTTTGTCTTTTGTAAGCATTGCCAGAACTAAGAAAATGATGAATGTTTTTTTGTTTGTTTGTTCGTTTTTCTGCTAGGCTTTGCATACGCCAACAGGATACCGACTAAGTTTGCAGATTCGTAGAAAGTGAACTGGTATATGATACGTTAATGCATGCTTTGAATGATAAAAATTTATCAGACATCATGTCCATCATCTGTGTGGCTGGGATCATGTGTACTCTTCTCTCATTCTTTCTCCACATCTGCCTTCTTCATCTTTCATTTTGATTTCATGCATTTGTTCACGTTCACTTTCCCACCTTTTGGTTTTGTTTCGTTTTTCTGTTTTTTCTTTGATTGTTTGTTTGTTTTGTTATTGCTGCAAATCTGAAATAAATGTTAGCGAACCGCCAAGAGAAACGTGGACAAACGAGTCACAAGACAAGTCACAAGTCTTGTTTGTCCACGTTCTCTGGGCGGTTCGCTAACATTTATTTCAGATTTGTTTAGATTTCCGCCTACAGTCGTCTCACTTTGCAACTAGATCTTGTTACTGTTGATCATCTTTCTTCATACAAACTGTTTTGTTCTTCTGTCGGTTTTGTTAGCGCGTGATGTGTATCTGGTCGGTCTGCTTTTAATTAACCTTTTCCCCCTCTATTCAATCATTATCAATATTGCTGTACTCATTTTAACGAGGTAAACCGTTCGTGCGCAATCTGCTCAATCTGTTTGGACACATCACTGATCGCTCTTTATCTACTCCGTTTTACGAGACCCTCCCACGACAGATTAGGCTGTAAAACTCCTCCCTGAACTTCCTACCAGTCAAACAATACAGGTAGAAATTCACCGCACTGTTGACACTAGCCAGAAGGTTACCGACGACGTAGAACATGTAAGCTTTGGCATGATCATAGCCACTGACTTGGTTATACTCCCGGGAGAAATACGAAAGCATATAGTCAATGGAGACTGGTAAAGTCAGAACGATGAAGGTCATTGACACTACAATCACAGTCAGGGTTACCGACTTGGCTGCTTTTTCCCGTGCCAAAATTTGGCCTGTGTTCCCTTGGCTTAATTTACTGCGAGTTTCTTTCATGGATGTCGACAGCTTCCAAACCAGAATAAGGTTACCAAGGATAAGAAAAGCGAACGGAAAGAGAGAATAAATCGCAACTTCCATGTAAACAAACACATCGAAGATAAACTGGATATAGTCATCTGATTCCATTAAGCATTGGTGTGTCATGCCATTGTCAAAAGAAATCAGATCAACGCCATAGAGATAATGAGCGTAGAGAGCAGCGTAGAACAGCGTGATTCCAGGAGTAGACCAAGGACTGTAGGACGAGTGCACATCACGCTGACACGATGTGGCCACACCACAGACATGGCTCTGTGCAGGGTCAGACACACCAGATACCAACAACTGATCGTCATTGATCCTGTATACAACCAAACAAGAATTTTACATAAAGGGCTGTTGATGTCTTGCAACATGTACTGGAAGGAAATGCTTGACCACTCTTGAAACGTTCTCGAATACAGAACAATGAGATCCATGACAGCCATGCCGGTAAAATAGTATTTGACCATGGACTCTGGTGATTTGGTTCTCTGCATGATGACGATGGTCATACTGTTTCCAAAGGTCCCTAGGAGAATAATGACAGGGTAACATATGCTGACGAGATAATTAGCGATGTTGTACAGAGGAATGGACTCAAACGGGATATGATCAGTGTCCACATACTTTTCAGATGACGTTGAGTCATTCAGTAAATCGAGGAAAGCCAAAGACACAGTCATTATAATCCATTGGCAGAGAAACAGTCTATCAAAAAGAGTGGGTGCAATGATGCTTTCACAGACATGTCTGTAGCAGTTCCTTTTGTTCCCAAGGCATTACTTTCTCTCCTTGACTGGGTCACACGCTGTTACGAGATACTCTTTGGCTTGGTGAGCATTGCGCCAGTCTGTTTGTACGATTACTTCATCCTATCTGAATGGGAAACGGCGGTAACATGTTTGGGTCATGTAGTTATAATATATATATATATATATATATATATATATATTATATATATATATATATATATATATATATATATATATATAACTATAACTATATATATAACATTATATATATATATATATATATATATATATATATATATAATTCAGGTTACGTCTGTTTTCTTCCATGAGTTTTAGACCTGTAAATCAAATAGAGACATTATACCAGAAACACCAACCTCATTAAGGCAGGTTTGTGACTTCTTTGTCTTATAATACGGCACATTAGCTCCGCATCTCTCTCTCTCTCTCTCTCTTCTCTCTCTCTCTCTCTCTCTCTCTTCTCTCTCTCTCTCTCTCTCTCTCTCTCTCTGGGAATAGATAAATATGTCTTTTATGTATGTTCATAAAAATGCGCCACCAGAAACTTCGCCATTTTATGTTTATTTTAATGTTGACAATGGAATTGTTCAATTGAAGATTGTTTAGTTGATTGTTTATTAAGCAGAGACGTTCATGTAGTTTCAGATGATTTCAACAGCAGAACTTCAAACATCTCTCAGAATTTTCTTGCAGATAATGACATTGATGTACAATACAGAAGTCAATCTCTTACTTTAAGTTGTTTTTCTTAAGACTGTCATTAGAATAACTGAATGGAAGTTGCTTTTAGAAATGTGGACTGGTATGGGATTATGTATACTGAATGGTGTGTGTAAGGGCGACCAATGATTCTGGACATAGTGGTAACGATTATTTCATATTTTTGATCGGCCTTTGCGCTCTAGTTTAAAACATGTGTGAACATTCTGATCACTTCGCAACTAGTGTTCGTGTTTCCTTTCCATATGGAAACACATTTCATACTGCTAAACGTAATGTTGATTTTGCGACAGAAAAACACATGTGGTTTCAAGAATGTAAGCACCTTTACAGAGACACACTTTGTAATGATACAATGCGTACAAATATGAAGATGGTGATTGTTTTGATCGACAGTGATGTTATTGATGCGTTAGATATGTTTAATTATTGCAGTAGAAAAAGTGCTGAATATCTGAAAGTGCGTACATTTCCCAATGGCAAAGAGAACTGTCAGAAGATTTTTTTTAAGAACAGGTTGTCGTTAAAAAGATGCTGATGCTAATCAAGAATATGTAATTCTAAGATCGGAGTATGAAAAATACTGAAAAAAGAAGCAGAAGCAGTTTGATAAAGCGGTATTAGATAACTAGTAAAGCCAATGAAGATTCAAAAGCAGTTCAGGGACAGTGTTGGCAAATTGAACTTTAAAAGAAAACTTAAAAATAA
>CM031624.1:34610505-34613005 GCA_018398815.1 Conus ventricosus | reverse complement strand
GATAAGCAGACACATGCTTTTTTCACCCGGCCCTTGCCCCGTTAATTAAGGGACTAAGTATGACTAGCGACTAGACTTAAAACTTTTAACAAACACACATATCTTCACGACATTAAAAAGTTCATCCATTAACATTTAAGGCGTTGATGACTTTAAAGGGAAAAAAGAAACGATTGAAACAACAAACAAGAATAAAGAAATTGATGACAAAGAAGAAAAGAATCAGCACACTCAGATATAGAATAAGCCATCCTCCTATCGAATCGAAGGGGGGGGGGGAGAGAGAGAGAGAGAGAGAGGAGAGAGAGAGAGAGAGAGAGAGAGAGAGAGAGAGAGTTACATTCCTTTTGTAAGAGAGAGAGAGAGAGAGAGAGAGAGAGAGAGAGAGAGAGAGAGAGAGAGAGAGAGAGAGAGAGAGAGAGAGAGAGAGAGAGAGAGACGCCTCTGAATTCTGCAGGTGCTAATGATGACACTGACACAACGTTCACCAACTAGACCTGACACACTGTAGCTACAAGACATTTGACATTGTCTCTCAGCGTGAAAAAAATTATTAAACTGATAACAGTAAAGGTGACTGACCAACTCCAGATATCAAGGTACTACAAAACAATATATTCGGATCATGTAAAATCTTCAGTTTGGAACTGACCCAAATTATTCCTACATGATATAGTTTGTATTTTCCGTATATTATCTATCTCCCCGGTGTCAAATCGATGAACTGAAGCGCGTGTTTTGCGACCTCACTAGTGAATGAGGAGTCAATATAGTTCAAACACAGTTTATGTAGACAGTGTCAAAGAGATGTGAGAACAGTTAGACGTGAACTGTGCCCTTGAAGCCATTGCACAAATCACCCTCACTGAACGCATCCCGTGTGCTTGAACTGAAGTTGGTTTCTTGCATCGTTCACTATCTATAGTTTCCATTGGACTCGGTAGATGGTTTTGGTTAAATTGAATTCACTTGAATGCAGAACATGCATGCTGACTCTCCCTGCAAAGCTATCACCATTGACTACCAAGGAAGTGACCTCTAAAGCGAGAGTGGCAAGCGCTTTCCGGTGGTGGTCACGTGACAGCCTGGTTCTCTATAGCCCCCTATAGACTGCTGTTGCTACAAGTGGAGATTAAGGGTAAAACCACTCCTGGAGATAGGCCTTTTTTTCATATTGTAATGGATTTTAGTCTGAATAGTAGAATATTCCAGATTGAAGTGCAAGCTTTAAAATTGTTTTATGAATAAACTGACGCACGACACCACGTACAACACTAGAAAAATAAGTTTACCACTTGAGCGATGCCCAAGGCCTAAAAACGAATCGAGTAAGAGAAAGGTCTCAACCCACGAGTTACTTCCCTTGAATGCAAAAAAAAAAAAAAAAAAAAAAAAAAACGCACGCAAACTTGGGAGGATGGCGGCGTCGGAGAAACCGGTCGGAGGAGTGCAGTCTTCAATGCTTTTATCTGTAGTTGTGTAATGGCTATGGGAGCAAAACATTAAAGAGTAAAAGTAGTTTTTAGCTCGACAAACAATACCTGAACACGTAAACAAAGACATTTCAGTTGAGTGAGCCCGAAAAAAAAGAAAGCGTGATTAACTCCCTTGGCAAATTTATTATTTTTATATTTAAATGGTTAATTTTGGTTATCGTCTTCTTTTAAAGCTCTTGATTTTCATCGCCAAGATGGACAATAATATGTTAAATATAACTGTTTTCTAATTTTAAATTCATGTTCATGATCTAATCTTATATCTAGTACAGGTTGTAGCCCAAAATGCACAGCTACTAATGGGGCGTTGTCTTTTGTTTTATTATTATACTTTCTTTTTTTTAAAAATTAATTGCTATACTTTCTCTTTTGCTTTTGATTAATGCTAGGCCTATACTTTATCGTGTGTGTGGGATCTTTCGTTTTAATATCATTGTTATCAGATTTTTTTATAGGAGAGGGAGCAGGATGCTCTGCAAAGAATATGCTAACAGAATTTTTAAATGAGGGGAAAGGGGCTGTCTGGGTGTTTTTTTGTGTGTGCAACAAATGAAAGCTCTAGAAAAAAAACACATCCTGTTGTTTATAAGGAATTTCTTTGTGGGCACCACGTCATTAGACGATCTGAGCGAGTTTGGGCAGGTCTGTCAACTGACTTCATTATAGAGCAGGCGAAGTCTGAAAGTCAGTGGAGGTCTAACTCGAGGGACTGGCCTAGGGGAAGGAGAGCGGTCTGTCTGGTTGTTGTGCATGCTTGCGTGCACCGAGATCAGCGTCGCCATGCAGTCTGTGACAGAAGTCTGCCTGAAGACCAGCGAGCAACATGTGCAGCATGAGGACATCAGCAGGAGTCGACAGCAGCGAGATCATCGAGACACAACCGTGATCCTACGTTATTTGCAGCAAAGGAATCCACAGGGTGAAACGGATGTGTTGATGAGCATTGGAAGTGGAAGAACAGCAGACCAAGCAGCAAATCCTGACGAAGCAAAAGAAATTGGGGA
>CM031624.1:34585505-34593005 GCA_018398815.1 Conus ventricosus | reverse complement strand
TTTTCTTATTTGCATTTACACAAAGCCTAAAGTCTTTGGTTTCACGTTGAGGTATCCATACAGTTCGGAATGGTCACCCGTCCTTCGCAATTGATTCAAAGTCCTACATGTGTCCTGCTTTGACTGTTCACATTGGTTCATTCCACCAAGTTGGTTGCGCTTTGACTGTTCACATTGGTTCATTCCACCAAGTTGGTTGCGCTTTGACTGTTCACATGGTTCATTCCACAAAGTTGGTTGCGTACTTGGTTCCTTGTCTCTGCACTTTGACCTCATAGGTTCTGCAGCTTTTTGTACAAATGAAACAATCCAGCCTGGTCCCGGTTTAACCTGGTATCTGATGCAGTCATGAAGCTTAACCATTCTGAATCCTTTTCCGTGACAATTTGACTACACTGACTATGGAATTGTTCATTATGAATAAAGCGTATCATGTCTTTAAGTAAAACACAATCTTTCACATTCACATAGTTGTTTTTAAAAAAAAGTCAAAAACAGAAACCAAATGAAGTGATGTGACTCACTTCTATCTGCAACAAACATAATATATGAATGTAATGAAATAAAGAAGCTGAACAAATAAAGTAGTCCACAGTGCTCACACCCCTGCTTGCCACACAGGTTATTTACCTTTCCTTATTGCCTTCTTTCCGCCCATTTAAAATGTACAGATCGTGCTCTTTTAACACATCTACAGGTTTGTGTCCCAAATCATTCGAATTAAGACCTTTGGGTCTCTTTCTTTCGGTATTGTTACTTCATTAAAAGATTCATAGTCTCGTGAAAATTGTGGTACATGTCCATTGTTAGAATCCCCAACATCATGCAGACCGCCAGTGGTGCATTCAAATCCCAAATCTCGTGCATTCAAATGGAAGATGCATTATGAAATGAGCATTCGATGTCAGCTTAGTGGTCTTCACGATGCAGTCCCTGTTCTTCATCCAATGAGTTCACAAGACAACGTCAATCCATCATTTTCCTGTTTCCATGGCAAAACATACTGTCATTTCCCAGTGCTCACACTAACGTACTAATTCTTCTTCTCTTTTGTTTACAGTACAACGCCATTCTGCCATCTCCTTTGTATACAAGACAATGCATTCCATTCTTTTCTCTTGTTCGCAGTGTTCATTCTTCGTCTCCCCTGTTGAAAAGACAATGCCAATGTGTCAAAGTGTCCGTTTACAATGCAATGCAGTATTGTTTCTTGGACAGTGGCCATTCGTCATCATTACTGCTCACAAATGATGCCGTTCTTCTTTTTATCATTTCTCATGACAACGTGCATCTGTCTTTCCCTGTATTCATAAGACAAAGCCCAATTGCAACCTATTTGAATTCAGTTGTTATTAAAGATATTCCATGCAGATTTCAGACAAAAGTCAAAGCAATTGTGTAAACAGTTATTCTTCTCTCTCTCTCTCCTCTCTCTCTCTCTCTCTCTCTCTCTCTCTCTCCTCTCTCTCTCTCTCTCTCTCTCTCTCTCTCTCTCTCTCTCTCTCTCTCTCTCCTCATTTAGACATCTATAGTTTATTCTGGTCACAAATTGTAATTCTCTCTCTCTCTCGCTCGCTCTCTCTTTCTCTTTGTGTCTGTCCCTCTCTCTCTGTCTATCTCTGTCTGTCTCTGTCTCTCTGTCTCTCTCTGTCTGTCCGTCTGTCTGTCTGTCTGTCTCTCTCTCTCTGTCTCTCTCTCTCTCTCGGGGGCGTGAATTGACATCAAGCCGGGCAAGCCGCATCTCAGATCGCTGCGTTTTAACTGCCATTAGTACCGAACTGTACAAGTGTTCTGCCCCAAGACTTAGCAGGTACATGCGTAAGGTGCCATGCCTTCCGTACCGCTTGTCTTCAGGTCGTCATGCGGCTGTTTTCTTGCTGTATTTCAAGCTTTCATGCTGAAGAGAGCGAATGAAAAATCGGCCATGAGAATCGCCATGCTGTCACCCCCGTTGCAGAGCAGACGGTGTCATACTAGGTCTGCTCCTCACTCTGATGTACTGGGGCGGATTTCTCCTGCAATGCGGCGATGTGGAGCAGAATCCCGGACCAAGGACGGACAACCTCCGGCAGTCCAGACTGGCCAGCAGCGGTCGACAGGGGACCAGCTTGGACAGAGGCAGTGGACGGGACAGTGGACGGGACAGCGAGCAGACAACTCCCTCGACTCCTTCCTCACAGCAGACTCCCTGGGCAGACGTCATGGCGAAGCTGGACTCCATGACCACAACAATGAACTGTAAGTTTGCTGATGTGGAAAGGGGGATCAGAGAATTGACTGCGCAGTATACCACTCTGCAAACCAGTCTCCAAGATCTTGTGCAGGAGATGGGGGTGCTCAAAGAGCAGAATCTTGAACTGACACAGAAAAACGCTGATCTGATGGCTAAAGTTGATGAACTGGAGAAAAAGGCTGATGACCTAGAGGGTAGATCAAAGCGTAATAATTGATTTTTTACGGCATACCCAGAGGACCGAATGAAACTAACGAGCAAAGTGAAAATAACTTACATGATCTGATCACCGATAAGTTAGATATAACTAAAGATATTGAATTCGATCGTGTACACCGTTTGAACGCAAAGCCTGACTCCCCCATTATTGCACGCTGCTGTTTCTACAAGGATAAGATTATGATTTTAAAGTCGAAAAAGAAACTGCATGGTAGTAATGTGTTTATTGGAGAAGATTTCTCCAACAGAGTTAGGGACATAAGGCGTAAGCTGTCGCCCCACTTGAAGGAAGCAAGGAATCAAGGCAAGAGAGCAGTAATGGTCTTTGACCACCTTCTTGTGGAAGGAAAGAAATGTTTTCTTGAAGATTTTGAAGCAGGGTCAGGGTGTACATAGGGAATCGGGCCGGTCCATTTCTATATGTTCGTTTTGTCCTGACAGCGAAGGCTGTGGTAATCAATGTGGGTCAACACCGGTTTTATGTTCACCCCAGTTTGCAGCGACCAAGCCCACGGATGGTGACCGGGTCTGTGTGAGTGAGCGATCGAATGACAGCGTGCACGTGATTGATGAAAATGTCTTAAAAGCAAGACAACCTTTTTCGTTTCTTTCATGGAACGTGAACGGTTTATTGCCCAAACTTACTGATCATGATTTTGTTACATTTATTTGTAGTTTTGATTTTGTTTGCTTGGTAGAGACCTTTATGGAAAATATTGAAAACAATATATTCAATGGATATAAAACATACTATACATCAGCTGTAAAGTTCTCTCAAAAAGGTAGACGATCAGGAGGCATTGTGTGTTTGATCAAGAATGATTTCGCTCCCTTTGTAAAAATCATTGATACAAAAGGTTTTATAAATTGTTGTGCATTTGTCATTGATAAAGAATTATTCGGCTTGGAGAAAGATGTATTGTATTTGTGTTCTTATGTTCCGCCGGAAGGTTCGCCTTTTTATACTCATTTTGATCAGGATAATGGGATACGTTTGCTTGAGAATTGTTTGGTTGATAGTATGATAACAAGAGATGTTTATGTGGTATTGTGCGGTGACTTAAACAGCAGAACTTCAAATATTTCTAGGGATTTTTGGGCAAACAGCATTACTGAACTGCAATATAAGAGCGAGTCTATCACTTCAATGAGATGTTCTCAAGATCAATATTTGAATAATTATGGAAAATTACTTCTTAACATGTGCACTGCCTTAGATTTAAGTATATTAAATGGTTCATGTAAGGGTGACCTCCAGGGTCACTATACATATATATCAGACTCTGGATGCAGTGTCGCCGACTATTTCATTTTTTCAAACGAATTATTATCACTGGTGTATGAATCATGTGAACTACACGTTGTGGAAAGGATTGAGTCTGATCACATGCCTTGTTGCAGCTCGAGTAGTGTTTCCACAGGAAAATGAAGTCACTGTTAGTAAAAAGGAAGGTCTTAAGGAAACTATTGAAAAAATTGTTTGGAACAGTGAATATGCTGATGTTTTTTCTGACTCGCTTTGTAAAAACGACATGAAGAGTAAGTTGAACATGCTATGATTTTAATTGATGTTGATGTCGACGAAGCATTAAGTGTGTTTAATGAGTGTATAAAAGACTGTGCGAATTGTATGAAGAAGCATATAAATGTCAATAAAGAGAAGGTACCACGTGACTGGTTCGACCAGGAATGTGAAACCGCTAAGAAAAAAGTAAGAAGCCTTCTCAGAGTTAGTTGTAAGGACATTAGATAGGGAGGATCGACAAACGTATACCGTTGCTCGACGTGAATATAAACATTTGCTGGTAAGGAAGAGTAAAGAGTTTAACAATACATTATTGAACAAACTTGTGACATCAGTAAAAAACCAGAGAGAATTCTGGGACATTGTTCATAAAGCTCCTTTAATAGAAAACAACCAAGAAACGAGATTACAGTTGACAAGTGGTTCCAGCACTTTAAGTCGTTATTAGAAATAGATGTAAATACTTCCATTATGAAGATCCGGCTGATAGTGACAGTGATAGTTACATGAATCGTCCTATTTCTAAAGAGGAAGTATTATTGGCCATGAGAAAACTGAAAGTTCGGAAAGCAGCAGGCCCAGATGGTATTGTTAGCGAGTTACTGAAGTACTCAAATGATCAAGTCGTAAATTTTCTCGCAAAATTATTCAATACACTTTTTGACAACGGGGTATTTCCGGAAAATTGGACAGAATCCATTATTTTACCATTGTTTAAAAAAGGAGATGTTAATAATCCCAATAATTATAGAGGTATCTCTATTACTGATATAAGTAGCAAACTTTATAGTTCTAATTATAACAATAGATTGCAAGAATGGATAGACGAGAACAATATTACAGGTGAGTAATCAAGCAGGCTTTAAAAAGGATATTCGACAGTTGATCACATATTTACGTTGTTAGCGCTTGTGCAAAAGCAGTTTTCATATAATCGTAAACTTTATGTAGCGTTCATAGACTTTGAAAAAGCATTTGATTCGATTAATAGAAATCTGCTATGGCCTATTTTATCAAAAAATGGCATAACTGGTAGTTATTTAGGTGTGTCAAAGTTATGTATGAAAATGTAAAATGTAGAGTAAGTGTGGTTCTAAACTTTCTGATTACATTCGATGTACAGCAGGAGTGAAACAGGGAGATGCGTGTAGCCCTGTACTATTTTCTGCATTTATTAATGAGTTAGCATTACATGTGATTAATAACGGAAAACATGGCGCTGTGCTCTCACGTACTGCATTTGAGTTGTTCATTCTTCTATTGGCAGATGATGTTGTTTTATTGTCAGAAACGGTTATAGGGCTGCAGACACAGCTAAATAACTTGCAACATGCTGCCTTCTTCGCTTCAATTAAAAGTCAACATGAATAAAAGTAACATAATTGTATTTCGGAAGGGAGGTTATCTAAGTGTAAGAGAACGATGGCTATATGATGGCGTGGTAATGCCTGTAGTTAATGTTTACAAGTATTTGGGAATATTTATCTCCACTCGTCTGAGTTTCACTGCTGCTTGTAAAGATCTTGCCAGTCGAGCGAAAAAATGCATTGTTGTGTATTGTTCAGAAGCTGTATGCTCTAAATAACAGTTCCTTTGAACTGTTTATAAAACTTTTTGATACGCGTGTCCAGCCAGTGCTGCTATACGGATCAGAAATATGGGGGTTAGACCAAGCCGCTGCTCACTGTGACTCAGTTCATTTATTTGCTCTTAAAAAGTATTCTAGGCGTAGATCTGCGTACTCCAACGATTTAGTATATGGTGAAACAAACAGATTTCCCATGTATGTTAATGCTGCGGTTAACTGCGTTCGATACTGGTTTAAGCTATTACATATGGATGAACATAGGTTACCTAACATAGCGTATAAAATGCTGTATGATTTAGATGCTAGGGGAAAGAAGAACTGGGTTTCAAATGTACGTGTTTGTTTATATAGCAATGGTTTTGGTGACGTGTGGTTAAATCAAGGTGTGGGAAATGAAAATCACTTTATAGCAATGTTTCGTCAGCGTTTAATTGACTGTAGATGGCAAAACTGGAATAACCACATTTACACTAGTGAAAGATTTCATGTGTATAGAATGTTTTGTAATACTCATGACGTGAAGCAATATTTGAAAGCAAATATGGACCGAAAACTGAAGCTTATAATGACTAGGTTTAGACTAGGTATATCTGACTTGAATGTGCATCGATTTAGATATAAATGTTGTAATGATCGCGATCTGATGTGTCCATTATGCCAGATGTCTAAAGAAGACGAGATACACTTCGTTCTTTGTTGTCAAAGGTTGAAAGAAATAAAGAGAAACGTTTTTGGAGCCTAAATATTATCGACAACCTTGTTTATTTAAACTAAGTCTACTCATGGCATGCACTAAACCTGATGTTGTACGTAATTTATCGTTGTTTTTGTAATAAGGCTTTTAAATATAGAGAAATAGCTACTTCATAGTTTTGCATGATGTGCCTGCCATAACCGTAGCCCTTTGTATTGCATGATGAATTGGTATACCTGTACGTTTACCCCTTCATGAGGGGCTGAGGCCTATATGAATAAACATTCATTCATTCATTCATTCTCCTCTCTCTCTCTCTCTCCTCTCTCTCTCTCCTCTCTCTCTCTCCCCCCCCCCCCCCCCCCCCCCCCACTGCGTGTGCGCCTGTGTGTATGTGTGTGCGCGCGCGGCGCGCGCGCATGGTGTGTGTGTGTGTGTGTGTGTGTGTGTGTGTGTGTGTGTGTGTGTGTGTGTGTGGTGTGTGTGTGTGTGTGTGAGAGCGTGTGTGTGTGTGTGTGTGTGTGTGTGTGTGTGTGTGTGTGGTGTGTGTGTGTGTGTGTGTGTGTGTGTGTGTGTGTGTGTGTGTGTGTGTCTCTGTAACTGTCAATGTCCCGATGTGTATCCGATAGTGGAGCATCAATTCTTTTTTTTGTACTCCCAGTTCTTATAGAACAGGGAGTACTTTAGAATGGGTGCGAAGGAATGCTCTGTGTGTGTGTGTGTGTGTGTGTGTGTGTGTGTGTGTGTGTGTGTGTGTGTGTGTGTGTGTGTGTGTGTGTGTGTGTGTGTGTGTGTGTGTGTCCGTCCGTCCGTCCGTGGTCAAAATGTGTTCCACTCGCTCCAGACAAAACTGCTGGTCCGATCTTTCTGAATAATGGTAGGTAAGTTCATTATGGGACATGGATGATGTCCGATGTTTCATTCTACCGTTATATCCGTTATTAACGGCTATAACGGCCCATAACGGTTTTTCTTTTGTATGGAATATCTCAAAAGTACTTGGCCGATCTTTCTGAAAATGTGTAGGTATGTTCATTATGGGTCACGGATGATGCCCGATGTTTTATTCTACCGTTATATCCGTTTCTAACGGCTATAACGGCCCATAATGGTTTTTCTTCTTTATGGAACATCTCAGAGAGTACTTGACCGATCTGTCTGAAAATTTGTAGTTATGTTCATTATGGGTCACGGATGATGCCCGATGTTATATTTTACCGTTATAGCCGTTACTAACGGCC
>CM031624.1:34576412-34582005 GCA_018398815.1 Conus ventricosus | reverse complement strand
GGTGGGAAAAAAAGGTGGTATGAGGTGGGAGAGATGGGGGGGGGGGGGGGGTCTTATCTTCCAAGCCCATGCAATGGTAACACTGTCCACTCACTCTCTTTACCTCCCACATATACAATCACACCCTGTATCGTCCCAATACAGCCACATCAATTGGTATAGGCGTGTCATGAAGTAACCCTCTAGAACAAACAAACATACAACCCCCCCCAAAAAAAAAATCGGAAATGAAATGAGGTAGGGAACAGTAAACGATAAACCGTAAACAAGTGGGGTATGTTTTGCTCCCATAAGAAAGCCTAAGACAGAGTAACTTTTATTCAAGACTGGCACAGCCTTTTAAACTTGAAAAAAGTCAGACAAATACATAGACGAACAATCTAATAGTGGGGGAAAAAACAAGCGCAGGTCAACAACTGAACTGTCTTCATAGTAATCACTTGGCAAAGTTTTGGACTTAAGGAGGAGGGGGGGGGGGGGGGGGGGAATTTGAAGATGGAGAAACTGGGAACATGAAATTAAGAAAATATGTTACAGATATGAAAACTCTTCACTAGCTGCATAAGGGAACCATCGCAATCTCCGCAAAAAAAAAAAAAAAAAAAAAAAAAAAAAATTGCCGTACTATTGAGCCATATCAGTGATATTCAGTGATACCTGTTCGGATCTAACAAACACACAATGCGGCTTCCAAAGCTCGAGCTCAAAGATTTGCCACTGTGAAGGGAAAAAAACCTGCAAAATTGCTAAGCCGTAATGAATGAGCACCTCCGTCCTGATGATGCCAACATGTCCATCCCATGACAATCCCATCATCTGGCCAATATCGAAAACTTTGAACAAATTGCCAAAGCCAAGCACATGAAGAAGAAATAAGAACGGAGGTCATCATGAAAGCAACGCATGAAAGGCCGAAAAATCTAACATTACTTTTCATCAGACGATTCACGACAATGACGATAGAGAACGTAGAAATGTGCCCACTCCTGTACACTTCTCTACGATTATAAAATGAGTTTCCATTCTGACCTGATACTTCACGGCAGCGGTGCAGTCTACGTGTTCTCTACACTCAGTATACACTCAGTGGTCAGCCAGGCCGGAAAGATGCTAACACCTGTTGGCATAGCTAAGAAACTGAAGCAATATCACAGAGACGCGCACAACAAGGGGATAACAGTCACTGTGTGGTTCATCTCTTCGTGTTGGGTTTCAGTGTTTCTCCTTAACTTCAAAATCGGAGAGAGAGAGAGAGAGAGAGAGAGAGAGAGAGAGAGAGAGAGAGAGAAGAGAGAGAGAGAGAGAGAGAGAGAGAGAGAGAGAGAGAGAGAGATCAGAACTCACGAACCTTTCATTCGATCAAGGATTGAGATTTTAGGCAGAACCTATTCTTCCAATCTGTCCTTGCTAAGCTACCTTATGCAGTGAGATTTGGAGAAACAAGGAAAATGAAAAGAGAGAAATAAAAAGGAGAGAACAAATACATGCACACGTGATTATGGAGTACATGGTTCACACACAAACGCATGCAAAGGCCTGGCAAAGGCATGCATTTACACGCAATCATAAGATGCAGACATTAACAATAAAAAAAAAAAACATGGGGGGGGGGGGGGGGGGGGGGAGTGAGGATGGGGGTGTAGTTTGGGCGTGGTTGGGAAAGAGGAAAAAAGGTGGTTAGACAAACTGTGACTATATGCAGAAGTTTGCTGTGTATTTGTAATTGTTGCTGGAGTTAGCGACCAGACGAGGATGATGATGATGGTAATGGCATTGGCATGAAACAAATACAGAATTCTAAGGCAAGCAATTCTTCTCACCGAGTAAGGATAGTTCATGGCATCACTTATTGAAACGGCTAGTGCGGTGACAACGTACACACATGTGATAGCTAGTGATTTTATGTGACTGCTGCAAAACACTTCTATGAGACCATCTTCGTCAAAGAGTTTTTGACATATTTTAGAGGGCCTTTTTTTAATGGTGTGCAGTCCACGGCACAATTTTAGGCTCGGGAGAGGGAGTCCCAAATGGATAAACCTTAAATGCAAAACTTTGTTTGAACATGTCGATCCGAGTACGTGGTAGAATGTAATTGTTAGGATTATGTCGACACAAAGCCTTTGTGAATAAATCTCTGAGGTATTGTGGGCCAGATAATCGTGTACTTTAGAGAGAGAGAGAGAGGGGAGAGAGAGAGAGAGAGAGAGAGAGAGAGAGAGGAGAGAGAGAGAGAGAGAGAGAGAGAGAGAGAGAGAGAGAGAGAGAGAGAGAGAGAGAGAGAGAGAGAGAGAGAGAGAGAGAGAGAGAGAGAGAGAGAGAGAGAGAGAGAGAGAGAGAAGAGGATAACAATTTTATTTGTCCAAAAGATGGAAAATTCATTTTCGACAGCACAGCAGCCATATACCAGGACAAACACACACACACACACACACACACACACACACACACACACACACACACACACACACACACACACACACACACACACACACACACAAAAGGCGTAAAATGCCTGTGTAAGAATCCATAGTAAATCAATCCATCAGTTAAATATCTTCATGCAAGCACAAAACTCTCCCCCGCCCACCCCCCCCCCCCCCCCCCCACACATCTATACCACACACACACACACACACACAACACACACACACACACACACACACACACACAACCACACACAACACACACACACACACACACACACACACACACACACACAACACACGTACAAATACATGTGCGTGCGCAGCTACAGTACCATCCACTCCTTTAAAACATGGAACCTAAAATTTTAAAGTGAGCATCATCATCATCATTAAAAGCAAGCAATACTCTATCTAATATATTCAGTTTAATAAGATTGAATAATAAATATGTTATTTAAGACAGGCATTCCTTGATACATACGATTTAAACACAGCACACACACGCGTGCGCGCACACACACACACACACACACACACACACACACACACACACACACACACACACACACACACACACATACACACACACACACACACACACACACACACACACACACACACACACACACACACACACACACACACACACACACACACACGTACAAATACATGTGCGTGCGCAGCTACAGTACACATCCACTCCCTTTAAAACATGGAACCTAAAATTTTAAAAGTGAGCATCATCATCATCATTAAAAGCAAGCAACATACTCTATCTAAATATATTCAGTTTAATAAGATTGAAATAATAAATATGATTATTTAAGACCAGGCATTCCTTGATACATACGATTTAAACACACCACACACACGCGTGCGCGCACACACACACACACACACACACACACACACACACACACACACACACACACACACACACACACACACACACACACACACACACACACACACACACACACACACACACACACACACACACACACACACACACACACACACACGCACACACACACACACACACACACATGCACATGCGCGCGTGCGCGCACACACACACACTCACACACACAGCACGCACACACACACGCACGCACGCACGCGCGCGCACGCACACAAATTGTTTTAAAAACCGGCAAAGATAAAAGTAGCGACATTCAGCTGTTCATCATGTGCATGGACGGATCCTGTTGTACAGTCTGATGGCACTGGGGAGGAATGAGTTGGAGAGTCTGTCTGTCCTTGCCCTGACACTCAGCAGTCTGCCAGAGTCCCTCACCGACCTCCGAGAGTCCAGCTCACTGTGCAAGGGGTGTGATGGGTCACCGAGGATTGCCTGCACACGTCTCAGCACTTTCGTCTCGTAGAGATCGTGGAGGCCGGCCACGTCCGACCCGATCACATCCCTCGCTGTGCGAGTGAGCTTGGTCAGCTTGCCGACATCCCCTCCCCCAGACTGCCAAAGAAGCACAGACTGTTGAAGGTTATGGCACTCTGCACAGTGCTGGTGTAGAACATATGCAGGATGGCTGGGCTGACCTTGAAGGACCTGAGCTTCTTCAAAAAGTGAAGACGCTGGTGCCCTTTCTTCACTAGAGCAGCCGTGTTCTCTGCCCAGCCCAGCTTGTTGTCCAGTATGGAGCCAAGGTACTTGTATTGTTCAACAATCTCCACCTCTTCGCCTTTGATCTGGATGGGAGTGTGCGGTGGTTTCTTCCTCCTGAAGTCGACGATCAGCTCCTTCGTTTTGCTGACGTTCAGGCACAGGTAGTTGTTGTCACACCAGGTGACCATCCTGTTCACTGAGTCCCTGTAGGATTCCTCCTCTCCATCAACAATCATTCCAGACAGAGAAGTATCGTCTGAGAATTTGACCTGGAGGACACCTTTTTCTTCACATCTGCAGTCAGAGGTGTACAGTGTGAACAGCGCAGGTGAAAGTACGCAGCCCTGAGGTGCTCCTGTGTTGGTCTCTAACTCAGAGGACCAGATGTCACAAGCACTTGAAATCTTCACCCGCTGTTGTCTTTCAGTGAGGAAACTGAACACCCACTGGATGAGATGTGGGTTCACAGACATCTGCATCAGCTTGGACATCATCAGGTGAGGCTGGATGGTGTTAAAAGCGCTTGAGAAGTCAAGGAAAAGCACTCTCACATATGACTTGGGCCTCTCCAGGTGCTTGCATACCGAGTGCAGAAAGGTGTTTATCGCGTCCTCTGTACTTCTGTTCACTGAGTATGCGAATTGTAGAGGATCCTGGTGGCTTTGGGTCTGCTCTAGGAGCCGACGCAGAACAAGCTTTTCCAAGCACTTGAATGGGATGGAGGTCAGAGCGATAGGTCGATAGTCATTCAGGCCTTTGGGGTTGGGTTTCTTGGGGACAGGGACAACAGTTGATGCTTTCCACATTTTGGGGATGACGCCACTGTCCAAGGATTCCTGAAACAGCCTGGAAAACACCGGAGCCAGAGAAGTGCAGCAGTTCTTCAGGACCCTGCCACTGATGTTGTCCGGCCCACTCGCACTGCGAGGGTTGACCTTCTTGAAGCATGATTCCACCTCGCGCTCATCAAGTTCGACGGGTGTATCAGGCATCTGCTTTACTGCTTCCAGCATGTCCTGCTGTTCCATACGGAAATCGTGCTGGTCAAAGCGGGTGTAGAAGGTGTTCAGGTCCTCAGCTAGCTGCTGCGGATCATCACAGCTGATGTTCTTCTTCACCGGCCTGTATCCTGTCATGGCGTTGACACTCTGCCACAGTTGCCTTGAGTTGCTGGAGCCGAGAGAGGCCTCAACCTTCTCGCGGTACTGCTGCCGGCCTCTGGTCACCTCCCTGCTGACTGCCTTCTGCAAGTCCCGGACAGCCTGTGTGTCTTCTTCTCTCAGCTTGGCTCGGCGCTGTTTCAGAAGTGTACCTGTGTGCCCAGTGATCCAGGGCTTCCTGTTGGGGTAGATGGTGACTTCTTTCTCTGGAACCAGCATGTCCGTGCAGAAGTGGATGTAGCTGGTCACAGTGTCCAGCGCCTCAGCCAGGGAAGAGCTGGCCATGAAGAACACGTTCCAGTCAGTACAGTCAAAGCAGCCGTTCAGCAGCTGAAAAGCATCTGCAGTCCACTTCTTGATCCGCTTCCTCTGTGGCTTGC
>CM031624.1:34568912-34571412 GCA_018398815.1 Conus ventricosus | reverse complement strand
AGAGAGAGAGTGAGAGGAGAGAGGGATGTGGGGGAGTGAGTGTGATGGAAGAGAGATGTTACGAGAGCAGAGATGCAGAGAGAGAGAGAGAGAGAGAGAGAGAGAGAGAGAGAGAGAGAGAGAGAGTCTGGTAAAGACGGGCAAATTCGCCGTTAAAGAAAATAAAAAAGAACATAAAATCAATGAAAAGTGTACATAGAAACCAACAAGACATGACATAAATTTTTGTGAAAGAACATGATAAGAAAAAGTACGTTTTTTTATCATTCGACGTGTCTGATAGGATCTGCTTGCCATGTTCTACATGCCACACAGCGTCTGTGTGGTGACGTTAGGAAGAATCATTGAGTGAAGAAACGTGGTGTTCCATGCCAGGCTGGTGATCTGAGGGATGCGATGCAGCGTGTTGTCCATTTCTCTTGCAGCTGTACTGTCGTTCCTTTGTGCATTTAGTCAGTACATGGCCAGTTGTGACACGTAGTACAGTAGTAGCGCAGCAAATCTAGGATGAGTAGTGTAGCATTTTACAGCAACAGCAGCAGCAGTATTATTATCATTGTGCAGTAGCAGTATATTGTAGTAGGTAATAGAATGTAGTATTAGCAGAAGCAGCAGCAATAGTAGTAGTAGTAGTAGCAGTAGTAGTAGTAGAAGTAGTAGTAGTATATTATCAGTAGTAGATAAGTAGTAGTAGTAGTAGCAGAAAGCAGTAGTAGCAAGCAGCAGCAACAGCAAGTAGCAGCAGAATGTAGTAGTAGTAGTAGTAGTAGTAGTAGTAGTTAGTAGCAGTAGCAGTAGTAGCAGCAGCAACAGCAGCAGCAGTAGTAGTAGTAGTAGTAGTAGTAGTAGTAGTAGTAGTAGAGCAAGTAGTAGTAGTAGTAGTAGTAGTAGTAGTTAGTAGTTAGTAGAAGTAGTAAGTAGTAAGTAATGGCAGCAGCAGCAGTTGAAGGAGGAGGAGGAGGGGGAGGAAGAGGAGGAGAATGAGGAAGAGGAGGAGGAGGAGGAGGAGGAGGCAGAGGAGGAGGGACTCAGACATTGCTTGCTTCACCTACACCCTGGCCAGCACTCCACGGCTGACAGGGGTGCAGCCCACTCAAGCAGTAAAATGAAATCAAGAAAATCTGCCGAGATGACCCTGCTCACTGTAGGCACATGGCGTGTGCACCCTGCTCACTGTAGGCACATGGAGTGTGCACCCTGCTCACTGTAGGCACATGGCGTGTGCACCCTGCTCACTGTAGGCACATGGAGTGTGCACCCTGCTCACTGTGGGCACATGGCGTGTGCACCCTGCTCACTGTAGGCACATGGAGTGTGCACCCTGCTCACTGTAGGCACATGGCGTGTGCACCCTGCTCACTGTAGGCACATGGCGTGTGCACCCTGCTCACTGTAGGCACATGGCGTGTGCACCCTGCTCACTGTAGGCACATGGCGTGTGCACCCTGCTCACTGTAGGCACATGGCGTGTGCACCCTGCTCACTGTAGGCACATGGCGTGTGCACCCTGCTCACTGTAGGCACATGGCGTGTGCACCCTGCTCACTGTAGGCACATGGCGTGTGCACCCTGCTCACTGTAGGCACATGGCGTGTGCACCCTGCTCACTGTAGGCACATGGCGTGTGCACCCTGCTCACTGTAGGCACATGGCGTGTGCACCCTGCTCACTGTAGGCACATGGCGTGTGCACCCTGCTCACTGTAGGCACATGGCGTGTGCACCCTGCTCACTGTAGGCACATGGCGTGTGCACCCTGCTCACTGTAGGCACATGGCGTGTGCACACTATAATGGACAGGACTGGAGCCAACAGACCAGACAGGAAGACTACCCTCATCCACAGAGAGCCGGCAAGACACAGAGTGCAGACTGCTGCCCTCAGTGAGACTCGGCTTCCAGAAGATGGCCAACTGACAGATGCATGCAGGGTACACATTCGTCTGGATCGGACACAAACAGGAGGAGCGCCGTGAGGCAGGAGTTAAATTCGCCATCAAATCCAATCTGATCAACAAGCTGGCTGCGCCACTCGATTGCCTCAACGATCGCCTGATGACAGTCCGACTACCATTCCCAGGAAAGCGGTTTGCCACGCTGACCAGCGCCTACGCCCCTACGAGGACAACCCTTGACGAGGTGAAAGAAATAGTTTATGAAAATGCTGAAAGCGACTATCTCTGCCTTACCCAGAGCATATAAACTCATCATCCTTGGTGATTTTAATGCCAGAGTCGGCAAAAGATCACACGTCCTCAGAAGGAGTTTTAGCTGCAACAGCAAGGGCGTTCTGCTACTGGAATCCTGCCCTGCACATGACCTTCCATCACCAATTCAGTCTTTCGCCTTCCTAATCATAACAAGACAGCATCAATGCACCCTCGCTCCAAGCACTGACTGGATTATATTATTGTAAGGCAAAGGGACAGGCAAGATGTCAGAGTTACCAAAGCCATGTGTCGTGCAAGGTGTTGGACCGACCATCGCTTGCTGAAATCTATG
>CM031624.1:34565568-34567912 GCA_018398815.1 Conus ventricosus | reverse complement strand
TGTCTGTCTGTCTGTCTGTCTTCACTTTTTCTCTCTCTCTCTCTCTCTCTCCTCTCTCTCTCTCTCTCTCTCTCTCTCTCTCTCATTATTATTATTTTGTTTTTGGATGATGTTAAAATTTTAACAAAATTTTGCTGCTTTTCAGTCTAAAATCATCAACATGATGAAAAGACTTTAAATAAAGATAAATAAATATGTATTTTGTGTTTAGATTAAAGAAACAATCCATAAACAAAAACAATTCCATATGTCTTGTGGGTATGTCCGAGAGGAAATATGCTGCTGGCACTGTTATTCTGCCCTTGTTTATCCTTTGTGCTTGCTGGTACTGTGAAAATGTAATTTTAAAAAATCTTTCCATAATGCCTTGTGTACGTCCAGAGAGTAATGATTATGCTTGCAGCTTTGTCGGACATGCATGTAATACATGCTTGCAATGAAATATATTAGATGGCTGGTCCATTATATCTATGATTGGATCACTTGTACTTCTCTCTCTCTCTCTCTCTCTCTCTCTCTCTCTCTCTCTCTCTCTCTCCTCTCTCTCTCTCTCTCTCTCTCTCTCTCCTCTCCTCTCTCTCTCTCTCTCTTTCTCTCCCTTATACGCCTTCTTCATCTTTCATTCATACTTGTTCATGCCACTTGCCTTTTTCTTTCTGCCTTTCGTTCTGTCTTTCTTTTTGTCTTTTTTGTTTTTCTTTTGACTTTTTGTTATTTTTTTTTACTGTCTATCTTCAGTCAAACCTTGCATTTATCCATCTTTTCCTTTGTCTTGTGCCATTTATCCAGTCTTTGTGCCATTTATCCAGTCTTTGTGCCATTTATCCAGTCTTTGTGCCATTTATCCAGTCTTTGTGCCATTTATCCAGCCTTTGTGCCATTTATCCAGTCTTTGTGCCATTTATCCAGTCTTTGTGCTTTTCGCAAACGTTTCTGTTTTCTATGTTTTAATTGACAAACCCCTTTTTGCAGCTACATTGTTTATGGGCGTTCTCCACACATAACACCCATTACTGTGCACCCACGCAGTTTTTATGAGCCTTTCCAACAATGGAATAGATTGTAAAACTCCTCCCTGAACTTCCTGCCAGTCAGACAGTACAGGTAGAAATTGACAGCGCTGTTGACACTAGCTAGAAGGTTACTGACGACGTAGAACATGTGAACTTTGGCATGTTCATAGCCACTGACCTGGTTATACTCCCGAGTAAAAAAAGAAAGTATATAATCGACAGAGATTGGCAAGGTCAGAACGATGAAGGCGATTGACACCACAATCACTGTCAGGGTCACTGACTTAGCGGCTTTTTCCCGTGCCAAAATTTGGTTCGTGTTCCCTTGGCTTAGTTTCATGCGAGATTCTTTCACAGAAGCTGACAACTTCCAAACCAGAATCAGGTTACCAAGAATAAGAAAAGCGAACGGAAATAGGCAATATATCGCAACTTCCATGTAAACAAACACATCGAAGATAAACTGGATGTAGTTTTCTGACTCCATTAAGCATTTGTGTGTCACACCATTGTCAAAAGAAATCAGATCAACGCCATAGAGATAATGAGCGTAAAGAGCAGCAAAGAACAGAGTGATCCCCAGGAGTAGACCAATGACTGTAGGACGAGTGCACATCACGCTGACACGATGTGGCCACACCACAGACATGGCTCTGTGCAGGGTCAGACACACCAGATACCAACAACTGATCGTCCCAGACCCAGTTGACAACCAAACTACAATTTTACAAAAAGGGGTGTTGATATCTTGCAACATATAATGGAGTATAATGTCCATCCACCCTTGAAACGTTGTCGATGAAAGAACGATCAGATCAACGACAGCCATACCAGTAAAATAGTACTTAACCATGGATTCCGTTGATTTTATTCTCTGCATAATGACGATGGTCATACAGTTTCCAAAGATTCCCAGAAGAATAATGAGAGGGAAACATATGATGACGAGATAGTTAGCGATGTTGTAAAGAGGTATGGACTCCAATGGGATATTGTCAGCGTCCTCATACTTTTCGGATGACTTTGGGTCGTTCAACAAATTGAGGAAAGCTGAGGATGTTGTCATGATGAGCCGTTGAAAGAGAAACAATATATGAAAAAAAGTCTGGGTTCAGTGATGCGTTCACAGCACGTTTTCTTTCACCTGGACTTGGTTTTCGTACCTTGGTTTGTTAAACCTTGTCACGGGATACTCCGTTTTCAAGTGAGCGTCGAAAGCGTCAGTCTGTATGCATGACTGCTTCCTCTTTCCTGAAACAAACAAACAAACAAAACGAAAAGCGGTGAGATTATTTCATCTGTTAGCATGTTTCGCTTGTGTTATTTCAAAA
>CM031624.1:34548068-34553068 GCA_018398815.1 Conus ventricosus | reverse complement strand
AGTACATGGTTCACACACAAACGCATGCAAAGGCCTGGCAAAGGCATGCATTTACACGCAATCATAAGATGCAGACATTAACCATAAAAAAACATGGGGGGGGGGGGGGGGGGGGGGGGGGAGTGAGGATGGGGGTGTAGTTTGGGGCAGTGGTTGGGAAGGAAGAAAAAAAAGTGGTTTGATAAACTGTGACTATATGCCGATATTTGCTGTGTATTTGTAATTGTTGCTGGAGTTAGCGACAGACGAGGATGGCGATGGTAATGGCTTTGGCATGAAACAAATACAGAATTCTAAGGGAAGCAATTCTTCTCACCGAGTAAGGATAGGTCATGGCATCATTTATTGAGATAGCCAGTGCGGTGACAACGTACACATCCATGATATGTAATGATTTAAGTGACTGCTGCAAAATACTTCTATGAGACAATCTTCGTCAAAGAGTCTTTGACATATTTTAGAGGGCCTTTTCTTCTTTTTTTAAAGATGTGCAGTGAACGGCACAATTTTAGGCTCGGGAGAGGGAGTCCCAAATGGATAGACCTTAAATGCAAAACTTTGTTTTGAACATGTCGATCCGAGTACGTGGTAGAATGTAATTGTTAGGATTATGTCGACACAAAGCCTTTGTGAATAAATCTCTGAGGTATTGTGGGGCCAGACAATTGTGTAGTTTACACAAAGAGAGAGAGAGAGAGAGAGAGAGAGAGAGGAGAGAGAGAGAGAGAGAGAGAGAGAGAGAGAGAGAGAGAGAAGAGAGAGAGAGAGAGAGGCCTCTTGGTGGACTTGAACAAAGGGTTAGTATTTGTGCAGGGCATCTTACAACGGCGCTACAGACACTGATTACATTTAATAAATGGCAGCTACGGGATATTTGATTTTGGTGTCCGGCATATAGAAATTACATAAACTCATAATGGGAAAGTGACTTATTAGGTCTGCGTTTCAATGCATTTCAAAGCACAGACTTTTGGATAGTGTAGAACAACTTTGAACAATTAACCGAAAATAGTTCGTACAGAAAACCCACTTATACAGAATGTGAATCCTGTTAGTTATCCAGTTATTCACCGTACATTGCGGCCTCACTGGTCTATACTGAGTAAATATCATTCAGATACAGGTTACACACGCTATTGGAGATATAGGAACAGTAAGATGTGAACTGTGCCCTTGATATTATAACACAAATCACTCTCACTGAACACACCTCGTATGCTCGAACATGGTTGCTTGCAGTCGTTTACTGTCGATAATTATATTTAAGGGGTCGGTCGGTATTGAGTGAACTTGAAGGCGGAACATACATTCTGACTTTCCTCATAAAAAGCTCCACCGAATACCAGTGAAGTAACTTCTAAAGCAGAAATGTCAAGCGTCTTCCAATAGTGGGTATGTGGCATCAAGCGTCTTCCAATAGTGGGTATGTGGCATCAAGCGTCGTCCAATAGTGGGTATGTGGCATCAAGCGTCTTCCAATAGTGGATATGTGGCATCAAGCGTCTTCCAATAGTGGGTATGTGGCATCAAGCGTCTTCCAATAGTGGGGATGTGGCATCAAGCGTCTTCAATTAGTGGGTATGTGGCATCAAGCGTCTTCCAATAGTGGGTATGTGGCATCAAGCGTCTTCCAATAGTGGGTATGTGGCATCAAGCGTCTTCCAATAGTGGGTATGTGGCATCAAGCGTCTTCCAATAGTGGGTATGTGGCACCCTGGTCTCTCTAGCCTAGCAAAGATTGCTGGTACTGAGAGCGAGGGATTAGCAGTAAGACACTCTGGAAGAGAGACATTTTTCACTTTATGTCGTATCTGTCGCTCTGAGCTTCGCCTTTCTCTCTCTCTCTCTCTCTCTCTCTCTCTCTCTCTCTCTCTCTCTCTCTCTCTCTCTCTCTCTCTCTCTCTCTCTCTCCTCTCTTCTCTCTCTCTCTCTCTCTCTCTCTCTGAGTGTGTATGTGCGCCTATCTATTTATCTTGCTGGTCATCCATCTATCCAGCTGTCTGTCTGGCAGTCCGGCAGTTTGTCTGTCAGTCTGTCTGTTTGTATATCTATGGTGGAACATTTCTGGTGTGAGTTCTCACTGGTTACAGGAACTTTGATCAGTAAACTGTTATTTTGAGATTGGTGAAGTTCAGGACAGGATCCGCTCAGCGTGTTGACACTGGAGTGACTAGTGGCAGGCTTGCGATCTGAGGGATGCATCGTATTGTCTTCTTTTCTTGCAGCTGTACTGTTGTTCACTTTGCTCTTTGTCAGTAGGACGGCCAGTTGTGCCAGCAGTAGCAGTAGTAGTAGTAGTAGTAGTAGTAGTAGTAGTAGTAGCAGAGCAGCAGCAGTAGTAGTAGTAGTAGTAGTAGTAGTAAAAGCAGCAGCAGCAGCATCAGTATGTAGTAGTAGTAGTAGTAGTAGTAGTAGTAGTAGTAGTAGTAGTAGTAGTAGTAGTAGTAGTAGCAACAGCAGTAGTAGTAGTAGTAGTAGTAAAGCAGCAGCAGCAGCATCAGTAGTAGTAGTAGTAGTAGCAGCAGCAGCATCAGTAGCAGTAGTAGTAGTAGTAGTAGTAGCAGCAGCAGCAGCAGTAGTAGTAGTAGTAGTAGTAGTAAAAAGCAGCAGCAGCAGCATCAGTAGTAGTAGTAGTAGTAGCAGCAGCAGCAGCAGTAGCAGTAGTAGTAGTAGTAGTAGTAGTAGTAGTAGTAGTAGTAGTAGTAGTAGCAGCAGCAGCAGCAGCAGCAGTAGTGGTAGTAGTAGTAGTAGTAGTAGTAGTAAAAGCAGCAGCAGCAGCATCAGTAGTAGCAACAGTAGTAGCAGCAGCAGCATCAGTAGTAGTAGTAGTGGTAGTAGTAGTGGTAGTAGTAAGTGGTGGTGGTGATGGTGGTGGTGATGGTGGTGGTGGTGGTGGTTAGTGGTGGTAGTAGTGGTAGTAGTAGTAATAATAGCAGCAGCAGCAACAGTTGGAAGAGGAGAAGGAGGAGGAGGAGAAGGAGAAGGAGAAGAGGAGAAGGAGGAAGAGGAGGAGGAGGCAGAGGAGGAGGGACTCGGACATTGCTTGCTTCACCTACACCCTGGCCAGCACTCCACGGCTGACAGGGGTGCAGCCCCATCAAGCAGTAAAATGAAATCAAGAAAATCTGCCAAGATGACCCTGCTCACTGTAGGCACATGGCGTGTGCATACTATAATGGACAGGACTGGAGCCAACAGACCAGACAGGAAGACTACCCTCATCAACAGAGAGCCGGCAAGACACAGAGTGCAGATTCCTGCCCTCAGTGAGACTCGGCTTCGAAGATGGCCAACTGCAGATACATCAGGGTACACATGTCTGATCGACACAACGAGCGCGTGAGGCGATTAAATTCGCCATCAATCCACTGATCACAGTGCTGCGCCCGAGGCATCAGAGCTGAACGTCGACTTGTTCTTACTTGACTATAACAGATTCACCTTTCACACATTGTCAGGAAGACGGCATGCGAAACAAACGCTTACACATGCATACGATATCAAGTTCTTTTTTTTCGTGAGATACTCTCGAATGGTTGACTGAACTGTGTACAAATTTGCCTCACACTCGTTCGACAGATCACATGTGACCAAACGCTTACACAATGCATGCACATGCGGCATACCCGTAACAAGGCGTCACGCACACGCGCACATGTGCACGTACACATTCACCATGCATGCAGTGATAGCACAGACACGTGCACAGCACATGCACAAACAAGCGCGCGCACACACACACCACCCACACACACACACACACACACACACACACACACACACACCACACACACACACACACCGCGGACATAGCGCATACGTCTGAACAGTGCTAAACTTGAGAGTGCAAGTCAGATATTTGCTGTTTCTTGTCCATGAGCCCCTCTTCCACCTCTCATTTCTCTTTGTTGTTGTTGTGATTGTTGTTATTTTTTCTTGTTCGTTCGCTTGTTTGTTTGTTTTGTTTGTTTGTTTGTTTGTTTTAGTTATTCATCAACTTGGTCACGTAGCCGAACATCCTGCGCACAGTGGTCACATGACTTGCCATACATGGTGCAGGTGTATGGACCGTCCACACGACGCAGCGCGTCCTTGATGACAATGAAACTGGCACTGAAACCCGCTATGAACAGTGAGACGACTGGCTGGTCCAAACCGCGTCAGTTCTCTGCGTGTTCCATCTTCCCTGGTGGAACACACACGTGTGTGCAGTCTATCGACGTTTCTAAAGGGAGCATGTGGCAATCGTTTCCGATTTCTGCTGGACCTGTGTTGCTCAATGCTGTCATTGTGATAACCTTCATCGTCAGCATGAACGGCAGTACACTGAAGAAAATGCACAACCCCCTTGTCCTGCCAATCGTTGGATTAACCATTCTTGGCGCGTTATTACTATTATTATTATTATTATTATTATTATATATTATTATTTATATTATTATTAATATTATTATTATTATTATCATCATCATCATCGTCATCATTATTATTATTAATTAGTAGTAGTATTTATTTATTTTTTAAAAATTGTTTTAAGTGAAACACATTGGAAGGTACGATCTTCAGCGGTGTAATGGGTATTCTTAAGACGTAATACATTTCAAATGCTCGTAAAAATCATGTTTTGAGCAACTGACCCATACGGATTTGCCAGCTTAACCTTTCTCATACGTCTCGGGTCTGAAATGATCCCACTCATGATTTTCACTGGTAGCTGGGCACGTTCTTAAGCCATCTCCACCAAACCTTGTGACTGTGTCCACAAATGATGGCTCCACATCTGTACCAAAACTTGTTTGTTTTTGGGTGGCAAGCAAAGGTGTCAACAAAAACAAACAGTCCCAGTCATCTGAGCAGAACCAAACTCCAAAGACGAAAACCTAAAGTGCTGTACGTCATGGGTCTGGCCAGATCCATGCATCCTTGAGGCAAAGAGTAAACACCAACAGAACCGGTCCGGTGCTTCTGAGCAGACCCACGACGTCACGGCAAGGTTGTTT
>CM031624.1:34533068-34543068 GCA_018398815.1 Conus ventricosus | reverse complement strand
TTTGTTTTTAACAGAAGAAAATTTCCTAATGAAATACCACTTATGAAAATTTCGTTTGATTGCCTGCACAGAATGTAAGCACAATGTACCTTGTCATAGACTCTTGTACATCGTCTCAAATGACAAGGAAGATGGAAAACAGCTGTGCCTTCAAACTGCTGTTCTGCGTTAGCAATCAAAGCGCTTTGAACAAGAGGCCAGTGTAGGATAAGAAGCAAAGTCTTGAATGAAACTTTGTAGTACATATTTGCGTGAATAAACACACAAACAAACAAAACAAACAAGCAAACAAACTCGCTTCAAGCCTTGTTCCCTCACAGCGGTTTATAATGGCAGCATCTTCTGCCTTTCCTGGTCTGCGGAACAGCTCCACGTCAGCTGAGGATGCTGAAAAATCCAGTGAGATCCCCTTGAATCTGTTCCTCTATATTACATCGCCAATTATCTCATCTACATCTGCTCTCCGATCATTATACTTCTGGGAACCTTTGGAAACGTCATGACCATCGTCATCATGCAAAGAATGACTTCAGGGGAATCGGTTATTCATTATTACTTTACCTGCATGGCTGCAATGGACCTGATTGTTCTGTTTTCAGCGTCTTTTAAAGAGTGGCTGAATATCACATTCCATTACCAGCTGCAAGATGTTAACAGCCCCTTCTGTAAAATTATATGTGTGGTTTTCTACAGGGTCGGGACGATCATTGTTGGTATCTGGTGTGTCTGACCCTGCACAGAGCCATGTCTGTGGTGTGGCCACATCGTGTCAGCGTGATGTGCACTCGTCCTACAGTCCTTGTCTACTCCTGGAATTGCTCTGTTTCTACGCTGCTCTTTATGGACATTATCTCTACGGTTTTGATCTGGTTTCTTCTGACGGTGGCATGTCCAGCCAATGCTTGATGGAGTCAGAGACCTATATCCAGTTCGTAGTCAACGTGTTCGCTTACATGGAACTTGGGTGTACTCTCTCCTCCGTTTGTCTGTCTTGTCGTTGGCAATAGTATTTTGGTTTGGAAGTTGTCAGCCTCAATAAAAGACAGTCACGGTAAATTTAGACAAGGAACACAGAACAAATTGTGGCACGGGAAAAAGCGACCAACTCTGTGACCCTGACTGTCCATCGTTGTGTCTGTGACCTTTGTGGTCCTGACCTTGCCAGTGTCTGTCAATTACATCCTTCATATTTTGCCCGGGAGTACAACGAGGTGAGCGGTTATGAATATGCCAAAGTTCACATGTTTTATACGATCAGTTATTTGTTGGCCGACTGTAACAGTGCTGTGAACTTCTACTTGTATTGTCTGACTGGGAAGAGGTTCAGGGAGGAATTTGTCCGTCTCATGCGTTGTGGGAGAAGCATGGAAAGCTTAAGAGGATCCACGCGACTGTCAGCTGCCCTCCAACAAACACAGGATGCACAAAAATAAAGTGACTGCTTGAGAGCAAGGACTTTGTCAAAACCTTTTGACGTATGAGGTGCGTTGATGTGTCCATCGTCTGTAAATGCACGTCATGTTTTCTTCGTAGAAAAATAGATTCAATGGTATGATGAAGAAAAGGAAGAGAGAGAGAGAGAGAGAGAAGAGAGAGAGAGAGGAGAGAGAGAGAGAGAGAGAAGAAGAGAGAGAAGAGTAGTAGTAGAAGAAGAAGAAGAAGAAGAAGAAGAAGAATGCAGGCAAATGAAGGAAAGAATCGAGGGGGGGGGGGGGGGGGGGGGATGAAACATAACAGCAAGAAATGGTCGCCAGACCAATTGAAGAACATAGTTTCAAAACAGACGCAACGCGTTTCGACCTACTGAGTCTCTCCGGACAGGTCAAGTAACATTAAACCCAATGAAAACAAAGGACGAGCAGTCATTTACGTTTGTCGATCCCAATGCAAAATATGATATTAGGTTGCAAAACTAAAATAAGGGAATAGAATATAAAAAAAAAAGATAAGATGAAAGAAGATGAGGTAGGCAAGACCCTAAATAATAATAATAATAATAATAATAATAATAATAATAATAATAATAATAATAATAATAATAATAATAATAATAATAATAACAATGATGATGATGAAAGATGGAGAAGTATTCTCAAGAACCAGCTGCAGATTGGTGAAGACAAACTGACAGCTGCAGCAGCAGAAAAGCGAGCCCACAGAAAGCCAACAAACCAGTGTCAACATACAGATGTGACCGCTGCGACAGAGATTGCCACTCTCGTATCGGTCTCTACAGCCACAGGCGACGCTGATCAGGTCGAGCAGACAGCCCGGGCAGAGATAAATCTAAGGTCGGATATACTCTATCCACGGTCAGCTGTAACCGATGGAGGCCTACTACTACTACTACTACTGCTGCTGCTGCTGCTGCTACTACTACAACTACTTATATGAGAAAGAATAACATGTTCAATAAGTAAAGAGCTAGCAGTAACAATTATGTTTTAAAAATATGTTTTTGAAAATGTAAAAGAAGTAAATTAATCTGTAAAGAAAATGAGAGAGAGAAAAGGGAGTGAAAAGATAAGAGATATATTTATAGAATACATGCAGGTAATATAGAAAGAACGAGAGAAAATGGAAACAACTGTAACATATACACGAAGTATTTAATGAATAGTATGGTGTCACGCGTGTGGAGAGTACCCTGGGCGAGTGCTGGGTGGACGGCTAAGTGCGCTGTTTTTGGATGTTGATACCAAATGGGCAGTCTCCCAGGCTGGCAATGAGAGAGGATTCCTGCATGGTGCACACAACAGTTATCACTCTGTAACTACCAAAGTGCCAAGACTTTGACATGATCGACTAAGTGCTCGGAAAGTTGAAGTGCAAAGCGACGAAATCGGATCAGCAATGGCCGATGTCAGCTAGGTCTTTAGACATGTGGGAATCAAGTTGGATCTGACCCCCAGTCATCTATATTGTACAAGGTACACAGGCACTCAGGAGACACTAATTAGGTGTAAAATACCATGCCAGACACACCAGGTTGATTTCACTGACTCTCAGAGTGCAGTAAACTTGCATCTGCACTGTATGACCGGAATGAAGTTCAGGATAGAAATTTCTCACTGTCTGTTGACAACGGGCAGGTAAAAACATCCATGCAGGTCGCCGTTGTCTGCAGACAAAGAGGAGGATACAGAGATATGATGTTACTGTGTTCTGACTGTGCATGTGTAGTTTGCAGTGCCACACTGTTGTAAGCTTGAGTGAGATCAACGAACGACACTTTCGTGCGTGCAGGCGTGTGTGTGTGTTGTGTGTGTGTGTGTGTGTGTGTGTGTGTGTGTGGTGTGTGTGTGTGTGTGTGTGTGTGTGGTGCGTGCGTGCGTGCGTGCGTGCGTGCGTGGTGTGGTGTGTGTGTGTGTGTGTGTGTGTGTGCGCGCGCGCGCGCGTGCGTGCGTGTGTATGTGTGTGTGTGTGTGTGTGTGTGTGTGTGTGTGTGTGTGTCTAATGTGGATCTTGCCAGATGATAAATGGCCGGTTTTTTCTTGCTTATATACAGGTTGAAGTGATAAAAAAAACAACCCAACATTGTTGCAACAGCAATATTCCATTCTGATATAGACAGTACCTTCCATGACCTTGGAAAGTAGCTTGGAATTGGTTTATAACTCAGAGTTTCACTCCCAGGTTTACTGTGCCTTCGAAGAGGAGTTACCGTGAAATGACATGGTGGGAAGTATACTGATCCACACAGTCATGCCTTCTGAGCTTATAGACTTAATACATACACATTGTAAACGTTTCCATGCTTAATTCAAGCTTTAAGAAAAAAAAAGTCATGTCCAGGAGTTAAACCGGTGTAACAGCCCGTTCTTACCCGCCTCTGGAACTTACCCTGGGGTAAGTTTGGCTAGCCTGCTTTTTACCCCCCGGGGTCATTCTAGGACAAGCTAGAACTTACCCCCCCCCCCCCCTAGTTGGAACTTACCCCCCCCCCCCCCCTAGTTGGAACTTACCCCGCCCCTAGTTGGAACTTACCCTGGGGGGGGGGGGAGGGAGGGTCTCTTGAGTACCTGTGTACCTTAACTTGTACAATGCAGATGACTAGTGGACAGTGCCACTGACCACTGGTCATAACAGCTAATTAGTGTTTCCCGAGTGCTTGTGTACCTTGTACAATGTAGAATACTTGTGGTCAGTGCCACTGACTGCTGGTCATTATGACGATTATGAGATTTTAACTATTTCACAGCTAATTTTAGTCTCCCGAGTACCTGTGTACCTTATACAATGCAGACGACTGGTGATCAGTGCCACTGACCACGGTCACTATGACGTAAATCAAATATTTCGACAATATACAGTTAATCAGTGTCTCATGAGTGTTTGAATACTTGTGCAATGCAGACAACCAGTGGTCAGTGTCACTGACCATTGGTCAATTTAATGTATATCAGAGATTTTAAGTATGTTACACCTAAATTAGTGTCTCCTGAGTGCCTGTGTACCTTGTACAATATAGATGACTGGGGGTCAGATCCAACTAGGGGGGTGGGGGGGGGGTGGAAGTTCCAGCTAGTCCTGGAATGACTCCGGGGTAAAAGCAGGCTAGCCCAGACTTACCCCGTTCCAGAGGTGGGGTGGGGGGGGGGGGGGGGGGGTAAGAATGGGCTGTTACACCGGCACACTTCAGGATCATCAAAACGCCTTGCATATAATGACTTGTCAAGTTCACACTCGGCATTTTAATGTCATCAAAGGAAATCCATGAGGTGAATTTGACAGGTCAAGGCTACATACCTATCGAGCACGTCACATGCCACTTTAGCCCGCAGCAATATTGAGCATTGTCACGTAGAGTCCGTAGTCTTTTTAAGTAGTCTTTTTCAGTCGTGGATTTCGGAAATGGTCGAGACCGGGCGATAGTCAGGACATTACTCTTGCCTTACATGCCAAGACGCACATCAGAAATCTGACAATCCTCATATACACTGATTGACGACGTTCAGGTGAGGAAGACCGTTGTCAACTCCTGCGCGCACCATCGTTGCCAGCTACAGCCCTTTAATGATTGGAGGATGCAGAGAGAGGAAGGGGTGGAGCAGGTGCTTCCAGGTTTGGTCATGATTGGAATGCTCTCTGTGGTAGCTTTGCAAGAGCCAGTGCACCGGCTTGATGCGCCTGTTGTGTTCTCGTCAGATGCGCACAACAAAGAAATGAATCTGATCTGCCGGGTGGAGGCAGTACCAGTCATCATGCATGCGCTAGTCTAACCCACATCTTCGAGGTCATCTTTAAATGTGTTCCATGTGGTAATTTTTGAGTTGAAGGAAACCCATCTTAACAACAAATGTCTTCACCTCGCGGTTCTGGCCAGTTCTGCTGAATGTGTTTCAGCCACTGTTAACAGTGGCCATCTGCTGCCCTGAAAGGATTTCATCAGATTGGGAAAGTTGATAGTTTCTTGTATTTTTGGGGATATACAGACCAGTACCCAGCAGAAAGAACAAACTTACGCCCAGCATGTTTGTCAACGAAATTCCAGACTTTCTCGAATTTGTAATGACCTTCCAGGAACATTGTTATTGATCGTGACTTCAACTTCCATTTCAATAAGCCCACAGTTGGATACACGCCCGAGGTGTTAGAAATTTTAGATACTTTTGGACTCCAGCAGTCCGTGAATGAAATGACGAACAAACAGGGTAACATAGTAGACTGGGTAGTCTACAAAGACAGCGATCATCTTCTTAAATCCTCAACCGTTGACAATAACCTAGCATCGGATCATTATGCTGTGAAGTGTGAATTAGATATCGTTAGAGGCCCGCCGTTCCGAAGACTTACAAGGAAGTTAGGAAAATTTCTGCTATCAATATAGAGGCTTTCAAATCTGATCTGACCACGGCCATACCGAGCGAGCCATCGGCCTGTCAGCTGACCTCTGCCCTCCGTGCCACGCTTGATAAGCACGCTCCAGTGAGCAGGCGCTTGATCACTGATCGCTCACTGTGTCAATGGCACAACACAGTGGGTCCCGAGTTGTCGAGGCCAAGCAGGAGAGGAGGGGGCTGAGAGGCGATGGCGCGCCACGGGACTGACTGTGCACAGGGAAATATATCAAACTGCGAGAAATCATGTTACTGACATTGTTCATCAAGCAAAAACTTTGTCTATTCTTCAAAGATATTGGCCTGTAATACGGCCAAGCAACTATTCAATGTCACAAATAGTCTCCTAGGCAAAATCAGCTACTCCCCCTTTCCCACCATCTTCCAAACTCAAGAGCTCCCTCAGAAATTCTTAGAGTTTTTCAATGGCAAAATTGACACTATCCATGAAAAGCTAGATTCTACTGCACCTGTACATTCTCTGAATGACAAAGTTTACCGTGGACCTCCTTGGCTTGTTTTAGCCCTGTTAGTCAAGACTATGTCAAAAAAACTTTGTTGCGATGCAGCCCTAACTCAGTGAACTTGATGCCATCCCCACTAACTTGCTCTTTCAGTGCATTGATGACGTCCTACCCCATCTTACTCATGTTATCAATACCTCTTTGTCCTCTGGTCACGTTCCTGAAATCTTCCAGTCCGCAGTGGTACGTCCATTGATCAAGAAACCTCTTTAGATAAAAATGTTTTAAAGAATTATCGGCCTGTATCAAATTTGTCATTTCTAACAAAATTAATTGGAGAAGATCGTTTTGGAACAAATTCTAGAACATCTCGAAAAGAATCATCTTTTGAATCCTCATCAGTCTGCTTACAGACAAGGCCATAGTTGTGAGACAGCACTCCTCCGTATGGTCAATGACCTCCTCTGCGGGCTTAACGATGGGAATGTTCCTTATTAGCGATGTTAGACCTCTCCGCAGCATTTGACACGATCGATCATAATATTTTGTTCTCACGGCTCCAAACTTCCTTTGGATCAAAGACACAGCTCTCGACTGGATTATCTCTTACTTGACTGGACGGACTCAGACAGTGTGTGTACAGGGTAGATACTCAGACAGTTCTCCTCCTAGTACGGTGTGCCTCAGGGTTCTGTACTGGGCCAGTCCTTTTCTGTGCTGTAGCTAGTCCTGTGTCTGACGTCATCAGTGGTCACGCCATGTCGCATGAGAGCTTTGCTGATGATACTCAGCTTCATCAGTCGGCTCCCATTGCTGAAATGGACTCACTGATTTCTCGGACGCAGGGCTGCATTGCAGACCTGAAGGACTGGATGACAACCAACAAACTACAACTAAACGACGACAAGACGGAACTCATGTTCGTGACAAAACAGCCTAACCATCCTTCTCTGCCTTCAACTGTCACTATCAATGACTGTACTGTCTCTGTCTCCACCTCTGTCCGCAGTCTAGGGTCATTCTTGACCAATCCCTCACCTTTGAGAAACAGGTTTCAAATATTTGCAAGACTGTCTATTTAGAATTAAGAAGAATCAGCTCCGTACGTCACCTTCTCTCTACAGATGCTACAAAAACTCTTATTTGTGCATTTGTCTTATCTAGAATAGATTACAGCAACTCACTTTTGGCCGCCTTCCAAAATACCTGATAGAGAGATTACAGCGAATCCAAAATCATGCAGCCCGAGTCGTCTGTAGAGCAGGAAAATATGATCACATTTCGCCTCTACTTCACTCTCTTCACTGGCTATCTGTCTCAAATCGTAATTCGTGCAAAATCTCAACTCTCACTTTCTCCGCTCTCTTTGAAAATGGACCTTTTATCTCACAGATCTCCTTAAAATCATACACCCCCTCTCGACAACTACGCTTCTGTGCTGACGACCGCCTTCTACGAATGACTCGCTTCAGGACTACTACTGGTGAAAGATCTTTCTCTTTCAAGCTCCAGCGACGTGGAACAGACTGCTAGACTCTCTCAAACATTCAGAATCTATCCCTTCTTCAAGTCTAAACTTAAAACCCATCTATTTTCCTCATAATTAGTCAATGCTGTGGGGGAGGGGAGGGAGGGGGGAACAACCTAACTCATAGCCGTCTGGGCCTTTTCAAATGTAGTGTATGTGTATGTTCTCCATTACATGCATTTGTTTGTATGACTGAACGTTATAGGATTCAGTGGTTTGTAGTGATACTTGAAAAATAAGTGAATGTCACACTCGTAGGATTAGGATTTGTTTGTTATTGTAGTAATAGTATTTGTAGCTAGGTGTAGGGTGTGCTATTGTATATAAGAGGGTGAATGTAGTATGACTTTGTAAAGCGCTTAGAGAAATTCGTTTGATTAAGCGCTATATAAGAAACCATTATTATTATTATTATTATTATTATTATTATTATTATTATTATTATTATTATTATTATTATTACGTTCACACCTTGCTGGATAATTTACAGGCATGACTTTCTCTCCCAAAGAAGAGAGGAGAAACGGTGATGCGTGCTGCCTTTAATCTTCTTTAACTGAAACGTTTTGCAAGGATGCACAAAAGCCTGAGCATGACACATTTTTTCGGAAAAAAAATTCCATCTGGAGATATTGATTGCCTTGTCAGCCACATGTTTTTTTCTTCTGCTTTGCTTGAAGTGTATCTCCAATATCAGTCCATGTCTCCCTGGGCTTTGTGACTTGTTCTTAAGAATGGTTCAAAGCGAAAACCAGAGCCGTTGTCTAAGTGTCAGGTAGCGACTGACTGTGGACCATGTTTTTTGAAAGAAGTGTGAATGGAATACTTTTTCTGCCCCATATTGTCTTGGTTGATGCGATGTGGTAATTGTTGGATTGTACCAACATTCCAGTATATACCGATATGCCAACAGTAACGATAAAATGGCGGAACTGATATGGGCATGCAACACAAATCTCTTAATCTGTTTAGAGACATCAGTTGCAACTGCCTCATAAGTTGAAGGAGAGACAAGAGCAGGTCACGCCGAGAACCAGTTCCTGAATTCAGGAAATAAATGAATTTGGGTATGAATTTCAGACCCAGATAGGTAGGAAGAGGAATTACTTTCTCGAGAGAAGGTTGACTTTCCCAACTGTTTCTCTGGTATTCATGATCTGTTTGCAAATCAAAAAGAAAATGTTATCTGCGAAGTGTTTAGACATGTGATGACTGTTGGGAACTGTATTGTCTAACGTCAGCCCTAGGTAATAAATATTGGCACCAATAGCTTCAAATCAGTTAGGCTAAAATCTTGCTGGCAATCTAAAAAAAATAACTATAATAATAATAATAATAATAATAAAATGAATTGTTCAATCTAAAACCTGTATCGAAGGTATCATGATGTACTGTCCTGGCAGCCTTTGCAACAGTGATTAAAATTCTAGAGGGACGTATTGTACTTCAGAGTTCTAGGCATTGGTTGTATAAGTCAAAAAGTAAAATAAAATAACATAAAATAGTGCGACTCATTCTGTTGGCCCCTGGAGCAAATTTGACAACAAGGGGTCGCACAAGATATTCACGAAGTTAAAAGCAATGGCCAGATTCAGGTCCAGGTAACCATACAAATCTGGGGAAGTTCAAATAGAAAACCGTCAATATGCAGATCTCAAAACTGTCGTATCAATTTGCTTTTTAAATGAGACTGCATTTGTGGCAATCTTGATGGCAGCCGGCAGTAAGTTCCACAGCCGTACAGAACTAGGATAAAAAAATGTAATGGCTGTCAATATTTGATGCAAGTATGATATAACATTGACCGCCACTCTGTGCTACTTTTATTCAATACTATTGTTTCCATTGGAATATCAATTAGTTTAGCTTTGCCTTTGAAGAAGATATTAAGTTTGATGAAAGATCTTCTCTCTTCTAAGAGTTTCCATTCTAACTTCCTCATGTTCTTCCTAGTATTCCCATTTTCTCTGATATGGTTCCCTGTTACGAACGTGCTGCTCTCTTCTGGATCTTTTCGAGGTTATCGATGCCTTTAGATGGTAAGGATCCCAGACTGAGCAACCGTATTCCAGTACTGGTCTAACCAGTGTTTTGTAGCAGTTGTCTTTAACCTTTGGGGGCAGTCGTTGATATTACAGTATAATAAAGCTAAGATGTTACTTGCTTTC
>CM031624.1:34487411-34520908 GCA_018398815.1 Conus ventricosus | reverse complement strand
GCACGCGTGCGCTCTAAATGAGACTCTGTGCTGAATTATGTGCTTATAATGATTTAAACGATGGTGCATCTAATGATGTGTAATTAACGCAAACATGAAAAGAGGTACAAGAGAAATCCTATGATTTGCTCGGTATGAAATCTCATGGCAACGCAGTCAGATAAAGACAAAGGCTGATTACCACAGCAACGAAACAACATCAATAGTGTTTGTACGTTAATTGTTGCGTTTGACAATTTATCTACCCAATGCCTCTGTGTGTGTGCGTGTGTGTGTGTGTGTGTGTGTGTGTGTGTGCGTGCGTGCGTGCGTGCGTGCGTGCGTGCGTGCGTGCGTGTGTGTGTGTGTGTGTGTGTGTGTGTGTGTGTGTGTGTGTGTGTGTGTGTGTGTGTGTGTGTGTGTGTGTGGTGTGTGTGTGTGTGTGTGTGTGTGTGTGTGTGTGTGTGTGTGTGTGTGTGTGTGTGTGTGTGTGTGTGTGTGTGTGTGTGTGTGCGCGTACATGCGTGCGTGGGGGTGTGCGTGCGTGCGTGCGTGCGTGCGTGCGTGCGTGCGTTGTGTGTGTATGTGTGTGTGTGTGTGGTGTGTGTGTGTGGTGTGTGTGTGTGTGTGTGTGTGTGTGTGTGTGTGTGTGTGCGTGCGTGCATGCGTGCGTGGGGGTGTGCGTGCGTGCGTGCGTGCCTCGTGCGTGCGTGCGTGCGTGCGTGCGTGTGTGTGTGTGTGTGTGTGTGTGTGTGTGTGTGTGTGTGTGTGTGTGTGTGTGGGGTGTGTTGTGTGCGTGCGTGCGTCGTGGGGTGGGGTTTTGGGTGTGTGTGTGTGGTGTGTGGGGTGTGTGTTGTGTGTTTTTGTGGGTGCGTGCGGGGCGTACTTTTGCAGGCTGTGCGTGTTTTGTGTGGGGTGTGTGTGTGTGGTTGGTGTGTGTGTGTGTGTGTGTGTGTGTGTGTGTGGTGTGTGTGCGGGGTGTGCGTGAGGGCCCCACGCGCGTGAAATGTGTACTAGTGTGCGAGTTGTGTGCGTGTTTTGTGTGTGGGGTGTGTGTGGGTGTGTTGTGTGTGTGTTTGTGTGTGTGTGTGTTGTGTGTTTGTGGTGTGGTTTGTGTGTGTGTGGTGCGTGCGTGCGTGTGTGTGCTGTCTGCCCTTTCTGCCTGCGTGTGTGTGTGTGTTTTTTGGGGTGTTTTGTGGGGTGTGTGGGTGTGGGTGTGTTTGCCCCTGGTGGGGTTCGCGCCGCGCCGCCCGCCCTTTGTGTGTGTGTGTTTTGGTGTGGGGTGTGGGGGGTGGTGTGTGTGTGTGTGGTTTGGGGGGGGTGGTGTGTGTGTGTGTGTGGTGTGTGTGGGGTGCGTCCGTCGGGTGGGGTGTGGGGTGTTGTGGTTGTGCTGGTGTGTGTGTGTGGTGTGTGGGGTGTGTGTGTGTGTGTTGTTTTTTTTGGGGGTGTGTGTGTGTGTGTGTGTGCGTGCGGTGCGTGGGGGCGCACCGCGTGTAGGGGTTTTCGTGTGTGTGTTGGTTTTGTGGGGTTTTGTGTGTGGGGTGTGTGTGGTGTGTGGTGGTGTGTTTTGTGTGCCCTTTGTGTGTCTATGCGTGCCCTGTGTGTGTCTTTTTTGCGTGTGCGGGGGTTTGCGCGCGCGCGCGCGCGCGCGCGTTTGGGCGTGGTGTGTGTGTGTTTTGGTGTTTTTGGGGTGTGGTGTGGGGTGTGTGTGGTGTGTGTTGTGGGGTGTGTGTGTTTGTGTTTTTGGTGTGTATGGCGTGCGGCTGCGTGCGAGCGTGCGGGGCGTGGGGTGCGTGCGTGCGGGGGCGTGCGTTTTGGGGCTCGGGCGTTTTTTGGTGGTGTTTTTGTGTTGTGTGTGGTGGGGTGTGTGGTGTGTGTGTTTTGGGGTTGGGTTTTGTGTGTTGTGTGTGTGTGTGTGTGTGTTGTGTGGGGCTGTGCGTTGCGTGGGGGTTCGCACGCGGTGTATTTTACGTGGGGTGCGTGTGTTTTGGTTGTGGGGTTGTGTTGGTGTGTGTGTGTGTGTGTGTGTGTGTGTGTGTGTGTTGGGGTTTTGTGTGTTTTGTGTGTGTTTGTGTGTGTGTGTGTGTGTGTTGTGTGTTCAAAGCTGCAGAAGTAAAGACTTTGTCCATTTGGGGGTTGGGGGGAATTTAAAAATTTGGGAATAGATCCTTCTTGCCGGGTTTTTGTTTAAGAGTTCCTTACCTGCTTATTCAGCACACACCTTAACATTTTCTTAATAGAAAGATGTCATTTCTCTAAAAACCCCAGGAAAGCTGTTGTCAGGTCACATTTGGCATGTAGAATTGGGCCCCACTTGTTTGCCCCGGGGAAGACGGATTTTTTAAAAGCGGCATGATAATTATGTAAATTAATTGAAACTTCCTTTACTTATCGTGACCGCACAAACCGAGGAAGAATTGCTACTCATTAAGCCATCAAAAATCAAAAAGAAAAATTTTGGGTGATTAAAGTTAAAAAAAAAAAACCCGCTTTCCCTGTGAGATGGCGGAAGATTTTGAAAAAAAATTTTCTCTGCTGTTTTTTAAAATTTCTGGATTGAGTTTCCCGATCTTTTTGGGTTTCAGGTGCATGCTGAAAAACATGACGAACGTGAAACTCCCAACTTAAAAATGTTTTTCCCGGCGCATGACAAACGTTCCTTGAATTACTGTGGGGGCAGGATGCTTTTCCTGGACGGGAAATTTTGTGAGTCCCCTCCCATCGGGTAACAAACCCCCCTTTGTCTGTAAACTGTGATCAGGATCGGGTCAAGAGCTTTTCATGGCCCAAGTGAAACTTTTAGTTAAAAAATAAAGGAACAAAATTATTTTTGGGATTCATTTACCCCTGATGAAATGGGGGGCGGGAAAGTTTTTTTGCATTTTTAATTTGGGCGATAACTTTAACTAAAAAATAGTTGTCAAAAATTTTTGGGTTCCTCGGGAAAATTTTCCGGGGTTTTGCCTTGTGACAGCTAGGTGCAGTGATAAAATGCCAAACGTCTCTTATGAGAGTGTGAAGGGTTTTAACAGAGTATTAAAAAAATAAAGAGTGAAAAATTCGGGGGGAAGGGAAAGGGGAAAGTGTACAGGGAAAAATGGGGAAAAATTTAAAGGGTTGGAAGGTGGGGGGATTGGGGGGGGGGGGGGGGGGGCCCAAACTTCCAACCCCGCAAGGGGTAACACAGTCCACTCACTCTTTTTAAAACCTCCCACAAATACAACCCACACCCCTGATCGTCCCAATACAGCCACATAAATTGGTATGGCTTTTTCATGAAGAAACCCTCAAGAACAAACAAACATAAAACCCCCCCCCCAAAAAAAAAAAATGGGAAAATGAAATGAGGTAGGGAACAGTAAACAAATAAACCGAAAAAACAAGGGGGGATTTTTGCTCCCAAAAAAAGCCAAAGACAGAGAAAAATTTTTTATTCAAAACGGGAACGGGCCTTTTTAAACTTAAAAAAAGTAAATAAAAAATAAAAAACCCGAACAATCAAAGGGGGGAAAAAACAACGCAGTAAACAACTGAACGGCCCTTCATAAAATCACTTGGAAAAGTTTTGGACTTAAGGAGGGGGGGGGGGGGGAGGGGGGGGGGGAATTTTTGAAGAGGGAAAAAAAGGAAACATGAAATTAAGAAAATATGTTACAGATAAAAAACTCTTCACAATTTTTCCTTTGGGGGAAACCATCGCAACCCTCCGCAAAAAAAAAAAAAAAAAAAAAAAAAAATTCCCTTTAACAATTGAGCCATATAAAGGTATCATTGATCCCTTTTGGGATCAAAACAAACACACAATGCGCTTCCAAAGCTCGACCCAAAAGGGGATTTTCCCACTGTAAAAGGGGAAAAAAAACCTTTCAAATTGCTAACCCGAAAAATGAATGAGCCCCTTTCCCTTTCCTAATGATGCCAAAAAGCCCAAATCCCATGAAAAACCCCATCATCGGGCCAAAAACGAAAACTTAACAAATTCCCAAAAACCAAGCAAAATGAAGAAAAAATAAGAACGGAGGTCATCATGAAAGCAACGCATAAAGGCCAAAAAAATTCAAAACTTTTACTTTTCATCGACTTTTCACGAAAAATGACGATAGAGAAGGGTAAAATTTTCCCACCCCCTGTACACTTCTCTACGATTAAAAAAAGATTCCATTCTGCCCTTTTAATACTTCAGGGGCAGCGGGCGCCCTAGGGTTTTTTTCCCCTACACCAGTAAAACCCTCATTGGGGGCAGCCGGGCCGGAAAAAATCAAACACCTTTTGGCAAAGCTAAGAAACTAAAAGCAATATCACAGAGACGCGCACAAAAGGGGGAATAAAAGTCACTGTGGGGGTTCACCCTTTTTCCGTTTTGGGTTTTCAGTGTTTCTCCTTAACTTCAAAATCGGAGAGAAGAGAGAGAGAGAGGAGAGAGGGGAGAGAGAGAGAGAGAGAAGAGAGAGAAAAGAGAGAGGAAGGGGAGAAGAAAAGAGAGGGGAGATCAAACCACAACCCTTTCTTTCAAATTAAAGGATTGAAAATTTTGGCAGAACCAAATTTTTTCCAATCTGCCCTTGCTAAGCTCCCTTAAACAGTGAGATTTGAGAACAAAAAAAAAAAAAGGAAAATAAAAAGAGAAATGAAAAAAAGGGAGAGAAAAAATTTACATGCCCCACGTGATTATGGAGTACATGGTTCACACACAAACGAAACCCAAAGGCCTGGAAAAAGGCATGCTTTTAACACGCAATCAAAAAATGCAAAACATTAACAAAAAAAAAAAAAACTTTGGGGGGGGGGGGGGGGGGGGGGAGTGGGGAAATGGGGGTGAATTTTTGGGCAGTGGTTGGGAAAAAAAAAAAAAAAAGGTGGTTAGACAAACTGTGACTAAATGCAGAAGTTTGCTGTGTATTTGTAATTGTTGCTGGATTTTAGCGCCAACGGGGAAATGATGATGGGAAATGGAAAGGGCCTGAAACAAATACAGAATTCTAAGGAAAAAGCAATTCTTCCACCGAAAAGGATAGTTAAAGGCATCACTTATTGAAACGGCTAGTGCGTGACAACGACACACATGGTTTAGCAAGTAAATTTTAATGTGACTGCTGCAAAACACTTCATGAGACCATTTTCCCTCAAAGAGTTTTGACATTTTTTTTAGGGCCTTTTTAAGGGGGTGGCATTCCAGGGCAAAAATTTGGCTCGGGAGAGGGAGTCCCAAATGGAAAAACCCTTTAAATGAAAAAATTTTGGGTTTTTAACATGTCGATCCGAGTACGGGGTAAAGGGAAATTTGGGTTGGGGGATTATGTCGACACAAACCCCTTGGGTTGAATAAATCTCTGAGGAAATTTGGGGGCCAGATAATCGTGTACTTTAGAGAGAGAGAGAGAGGGGGGGAAGAGGAGGGGAGAGAGAGAGAGAGGAGAGAGAGAGAGAAGAGAGAGTAGAGAGAGAGGAGAGAGAGAAAAGGGGAGAAGAGAGGAGAGGAGAAAAGAGAAAAAGAGGATAACAATTTTTTTTTGCCAAAAAGATGGAAAATTCTTTTTCGACACCCACAGCCCCCTATACCGGGAACAACACACACAAACCCCACACACAAACACACAAAACACCACAAAACCACACACACACACACACACACACACACACCACACACACACCAAAAACACACACAAAAACACACCCCAACAAAAGGCGAAAAATGCCTGTGTAAAACCATAGTAAATCAATCCCATCAGAAAAATTCTTCATGCAACAAAAAACACTCTCCCCCCCCCCCGCCCCCCCCCCCCCCCCACCCATAAAACACACACCACACACACACACACACACACACACACACAACCCCACACACACACACAAACACACACACAAAAACACACCCACAAAACACCCACACACACACACACACACCAAACACACACACAACCACACCACCCCACTACAAATACAGGGTTCGTGCGCAGCTAACATTACACATCCCCCCCCTTTTAAAAAACATGGAACCTAAAATTTAAAAGGAGCATCATCTCACCCATTAAAACAAGCAACATACTCAAATCAAAAAAAAATTAAATTTTAAAAAATTTGAAAAAATAAATATATATTTAAGACCAGGCTTTCCCTTGATACATACGATTTAAAAACACCACACAAAAGCGTGGGGCCCCGCCACACAAAACACACACACACACACACACAACACACACACACACACCACAACACAACACCCCACACACACACAACCCCACACACACACTCACACACACACACACACACAAAACACACCCCAAACACACACACACACACACAAAACACACACACACACAAAACCCCACATGCACATGCGCGCGTGCGTGCACAAAAAAACACACTCACACACACAGCACCAAAAACAAAACACCCACGACCCCACGCGCGCGCACCACCCCAAAATTTTTTTTAAAAACCGCAAAGATAAAAGTAGCGCCATCACTTTTCATCAGGGTGCATGGACGGATCCTTTTTTAAAATCTGATGGCCCGGGGAGGAAGATTTGGGGGGGGAGATCCGGGTCTGCCCTTGCCCTGACCCCGATCTGCCAAACCCTCACCGACCTCCGAAGTCCAGCTCACTGTGCAAGGGGTGTGAAGGGTCACCGGGGATTCCCCTGCAAAACTTCTCACACTTTCGCTCGTAGAGACGTGGGGGCCCGGGCACGTCCCCCCGGGATCACATCCCTCGCTGTGCGAGTGATTTGGTCAGCTTCCCGACATCCCCCCCTCCCCCAGACGCCAAAGAAGCACAGACTGTTTAAAGGGTTTTATGGCACTCTGCCCCGTGCGGGGAAGAACAAAATGCGGAGGGCTGGGCTGACCTTAAGGGGCCCTACTTTTTTCCAAAAAGTGAAACCCCTGGTGCCCTTTTTCACTAGAGCAGCCGTGTTCTCTGCCCACCCAGCTTTTTTGTCCTAGGGGAGCCAAGGAATTTGAATTGTTCAACAATCTCCACCTCTTCCCCTTTTTGATCGGGGAATGGGAGTGTGGGGTGGTTTTTTTCCCTTTCCAGAATTTCCGACGATCAGCTCCTCGTTTTGCTGACTTCAGGCACGGGTGGGTTGTTGCACACCGGGGTGACCATCCGTTCACTGACCCCTTTTAGGTTTCCCCTTTTCCATAAAACAATCTTTCCAAAACAGAAAATTATCGCCCCCTGAGAATTTGACCTGGAGACCCCTTTTTCCTTCACTTTCTGCAGTAAAGGGGTTGAAACAGGGGTGAACAGCGCAGTTGAAAGAACCCAAGCCCTGAGGTGCCCGTGTTGGCCCCCAAACCCAAAAGGGGACCAGATTCACAAGCACTTAAAATTTCTTCACCCGCTTTTGTTTTTTCATTTAGGAAACTGAACCCCCACGGAAAGAGATGTGGGTTCACAAAACATCTGAAACAGCTTGGAAAACATCATTTGGGGGCGATGGTTTTAAAAGCGTTTGAAAAGTCAAGGAAAAGAAACCTCAACATAGGGAATTTGGCCTCTCCAGGTGTTTTCAAAAACCCGAGTGCAGAAAGGTGTTTTTTCGCGTCCTCTGTACTTCTGTTCACTTAAATGCGAATTGAAAGGGGATCCTGGGGGCTTTGGTCTGCTCTAGGGCCGACGCAAAAACAATTTTTTTCCAAAGCACTTGAATGGGAGGGGAGGCCCGAGCGATGGGTTTCGATAGTCATTCACCCTTTTTGGGGTTGGGTTTCGGGGGGAAAGGGGAAAAAACATTTTTGTTTTCCCACTTTTTGGGGGATGAGGAAAACCGCCCAAAGGATTCCGAAACAGCCTTTGAAAACCCCGGGAGCCAGAAAAGGCACATTTTCCCTTCAGGCCCCGCCACTGATGTTGGGGGGCCCCCCTCGAAACTGCGAGGGTTGACCTTTTTGAAGCAAATTCCACTCGGCGTCAAAAAGTTCAAAGGGGTGTACCCCAGGCATCTGTTTTTAACCTGCCCCCCGCATGTCCCTGCTGTTCCATAGGGGAAATTCGGGGCCGGGGCCAAAAGCGGGTGTAGAATTTTTAAAGGTCCTCAGCTAGCTGCTGCGGATCATCCCCGGTTTATGTTCTTCTTCCCCGGGCCTGTATCCTTCATGGCGTTGACACTCGCCACATTTTTGCCTTGATTTGCGGGAGCCGAGAGAGGCCTCAACCTTCTCGCGGTACGCTCCCGGGCCCCTCTGGTCACCTCCCTGCTGACTGCCTTCGCAAGCCCCGGAAAAGCCTGTGTGTCTTCTTCTCTCAGCGGGGCTCGGGGCTTTTTCAAAATGTCCCTGTGTCCCCAAATAAACCGGGGGCTTCCTGTTGGGGTAAAAGGTGACTTCTTTCTCGGGAACCAGCATCTCCGTGCAAAAAGGGATGTACCCTGGTCACAGTGCCAGCGCCTCACCGGGGAAGACGGGCCCAAAGAAGAACACTTTCCAGTCAGTACAGTCAAAGCACCTTTTCAGCAGCTGAAAAGCATCTGCAGTCCACTTCTTGATCCCTTCCCTTTTGGCTTGCTGGTTTTGAGGCGTTGCCTGTACCGGGGCCCCAGCTGCCCCCTTTTTTGGGTTTGGGACCCCCGCCCAGGGTGGCAGATTTCCTGCTCATGTAGGCCTGGGGGATTTTCCCCCAAAACCCAGGTCCGGGGTGCGTCCCGCACGCCCTTGCACTTTTAAAAACTTTTTTGGGAAAGTTTGGCAGCACTTTTTTCAGCTACACGGGTTGAAGTCCCCCCCAAATCAGGCCACAGAGTCAGGAAAAAACTCGTTTCTTGTGACGGGACAACCCCCCTGATTTTGTGCGGCATTTTTTTGGTTTTAAGCTGGGGGGTGAACAAAACAAAAAAGAGAGAGAGAGAAAAGAGAGAGAGAGAGAAGGGAGAGGAGAGAGAAGAAAAGAGAAAGAAAAGGAAGGAGAAAAGAGAGAGAGAGAAAAGAGAGAGAGAAGAAAGAAGGCCTCTTAGTGGATTTTAAACGGGGGTTTAATTTTTTGGGGCGGGCCCTCTTTCAACTGCCCCCACAAGCACCTAAAATAAAATTTGAAAAGGGAAGCTACAAATATTTGATTTTGTTGTCCGGCATATAGAAATTAAAATAAACTCAAATGAAAAAGGATTTATTAGGTCGGGCATTTCAAGGGCATTCAAAGCACAAATTTTTTGGATAGTGAGAATATTTTTGGAAAAATTTAAAAACCGAAAGAATTTCGTACAGAAACCCCATTTAACACAAATGTGGATCCTTTTTGGGTTTTATCCAGCTCTTTACTGAAACTTTGGGGGGCCTTTCGCAGGTCTATATTTAGTAAATATCATTTAGATAAGGTTACACACGCTTTTTGGAAAATTTTAAGGCCCCGAAAAGATGTGAACTGTGCCCTTGAAAACTGAAACAAAAAACACTCTCACTGAACCACCTCGAAAGCTCGAACATTTTGCTTGCAGCCCTTTTTACTGTGGGAAAATTTATATTTAGGGGGCCCGGGGGAAATATTGAATGAGTAAAACTTGAAGGCGGAAAAAACCCAAAACTGATTTTCCCCCTCATAAAAAGCAAGCAAACAAACAAACAAAAACTAGAAACACCGAATACCGGGGGGGGGGGGGTAAAGTAATTTAAAAAAAGCAAAAAAGCCCAAACGTTTTCCCAATGTGGGTATGCGGCACAAGCGTCTTCCATAGGGGGTTTTGTGGCACCCTGGCCCTCTCTAGCCTAGCATAAAATTGCGGGTACTAAAAAGGCCGAGGGGGGGCAGTAAAAACCTCTGGAAGAAGACTTTTTTCATTTTTAATGTCGAAATTTTTCCCGCTCTGAGCTTCGCCTTTCTCTCTCCTCCCTTCCCCTCTCTCTCTCTTCTTTTCCTCTCTCTCTAAATCATCTCTCTCTCTCTCTCCCTCTCTCTCTCTTCTCTCTCTCTCTCTCTCCCCCCCCTCTCTCTCTGATTGGTATGTGCGCCTATCTTTTTAAATCTTGCTGCATCCATCTATCCAGCTTCTGTCGGGCATCCGGCATTTTGTCTGCAGTCTGCCCTGTTTGTATATCAAATGGTGAAAAAAATTTCGGGTTTTAGTTCTCATTTTTTTACGGGAAATTTTGATCAGTAAACTGTTTTTTTGGGGAGATTGCTAAACCTGTGTGTGTTTTGGGGGGTTTTTGGGGTTTTTGGTGTGTGGTTTGTGTTTGTGTTGTGTGTGTGTGTGTGTTTTGGTGTGATTTTTTCTCCACTAAACCCCCTTCCTTCAAAGGTTTCCCTTTTTTAAGGGGGGGGTTGGGGTGAACAATGTAAATTTCCCACGAGAAGGAATGCCCCTCTTTCCCAAAATCCCCCTTAAACACAGCCGCAGCCATTGCCCCTCATGATGACGTCATGTTGGTTGATTTCGGGTTACGTCCGGGGAGGGGGGGGGGTGGGGGGGAGGGGAGGGGGGGAGGGGGGGTGGGGGGGGGGGGGAAAAGGGGGGGGGGGGGTTTTTTTGGGCACCCCGGGGTTTTGATGATGCATGCAAGGAAACAAACCCCGCAGAAAGGGAGTCCCCTAAAGGGGACAAAAACCCAAGATGAGGACACCCATGGAAAACCCAAACTCCCACAGCCATTGCTTTAGGGCGATTTTCGTGAACCCGCAGAATGGGGACAGCAACAATGATGTGGGGTTTTAGGGGGGAAACCCTTCCAGCGAATGTACACACCTGCCTTTCCAGTTTTTAAAAGGCAGGTGAACAAACACCCCACACCAAACACACCCCACACACACACACACACACACCACACACACACCCACACACACACACACACACACACCCCCCCACGCCGAAACAGCCACAACCCCCACAGCCCAGCCCAGAAAACACACACACACACACCCACACACACACACCCCCACACACCACACCACACAAAACCACACCCCACACACACCACACACACACAAAATAAGAATGTGACGCTCAAAAAGGGGGCATTCACACACTACCCGTAGAAAAAAATCATATCAAATATCCCATCATCATAAGGGGGGAAATTTAAAATAAAATTTTTAAGTTCATAAATTATTTTTTAAACGACATTTTGGGGTTTCCCTTTTATCTTTGTGACTTTAACCATATTTTTTAATGTTCTGTACTCACAATTCTCCGGGGCCCTGGTTTTTTAAGTCACTAAACGGTGGGAAGGGGACTCTTTTAAAAAAAGAAAAACAGACCATAAGTTTAAAATTTAAAAAAACGCACAATCAGGCAATATTTTGGATCTTCTGCTAGCCCAAACTTCAAGGGCCATGTTTTTTTTTTCTTTTTATAAAATTTATTTTTTATTATAATTATTTTTTATTTTTAATTATCATCTTTAAATTTATTATTTTTAAAATTATTATTATTTTATTTTGTTTTTAAATTATTATTATAATTTTTTAAATTATCACAAAATTTTTAAATATTATTATCACACATAAACATAAATTATTTTTTAACAAAATTTTTAAAGCCCTATCCTTGGCTAGGGCCAAGCTCAAAAGGCTTTCCCAATCCACCCTCGTTTACACAACGGGCTGTCAACCTGGGGGGGCCCCCGAAGAGCGCCAGCGGCCCCCTTAAATTCAACGTTTCCCCATTTTATCCAGTCAAACTTTCACTCATTTTCTTTTATTTCCCTTTTTTTCATTTTTTCCAAATCCCCACGCAGGGGCATTTATGTTAACGGGTCATCCATACCAAGGGCCAAATTTGGCGGCCTTCCCCGGGCCCGGGAAGTTGGGTAAAGGGATTTTCACGGGGTGAGAAAGGAAGCAAGCGTGCGCTCACACATGGAGCCTGGGTTTAAATGGGTCTAAATTCGAAGGACTGAAAGGGAAATAGATCAAAACCCAAAAGTTAACCCCGGGGGGGGGAAAAAAACAACAACCACTTACAAAAACCCCCCAGCGGAAATTCGAAGCCGCAACCCCGGGGTCACAAAAACGCGATGATAACAGTTAGAGGGGGGTTGTGCCTCTCCACACCACAGCATTAGACACACGTTTCTTTTTCCCCTTTCTTTTTGTGTTCCCTACAATGGGGTTTCCGGACCCCGGAAAAATCTAACCTGTTGCAAAATTTCAGAAAAAAAAAAAAAAATTCCCCCAAAGCAAGTCTCGTGAAGCCGTTTTCCCTCTTACGCCCGCCTTTTTCTACACTTTTTATTTCCGGCCCTTGTGTTAAATATGCCGTTTTTTCCGATCTTTAAGACTGCCGTAGAGCTTTGTCAAAATTTTTAGCTGTCTCTGTTTTTTCCCCACTTCTCTTCTTGTCTGTTCATGCAAAGGGCATCCCTTTGGGGCACATCCCCCGCTGACCCGTTTTTTCCTGCCCCAAGGGCAACTGGAGAAGGGACCACCTTTAGCCTTTTTGGCACAAGTGACTGTTAAAATTTTGTTGTGCCCTTTCAGAGCCTCACCAGGAAAACTTTGTTGCTCTCGGACAAAACCCAAGTTAATCGTCCGGGTGTTGTGATATTTCCCGGGTGCCTTTCTTTACTTAAAGCCTTTTTGATTCCTGAGAATAAGGGCCGCCCACGACAAAACCCCCCCAAAGCACGTATTTTTGGCAGGGCCCCCTGAACTCGGCCCACGTCATTCCCCCGGGGCCCTTTCCCCCCGCGTCCCACACTCCTGCGCCCAGTCTGTTTTGGGCGACCCCCCTTTTTCCCCTTTTCCCTTTTGGATTCCAATCCAAGCCTGCCCGGGTTTCGTTGGATACAAGGGTTTTTCCCTAGCGTGTGGGGCCCATCCCCCCAAATTTTTGGGTTTTTTTATCTCAGTTTCAAATTTCGACTTGTCTCATCCTGGGCCCACAGTTGTTTTGTTGGAGATGACTTTTCCCCCACCGAGTTTGAGGATGTTCGAGGGTCTATTGATTAACCCTCTTTTAGCTTGTTGGGGTGGGCTTGGTTTCCCCCCCCATGTTTTTTCTGAACCATAGAGAAGAACAGACCTTTACGTTTTGGTTGAAAATCCGGATCTTGTTTTCAGAGTGAGAGGGGTGTTGATCCCCCAGTCTGGCGCAGGGTGTTGAAAAGGGGGTTTTCTTTGTTGATAGTCCGGGTAAAGCTTCGTATCTCCTGTAAGTGATGTTGTCCCTTTGAAAAGTTTCCCCCAGGCACCCACCCTCCCGGGAAGTAATACAATTGGTTTTTTAATCCCGGGCAAAACATGTACGAATTTTACTACTTTTAACATGTAGGAACCCAAATTCATTTCAAATGGGGGGGGGGGGGGGGGGGGGGGGGGGGGGGGGGGGGGTGGGGGGGGGTTTTGGGGGGGGGGGGGGGGGGGGGGGGCCCCCGGCTTGAACTTCAAAAAAAGGTTTCAACCTTTCCCCTTGCCCCAGAAAAATGGGAATACCCCTAATTTAATCTAAAAACAAAATGTGGGTTTTTTTGTTGTTTTTGTGGTGTGTGTGGTGTGTTGTGTGTGTGTGTGGTGGTTTTGTGTGTGTGTGTGTGTGTGCGTATTTCGCGCGCGCGCGGGGCGTGTGTGTGTGTGTGTGGTGTTGTGTGTGTGTGTGTTTTGTGTGTGTGTGTGGTTTTAGGGTTGGGGTTTTCTTGGCAGCAAATTGCCACCAGAGAGAAGAGAGGGGGAGAGAGAGAGGGGAAGAGAGGGAGAGAGAGAGGGGAGAGAGAGAGAGAGAGAAGAGAGAGAGAGAAGAGAGAGGGAGAGAGAGAGAGAGAAGCTCTGGTAAAGACGGGGAAAAATTTGCCGTTTTAAAAAAAACAATAACAAAAAAAAACATAAAATCAAATGAAAAGTCGTACCCAAAAAACACAACAAGAAATGACATTAAATTTTTTTGAAATAAAAATTGGGGAAGAAAAACTACGGTTTTTTTTTTATTTGACCTTGGGCTGAAGGATTTTCTTGGCCCTGTTCTTTATGCCACACAGCGCTGTGTGGGGGACGTTCAGGGGGAGTATCCCCTTCGGCTTTATGACACGGGTGACCCTGCCAGGGTGGGGATCTGAGGATGCAAGCAGCGTGTTTTTCTTCTTCCCCTTTCAGCTGTACTGTTGTTCACTTTTTTTTTGCTATTTTTTCAGTAGGGGGGAAGGGGCCCTTGTGCCAGTATACAGTAGTACAGCAGCAAAAACATCAGTAGAAATAAATTTGTACATTTTAAAAGCAGCAACAGCAGCAGCAGTAATTTTTATCATTTGTAGCAGTAAACAGTATAAATATAGTAGGGATAATAGAAGTAATTTTTAGCAAAGCAGGCAAAATATTTGTAGTAGAAAGTATTTGTAGTAGTAGTAGTAGTAGTAGTAGTAGTAGTAGTAGTAGTAAGAATAGTACAGAAACAGTAGTAAACAGCAGCAACAGCACAGCAGCAATAGTATGTAGTATAGTAAGTAATAGTAGTAGCATACATAAATACAGCAGCAACACACCCGCAGTAGAATAATAGTAGTTTTTAGTAGGAGTATAGTAGTAGTATTTGTATATAGTGTTTTAGAAATATGTATAAAGTTAAAAGGCACAGCAAACAGTTTAAGGAGGAGGAGGGGGGGGAGGAAGAGGAGGGGAAAGAGGAAGAGGAGAGGAGAGGAGGAGGAGCAGAGGAGGAGGGACTCAGACCTTTCCCGCTTCACCTTTCATCCTGGGGCCCGCACTCCACGGCTTTACAGGGGTGCAGCCCACTCAAGCAGAAAAAAGAAATCAAAGAAAATCTGCCGAGATGAACCCGCTCACTTTGGCACATGGCCCTGTGCACCCTGCTCACTTAGGGACTTGGGGTGGGGCACCCTGCTCACTGTAGGGCACAAGGGGGTGCACCCTGGGTCAAATGTAGGCCCCATGGGGGTGTGCCCCCCGCCCCACGTGGGCCCCAAAAGGGGGTGCACCCTGCTCACTGTATCACATTGGGGTGTGCAAACCCGCTCACTGTAGGCACTTTGGGGTGTGCACCCTGCTCACTGTAGGCACATTGGGGTGTGCACCCCTCACTGTAGGGACATGGCCTTGCACCCGCTCACGTAGGCACATGGCGTGGGGCACCCCGTCACTGTAGGCACATGGCGTTTTGGGAAAACCCCCTTTACTGAAAGGGCCTTGGCGTGTGCCCCCCTGCTCACGTAGGGGACGGCGTGTGCACCCTGCTCAAAAAGTAGGCACATGGGGTGTGCACCCTGCTCATGTAGGGACATGGCGTGTGCACCCTGTCACTGTAGGGGACATGGCGTGTTTCACCCCCCGCCCCACTGAAAGGGACATGGCGTGTGCACCCTCTCACTTAGGCACATGGGTGTTCAAACCCCCTCACGTAGGCACATGGCGTGTGCAAAACCCTGCTCACCCGTAGGCACATGGCGGGGTGCACCCTGCTCACTGTAGGGACATTTGGGGGGTTCACCCCCCGTCACTGTAGGCAAAATGGCTGGCCCACTATAATGGGACAGGAAATGGAAACCAACAGACCAACAGGAAGACTTTCCCCCATCCACAGAGAGCCCCGGGAAGACACAAATGCAGAAATGCTGGGCCCCCAGTGAGACCGGGTTCCAGAAGATGGGCCCAAATGACAGATGCCCTGCAGGTAAAACATTCGTCTGGATCGGACACAAAAAGGAGGAGCGCCGGAGGCAGGAGTTAAATTCGGCCATCAAACCAATCTGAAAAAAACAAGCTGGCTTTTCGCCATTTTTCCCCTTGCCCCCAACGATCCCGGCCTGATGAAAAATCCGACTACCATTCCCCCGGAAAACGGGTTTGCCCAAAGCTGACCACGCCTACCCCCTACGGGGAAAAAACCCCTTTACAAGGGGAAAAAAAAATAGTTTATTAAAAAGCTGAAACACTATTCCCCTGGCCCTTTACCCAAGAGCATATAAACTCATCATCCCTTTGGGGAATTTTTAAAGCCAGAACGGGAAAAATCACACGTCCTCAAAAAGGGGTTTTAGCTCAACAGCCCAAGGGGGTTCTTTCTACTGGAATCCTCCCTGCACATGACCTTCCCATCCAAACCCAAATCCTTTTTTCGCCTTCCTAATCATAACAAGACGCATCAAAGCACCCTCGGGTCCAAGCCTGGGCGGATTTTATTATTTTTAAGGCAAAGGGGCACAAAGGGGGGAGTTACCAAAGCCATGTGTCGTGCAAGGTGTTTTGGGCCCACCATCGCCCCTTTCTGAAAAACTAGCTTAAAATAAGATACAGACACCCAGAAAAAAAAACAAGGAATAGCCTAATATGCCAAAGCAACTGAAAAGTCCAAGTCCAAAAGTGATGCCGCCAGACAAAGACGCCACAAGAACAGACAGGGGAATGGGAAAATCGCGGGGGTTCAGTTCCTTTTAAGTTTGGGGACAAATTGGGGATATTTCGCGAGACATTTTATGCGCTGCCTTAAAACGCGGGGCCCATAACACGAAAGCGTTAGGAAATTGGGTTTGAAAGAAAAAAAATGATCCCATTTAATCATTTTTTTTGGCAGAAAACGCAGAAATTTCCCGGGGCCTACCTTTGCGATGACACTCTGTATCCCTGCAAGTTTGGGAAATTTAACACTACCAAGAAAACTGCACAACTGAGCTTGGGAAAATGCGGATGCATGGGGTGTAAGGGGAAGGCTGGGAAAGAAACCAGTTTTTGGTTTTTTTTTACAAAAAACTTTTTTTTTTCGGAACCTTTGAAACCCTTAATTTAAACGTATGTTTTCAATATCGTTTGGGATCGGGGTCCCCCCCCTTTAATTTCGAAAGGGAATAGACTGTTTACTGACCAAAAAGATTCAAGACCGCTTGGGGGGCCAAAAAATTTTAAATGTCCCTAACCGGCCCTCAATAGTAAAAAAACAAGCGATCGAAACTGCTTCAAGTTTCCCCAATTGACCACCCCTTGATGACCTCCCAACCAAAAACGAAAGGGGGAAAGCCCGGAAGCTTAATCCCGGGTTGAGCAAAAACCCGCTGCTGACTCCATCCAAACAAAACACATGCCTCTGGGGACCCACGGGAGATTTGGAAAAAATCACGAAAATCCTTCCAGTCCCCCCGTGGGAAACCCAAAGAAAAATTACGCAAAAATTCAAGGGGGGTTCTATCTTTCACCCTACCAACGGAAAGGAAAAACCCGAAAATATGTTACAACCCCCCGGGGGCATTTTCCTTTTTCCCCCCCCCGCTGGGAAAAACCCCTGGAAAAGAATCCTGCCCCACAAATCTCAGTCAGCACCCAGAGCCAAACCCAAAGCGATTCAAAAGGGGGGGTTTGCAACAAATGTGGCATAAAATTTTGGGGGGCACGGCAACTACAAAGAAATGCCAGGAGCAGAATGTCAAACCTCTTCCAAAAACATTCGTGGAAACCCGACCCAACCCCGTTTTTGGGGACTGTCTCCGTGCAGGGTTGTTGAATCAAGGCCAAAATTTGGGGGTCCCCAAAGTTTCATCTCAATGGGGCCCAAAAAGTTTCATTACGGTATTCTTTCATGAGTGCCCAAAAAATGATGGAAGTTTAAACAACCCTTGCCTGTTTCAAAAGGGCGTCAAGGGCTGGGTGCTACCCTCCCCATTCATAAATTGGGGCTTTCTTTAGTTTAAGGATGCTTTTCCCAGATGGCGACATTGGGGCTGGCTTTTTAAAAATGGACTTACAAACCCCTTTAGTTTGAAAAAAACCAAATTAAAAAACCAAATTTTCCAGGAAGACACCCGCAAAACTTTTCCTTTTGCCAATGACTGCGCGTTAATTGCGCCACCCATCTGACCCTGCAAAGAGAATGGACCAGTTTTCCCAAAATTGGGGGTAACGGGCGTCTCCCCAATCACCGAAGGAAACTGAAGTGCAGCATTAACAACCCCTGCAATCCCCTAAACAGAGCCAAACATCCCCAGTCAATGGCCCGAAATTTACACAGACGAAAAAAGCTTTGTATACTTTTGGGACCCCGTAAATTTCGAACTTTCCACCATTGATAGGGAAGGGTTCAATATGAAAGGGAAAGGGCCCAATTCAAACCTTTTGGGAAATCTTCAAGACAAAGGGGAGGGGGGAAACGATAATAAGCCTGCAGACCCAACTTCAAAGTGTATCGTCTTTGGTTGTCATACCTGGCTGTATGCCGTAAACTTGGGGCAGTGGCAGTCGCCCTGCCCGGCAGGGTGGCTCTTTGCACATGAGATGTCTCTGAAACCCTTTCTGCACCTTTAAAAAAAGACAAGAAAAGTATCAGATTCAGAGGTTGGGTACCGAAGGGACACCCTTTGGGGGGCTGGGTTGTCTTCATCGTGTGGCTTTGGGTAAAAATGTCGAACAAATTGGCACAAGCGGGAGCTTTCCTTCGGCAGGCTTTTTGGGAAAAGAGTGTGGGATAGCGGGCGTCACTTTTAATTTCCAAGCCCGGCATTTTACAGAGCATTCGCTTCACCTCGCGCTCTTTAAAAGGGTGTGAGACCGGACACTGTACAGGGAAAAAAAATGAAAAACTCTGGATCCAAAACCCCCTCCCTGGCCCCGCGGGAAGATCATGGGCAAAACCCGCTGGGAGGACAGGATTTTTCCCAAAACAGAAATGCTCGCAACAAAGAAGCCTGGTAACGAGGGGCTGATTTATGAAAGCGCAGTTGAGGGTTTGGGGTTTTGGGATGTTGGGACGAAGGAAGAGACCACATCCAAAAATGATCTTCTTTTCAAAACCGGCAGCTGGAACAAGGAACCCTGGCGGCCACTCAAACCTTCAAAGACGCCCGGGAAAATTATCAAATTGCCCCAACTTGTGGCAACCCGCTTTCAGGCTGGGAAACCCCTTGCCACAACCCAGTGCCTGGCGACTTGGGTGTCCACAAAAGGGGTAAACCCGCTTCGAAAGAAGGTTTTTTCAGGGAAATTGGACCAGAAGCGCCAACCCGCAAAGAGAGGGGACCCCGACCCAGTGACAGCTGTTTGCATTCCCAGGAAAATGCGGAAAGTATCCCGTTTTGTCCCAAGCTTTGGGTTGCGCTCACCAAAGCAAAATCAAATGACGTCTTCTCCCACCACGACAGGCTTCCCAAATTTAGAAGGCCCATAAGAAAAACAACCACGTAATGGGAATAAAAAAACCCCCAGGACAAGAAACCCCCGTATGGAAAAAAATTTGGGTTTTCCCCCAAAAACCAAATCCCCCAAAAGGAAATGTGGCCCTTGCAAAAATTCTGGAAGGCAAGTATTCCCATGGGTGAAAAGAAAAGCGCTACAAAACGCCAACCCAAAATCTGGAATATCGCCGCAACCCTCCTGGGGAAAAACGTGTGCAAGATCGTTCAACCCTTTTCACACCATGATCCAAAATTTGGAGTGAAAGACTTTGAAACCCAGGGGATTTGGGGGAAAATGAAACAACAACGCGGTTTCGGGACACCCACACACACACACAACCCCACCCCACACACACAAACACATCCCCACACACCCCCAACAAACACACACACACACCCCACACAACACAAAAACAAACACACATGGGAGGGCTGTACTCTAAAGCTTCCTTTCATGAATTTTCCCTGCGCAACCAGGGCCCCAGAGATACAGGCAAACCCACAGCGGGTCAAGAAAATTTTAGCAAAACCCCCTCAGAAACTATCCATTAAGTGGAAGAAACTTGACTGTGGGTCCCCCGTCTTCCCAACCGAGGGCCCGCGGGAAAAATCAACTCTGGGTAGGGGCCGGGCGGGGGGAAAAACCCATATGACTTTTGAAGGGATTTCGAACCCACGACCTCCCAGCCGTTAGTCCCCGACGCTAACCACTTCGCCACGGGCCCGGGTTGGGGAAAGAAAAACTAATTTGTTCGTGGCGCACATCTTGTTTTTTTTTGTGAGTTTGGGGGGGAATACGCCACGGAAAAGGGGTTTTTACTGGAAAAATATATAAAAAGATTCACCTTTTACCACATTGTTCAGGAAACGGCCCTGCGAAACAAACGTTAACACATTTCAAAACGTATAAACAAGTTTTTTTTTTACTGTGGGGTACTTCTCCCAGAATGTGTTTTACCCTTTAAAAGTTTACAAATTTTTCCTTTTTACACAATTTGTTCAGACAGATCACATGTGAAAACAAACGTACACAATCATGCCATATGCGCGCATACCCTAAACACAGGCCGCACTTTCCCCAAACCCGCACATTTTGCCCCGTACACATTTTACACATTCATGCATGAAAATGCACAGACAAATTTCACAGGGCCCGCACCAAAAAAGGGGCGCCACACAAAACCCCAACCCACAAACACACACACAAAACACACACACACCCACAAAACACACACAAACACACACACACACACAACCGCGGGCATAGCCAAACAGTCTGAACCTTGGGTAAAATTGATGTGCCAATTTAGATATTTGCGTTTCTTGTCCATGAGCCCCTCTTCCCACCTCTCATTTTCTTTTGTTGGTTTTTGTAATTTTTGTTTTTTTTTCTTGTTCGTTCGCTTTTTGTTTGTTTTTTTTGTTTTTGTTTTTTTGTTTTTGTTTATTAACAAATTGGTCACGGGAACCCAACAATTCCCTGCGCACGTGGTCACATACCTTTCCCTAAAAAGGGGAAAGGGGTATGGAAAACCCGGGGCCCCAAAGACGCCAAACGCGTCCCCTTTTGGGCCCAAAGAAACTGGCACTGAAACCCCCTAAGAACAGTGAACGACTGCTGGTTTCCCAAACCCCGTTTTAGTTTTTCTGGGGGTTCCATCTTCCCTGGGGAAACCCCAAAACGTTTTGGCCCGTCTATCGACGTTTTAAAGGGAGCATGTGGGAATCGTTTTTCCCATTTCTTTCCCCGGGAAACCCGTGTTCTCAATCTTCATTGTGATAACCTTCCCCCGTCAGCATGAACGGCAGTACACTGAAGAAAATGCACAACCCCCTTGCCCCCCCAAATCGTTTGGGGGTTTTAACCCCCTTCCCTTTTGGGGCGTTATTTCTATTAATTAAATTATTTATTATTATTATTAATTATTATTAAATTTAAAAATTATTATTATTATTAATTTTTATCATCATCATCATCGTCATCAATTTTTATTTTTTATTAGTAAATAGTATTTTTTTATTTTTTAAAAAAATTTTTTAAATGAAACACATTGGGAAGGGACCTTCAGCGGTGTATGGGGATTCTTTAAGACTAATACATTTCAAAAGCCGTAAAAAAAACATGTTTTGAGCAACTGACCCATACGGATTTTTTCCCGCTTTAAAAACCTTCCATACGTCTCGGGGCTGAATGATCCCCCCCTCATGAAATTTTTACTGGGGAACTGGGCAAGTTCTTAAGCCAATTCCCCCACCAACCTTTTTGACTGGCCACAAATTTGGGGGTCCACATCTTTCCCAAAACTTGGGTTTTATTTTGGGGGGCAAGGGAAAGGGGCAAAAAAAAACAAACAGTCCCCCTCATCGAGCAGAAAAACCCAAAACCCCCAAAAACGGGAAAAACCCAAAAAATGGGTGTACGTCATGGGTCGGCCAGATCCTGCATCCTTGAGGGAAAAAGTAAACACCAACCCGAAAACCGGGCCGGTGCGTCGAGCAACCCACACCCTCACGGCAAGGTTGTTTTTTTTTAATTTTAAATTTCGGAGACAACAAGGGGGCCCCTGGAGAAACCCCCGGATTGACGGCAAAAGGGTTTCTTCCTTTAAAAAGGGAAAAATTTGGGGGCTCTTTGGCACCCACGACAATGATCAAACAATGGGTGTGCTTTCGAACAGGAAAAATTTTAAACATTACACAAAATTGGGGTTCCCGTTTTTTTTTGTTGTAGATCCCTCGATTTCCTCACCAAAACAGAAAAAAATTTCATCTTTTAACCACTAAATTCATTTGCAGGACGGAACCCCATAGTGGTTTAAATTTTATCGTGTATTACTCACTTTTTGGGGTGGGGGAAACACCACAAAAAGATTTCCCCCGACAACGTTTTTCAAAAAATGGATAGGCACGAACAAAGTTGCTGCCGGGTGACGTTTCGGGTTTTTGGGGTGCACGCTCTATCAGCTACCCCCCCATTGGCCCGTGGGTCATCCAGTTTCCCCCAGCTGGTTTTTTTTTTCTTTTTTTGTGTGGAGCCCCCTCAACGGGTTGGGGGGGCAAAGCGGTAGGGGATAGCATTCGTCTTGTACTGGCAAAAGATTGGATTTGCTTTTTTTATACCCCGTCCTCTAGACCTCACGCTGTGTTTGGGGGTTAATACGTATCCCAGGCCCAAGCCCTTTTTAAATTGAAACAAAAATTTAAACCCTTTTATTTTCCCCTTCTTAATTTTAACCCTTTCTTTGGGGAAATTATTGAACAAAAATGGAAAATTTTAAAAAATGAAAAGAAACCGTCTTCCCCCTTTTAAAACTTTTCCCGTGTATCTTAAAAATTTAAAAAGTTCAAAAATAAAACAACCCCCCCCCCCCCCCCCCCCCCCAAAACACACGACAAAAAAACCAAAGTTTGCTAATTTTTTTTAAATTTTTCCCTCTGCACATGTCAATACACTATGGTTCTCATGCTGATTTATTTTCTGATGTATTTTGATCTTAAGGGTTTTTTTTTTGTTCTTGGGTTTTCGTTTGCTTTCCCCATTGGGTTTTTTAAATTTTCCGATTTTTTTTTACCAAACCCTTTTTTGTATCATTTGCCATGGGGCCCAAAAATTTTAAAATAACTTTTTTAGTGCTGACTGTTATATTTTGTTGTTTTTGGGGAAAAAGGATGCAATAAAAATCGCATGTTTGTCTTCAAGAAGAAAATATTCCCATGGGAAAGGGAAAAAAAGGGCACGTTTTTTGTGGCATAGTGTTTTCATGCTTTTAAAACGCAAAAAAACTTGAAGTTTTGAAAAGACGCATTAAACAATGGAATTTAAAAAGCCCCAAAAGGGTTTAAAGTAAAAGAAAAAAAAAACAGGAAAAACGCGTTAAACGCCCTTTTTGACCCTACACCTGTTCATTTATCAAAAAGGGGAGACCAAGGGCATAACGAACAGCTTTAGACTAAAATCTGACATGTAAAGAGAGCATGGATTTAATTTAAAGGGAAAATGGATTTTAAGAAAAAAAAACAAAACCCCCTCCTTTCCCAAAAACAAAGCACGCACGCACCACGGGACGCACGCACGCCGCACGCACGCAAAGCACGCCCCCCCCACCCAAAACCCAAAACACCCCACAACAAACACCCACAAACGCCGCGCGTGGGGCAAAAACAAACAAATCCAAACAAGGGGGCAAAAAAAAATAAACTTAATTTTTATTTTCCCCACCTCCTCCTCCCCCCTCCCCCCCTCCTCCTCCCCTCCCTTTAAATTTTTATTATTATTTTTATTTTTAATTTTTATTATTTTTTTATTATTATTATTATTTTTGGTGTTGTTGTTGTTGTTTGATATTACTTTTATAATAATAATAATAATAAAAATAATAATAGATAATAATAAATAATAATCTTCATTATTATTATTAATTATTATTATTATAATTATTATTCAATATTAATTATAATATTATTATTGTTGTTGTTGTTGTTATTATTATTATCATCATCATCATTATTTTTATAATCATTTGTTTTGGGGGTGGATGTGTTATCAATATTGTCATTGTGAGGATATGATGATTATGACGAAGCTGATGATCACTATTGTAGTTGTTGTTGTTGCAGGCGGTCTTGATCATGTTGTTGCTGTTGTTCTTGTTGTAGTTGTTGCTGCTGCTGTTGCTTTGTTGCTGATGTTGTTGTAAATTAAAAATGGTTGAAATAACATGGAAATGGATGAATATGACACGCCCAACAGGGAAAAATGTGAAATAAAGCACATTACAGAAATAAAATCGCCCACTTTTCCAGCCATTGCCATACTCACTCGCCGTTTTACACGTGCACATGGGCACGTGCATGTTGAGAAAGACTCTGGTTTGCCTTGAGTATGGTCACAGCAAGAACATCGATGAGATTCTTCCGTTTTGTATGTAACACTTGGAGGTAGACCAGGAGGTAGTCTACCAGGAAGGTAGACTAGAGGGTTCACCCGTGGTCGTGTGCACTGAACGCCAGATCACCCAACCACACCACCGCTAAGAAACAGACGTAGTCCGGTCGAAAGCTCCAAGTAAGTGCAATCCTACTGAGTGAGCCTGTGTAAATCCGGAGTCACTAGGAGGTAGAGATGAAAAAAACTCCCAAGAGAGAAAGAGATACGGAAAGTCGTATTACGATGCCCGAGACCCCCCCCCCCCCCGCCCCCCCCCCCCCCCCCCCCTCCCTGCGCCCTCTTCTTGGTGTACATTGGTGTCCTTGTTACAATCGCCTTTGCCAACGATATTTCCTCACCTCTCCATCGTCGCAAGTTTACCACCCTTCCTGTGTACCCGTTCCGGTCCGCTGCCGGCATTGACGGCCTACTCCTGCCATGATCGTGTCGTCGCCGATGTCGCTGTCATACCCGAATGTTACTACCCTCCCTCCACCCCCTTGCCAGCCGACATTTTCTTGGCATCTTCCTACCACCCGGTAAAATACTCCAAGATTCTAAGTGTTTGAATGCTACTGGAGAACTTTTTGTGTCGTGTTTTCTCGCGCGCAGCGCGCGCCGCACACACACACAACACACACAGACACACGCACACACACATCACACACACACACCCACACACACACACACACACACACACGCACACACACACACACAGCTACAACACTACACGCACACCACACACACACATACAACACACACACACACACACACACACCACACACACACACACACACACACAACACACACAAACACACACTCACTAGCACACACACACACATAACCAACCACACACACACACACACACAACACACAACACACACCACACTCACACACACACACATTGACATCACACTGTACAGGTCCCCTGCTAAGAACAGTTTCTACAAGCATGGGTTTGCAGAACGTGATTGATTAAACCTAATGAGCACTAGCGCGTGTTACTTAAGCACGTATGCGCGCGCGCGCTCGCGCATGTGATTGTGAGTGTGAGTGAGTGTGTGTGTGGTGTGTGTGTGTGTGTGTGTGTGTGTGTGTGTTGTTGTGCTTGCGTGCGTGCGTGCGTGCTGCGTGTTCGTGTGTGTGTGTTGTGTGTATGGTGCGTGTGTGAGTGTGTGTGTGTGTGTGTGTGTGGGTGTGTGAGTGCCGCGCCGTGCGCGGCGTGTGTGGTCCTATTCTCTCTCTGACCTTCGTGTTTGTCCTATCTATGCGTGTGCACAACAATATGCAAAATCAAAATTGCTCAATAGGCGTACGTGTGTGTGTAGTGTGTGTGTGTGTGTGTGATGTGTGTGTGTGGTGTGAGTGACAGGTGGTGTGTGTTGTGTGTGTGCATGTGTGTGTGTGTTGTTGTTGTTGTGTGTGTGTGTGAGTGTTGTGTGGGTGTGCGCGTGCGCGCGCGGGCATATATGTGTGTATGAGTATGCATGTATGTGTAGTGTGTGTGTGTTGTGTAAGTGTGTGTGTGTGTGTGTGTGTGTGTGTGTGTGTGTGTGTGTGTGTGTGTGAGTGTGTGTGTGTGTGTGTGCCTTTTCACTATTGATCAAAAAATAAATACACATCGGTTAACCTTTGATTTTGCAATGTATTCAATACAAATGAAATGTACTATTTGACCAACCGTAATTTTTGTTTTTTGTTGTTGATTTGGCTGCACCTTTATTTCCGTCCGTTGTTAATTGACACTGTTCCAATTGTTTCCTACTTTTCTGTCTGAGCCTACTCTATATCCCTCCCCTCCCGACCCCATTGTTTGCTATCTTTATTAAAAATCGAAATTAGTTGCCATTGTAAAGAGATTTGTTCAGAAGAAAGTGCGCTACTATCGGTTGAAACAGTCCATGTTTTTTTCTTTCATTAAAATGTGCTCTGCGTTGCATTTGTTTCTTTCTGCCGTGTAATTCTTCATCGCTTAACCAAATTCTGTGATTTGTTGTTTACAATGTGTGTATGGAAAACAAACCAATCGAAAAAGGTTCTAATGAAATACATAAAACATGAAATTTATTTTATTTATTAGTTTGCGAAATAACTATTTATATCAGTGAGGACAGAACAAAAAACACCCAGAACCACCAGTATTTTCTTAGTAAGCTAAAATGCAGATATAAAACTACGAATCCATTGCACGAAAAAAAATGGATATAACGATTTTTCCTTCCAAATGGCACCCAAATAGTTATGCCTATGTTAGCAGGCCCAAATCAGTTAAGAATAATCATGACATTGTACATGTTACTGTATAAATAGCACACTAGAACGGTTACATTGCCTCAAAACAGCCCCATTGGATATTATTCAGACCTTAAGAACCTAATTGGGACATTATCAACAATATAACTCGGCTTGCTTCGTGTGCTCTCTCTCTCTCCTCTCTCTCTCCTACCTCTCTCTTCTCTGCCCCTCTCTCTCTTCTCTCTCTCCCTCTCTCTCTCCTCACTCTCTCTCTCTCTCTCTTATCACGTAAAGAGTTGTAACCTTTTTTGTCCCTTCCAAATGTAAAATGGTATTTATTATTATATTTGACATTCGGTCTCTTCTTTATCCACCGTCTGTTGGATTTTGATCTTTTTTTCTTTTACTTTTTCCGTTATGTTGTACGATATTAACTATATTGAATTTTTTTTTTTAAAAGAAGAAAATTTCTAATGAAATACCATCTTATGAAAATTTCGTTTGATTGCCAGCACAGAATGTAAGCACAAAGTACCATGTCATAGACTCTTGTACATCGTCTCCAATACAAGGAAGATGGAAAACTGCTGTGCTTCAAACTGCTGTTCTGCGTTAGCAATCAACGCTTTGAACAAGAAGGCCAGTGTAGGCATAAGCAGCAAAGTCTTGAATGAAAACTTTTGTATACATATTTGCGTGAATAAACAAAACAAACAAACAAAACAAACAAGCAAACAACACGCTCAAAGCCTTGTTCCCGTCACAGCGTTTATAATGGCAGCATCTTCTGCCTTTCCTGGTCTGCGGAATAGCTCCACGTCAGCTGAGGATGCTGAAAATCCAGTGAGATCCCCTTGGGAATCTGTTCCTCTATATTACTTCGCCATTATCTCATCTACATCAGCTCTCCGATCATTATACTTCTGGGAACCATTGGAAACGTCATGCCCATCGTCATCCTGCAAAGAATGACAGCAGGGGAATCGGTTATTCATTATTACTTTAACCTGCATGGCTAGCAATGGACCTGATTGTTCTGTTTTCAGCGATCTTTTAAAAGTGGCTGAATAGCACATTCCATTACCAGCTGCAAGATGTAAACAGCCCCTTCTGAAAAAAATTATTGTGTGGTTTTCTACAGGGTCGGGACGATCAGTTGTTGGGTAACGGGTGTGTCTGGACCCTGCACAGACCCAAGACTGTGGTGTGGCCACATCGTGTCAGCGTGATGTGCAACTCGGGTCCCACAGTCCTTTGGTCTACACCTGGGAATTGGTCGTTCTACGCTGCTCTTTATGGACATTATCTCTAACGTTTTTTGATCAGGTTTCTTCTGACGGGTGCATGTCCAGCCAATCTTAATGGAGTCAGAGACCTTATATCCATCGTAGACACGGTGTTCGCTTACATGGATCTTGGGGTGTACTCTCTCCTCCCGTTTGTCTGTCTGTCCGTTGCAATATATTTTGTTTGGAAGTTGTCAGCCTCCAATAAAAAACAGTCTAGTAAATTTAGACAAGGGAACACAGAAGAACATATGTGGGCACTGTAAAAAGCGACCAACTCCTGTGACCCTGACTGTCATCGTTGTGTCTGGGACCTTTGTGGTCTGAACTTGCCAGTGTATGTCAATTACATCTTTCATATTTTGCCCGGGAGTACAACAGGTGAGCGGTTATGAATATGCCAAATTCACATGTTTTATACGATCAGTTATTTGTTGCCGACTGTAACAGTGCTGGGGGGGAACTTCAACTTGTATTGTCTGACTGGGAAGAGTCAGAGAATTGGTCCTCTCATGCGTTTGGAGAAGCATGGAAAGCTTAAAGGATCCACGCGAACTGTCAGCTGCCCCCAAACAAACACAGGATGCACAAAATAAAGGACGCTTTGAGACAAGGACTATGTCAAAACTTAACCTTTTTGGTACGATGAGGTGCGTTTTACTTGTCCCATCGTCTGTAAAGCACGTCCATGTTATCTTCGTAGAAAAAAAATTCAATGGTATGATTAAGACAGAGAGAGAGAGAGAGTGAGAAGAAGAGAGAAGAGAGAGAGAAGAGAGAGAGAGAAGAGAGAGAGAGTAGTAGTAGTAGTAGTAGAAAAGAAGAAGAAAAGAAGAAGAAGAAGAAGAGAAGAAGAAGGCAGGCAAATGAAGGAAAGAATCGAGTGGGGGGGGGGCGGATGAAACATCCTCAAGAAAGGTCGCCAGACCAATTGAAGAAACATAGTTTCAAAACAGAATCAACGCGTTTCGACCTAACTGAGTTCTCCGGGCAGGAACAAGAACATTAACCAAATGAAAACAAAGTACGAACAGCCAATTTAACTTCGTCGAATCCAATGCAAAATATGATATAGCTTAGCAAGACTAAATAAGGAATAAATAAAAAAGATGAATGAAAGAAATGAGTAGGCAAGACCCTAAATAATAATAATAATAAAATAATAATAATAATAATAATATTAATAATAAAAAAAATGATAATACAACCAATGATGATGAAAGAAAGATGAGAAGTATTCTCAAGAACCAGCTGCAGATGCGAAGACAAACTGACATCTGCAGCAGCAAAAAGCGAGCCCACAGAAAGGCCACCAAACCAGTGTCAACATACAGAGTGACCGCTGCGACAGATACTGCCACTTCTCGATCGTCTCTACAGCCCACAAGGCTACGCTGATCAGCCGAGCAGAACAGCCCGGGCAGAGATAAATCAAGGTCGGATAAACTTTGAATCCACGTCACTGTGACCGATGGAGCCTACTACAAGTAATATGCTACAACTACTACTACTCCTACTACTACTACTTACATAAATGAATTAAACTGTTTCAATAAGTAAAGACCCCCACATACAGTTACAAAAAAAGATGTTTTTGAAAATGTAAAAAGAAGTAAATTAATCTGTAAAGAAATAAGAGAGAAAAGGGAGTTGAAAACGACTAGAGATTTATAAAATGCATTCAGGCAACATAGGAAGGAGAGGAAATGGAAACAGCTGTAACTATACACGAAGTATTTAATGAGTAGTATGGTGTCACGCGTGTGGAGAGTACCCTGGCTAGTGCTGGGTGGACGGCTAAGTGCGCTGTTTTGGATTTTGATACCATATTGGCAAGGTCTCCCCAGGCAGCAAATGAGAGAGATTCCTGATTGTGCACAACAACATTAGCACTCTGTAACTACCAAAGTGTGCCAAGACTTTGACATGATCGACTAAGTGCTCGAAAATAGAAGAGCAAAGCGAACGAAATCGATCACAATGGCCGATGGTCAGCTAGATCTTTAGACATGTGGGAATCAATGGGTGGGATGTTTTGTCTACGTTTGCCTCTTTCCATACAGTGGCGCCACAATGCTATAAAACAATATTTGTTGCACTAACCGGAGAACCGCGAAGCCGGCATTCGAACACATGTAAAACTGGGGGAGGAAAAATGTTTGCACTTGATTTTTGAGCAAGAAAAAAGGAAACCATGTGGGTAGGTGTGGGGAGTGTGTACAGTTTAGAATGCACAAGTAGGCCCTGTGCAGTTTCTGTCATGCCTAAAGTAATCAAGGATTTGGACTCAAAAGAGGGTACGATCTTCCACTATGTGCCCCATTGATTTGAGATTTGAAATATCCAACGAACGAAGAGCAGTCGTGTTGTGAACTGAGTAAATGAAAGACGGATGAGACAAACAGAAAACGAGGGAGGTAAGCAAAGCAATTGTTTTGTTCACAATCGCAGAAGGCAATGGTTGTTACATCGCAAAGGCATGGTTTCACATCGCCAGAAGGCAATAGTTGTTCACATCGCAGAAAGCAATGTTGTTTCACATCGCAGAAGGCAATGGTTTGTTCACATCGCAGAAGGCAATGTTTTTCACATCGCAGAAGGCAATTGTTGTTTCACATCGCAAAGGCAATGGTTTTTCACGAATCGCAGAAGGCAATGGTTGATCACATCGCAGAAGGCAATGGTTGTTCACATCGCAGAAGGCAATGTTGTTCACATCGCAAAAGGCCATGTTTGTATCACATCGCAAAGGCAAATGGTTGTTCGAAATCACGTGAGCGATGTATAACAGATAACAATTTCTAGTTCCCTCTGTTATATACTTCAGTCATTGCAACACACATACTGAATAATCGCATGTTACTGTACCTTATATGACGCTGCATCTCTGTCATCTCACCAGAGAGGCACACCTCATATGACGCCTGCATCACTAGTCAGCTCACCTGAGAGGTTTCCATTTGTGACGCCTGCATATCTTGTCGGTTCACCTGAGAGGTTACCTCATATGACGCTGCATCTCTAGTCAACTCACCTGAGAGGCTACCTTTTGTGACGCCTGCATCTCTAGTCAACTCACCTGACAGGTTACCTTTTATGACGCCTGCATCTCTAGTCAGCTCACCTGAGAGGTTTCCTTTTGTGACGCCTGCATCTCTAGTCAACTCACCTGAGAGGTACCTTTTATGACGCCTGCATCTCTAGTCAGCTCACCTGAGAGGTTTCCTTTTATGACGCCTGCATCTCTAGTCAGCTCACCTGAGAGGTTTCCTTTTATGACGCCTGCATCTCTAGTCAGCTCACCTGAGAGGTTTCCTTTTATGACGCCTGCATCACGAATCACCGAGAGGGGTAACTGAACTAGGATGCCGTAATCAACAGCTCATTTATTAGTAGACAACGTACGATGAAATGACAGTAAGACGTGCATACACACAACTATCGTCATATCGTCTTGAGAGCTTTAAGCACAGATCGCGCAGTATTGTTTGGCTTAGTGTGCTAGTTTTTTTTTTCCTTAGATTCTTTGTTGTTTGTGTTTTGCTCTTTTTTTTCCTGTTCTTTTCTCCAAATATTCAAAGTACATCTCTGAATTCAGACAAAGAAGATCTGTAAAAACGCCATGCGTCTGGCTTTTTGTGTGTAAAATGTTCACATACTGTATTGTATCTATTGGTTGTTCGTTTTTTCTTTGTTTTTTGTTTTTTTCCTTCAAATATAAACATATATGTCATATATGTGAATGCGAAGTCTTGTCTTACGAACGTTCATGCACAAACGTTGGTGAAAGGCCTCCAGTTTATTTCTGCAAATGTTTAAATTTGACATTCTACCTTTGCCTTGTTTTTCAAATAAAATGGACTCTGCACAAGACACTGGAGAATATATATGAATTTTGTTTTCTTCTTCCCCCGATGGTGGAGGTGATAGTGATGATGGCGATGATGATGATGATGATGATGATGATGATGATGATGATGACTCTTGCTGTTCTTGTTGCTTTTGTTATTGTTGTTGCTGTTCTTGCTGTTGTTGTTTCATCACTATTTCACATTTTTTGTGAGGGCGAAGAATAAGGGTATTTTAAATTTAAACTTACTGAATGAATGCTGAATGCATTCAGGTGGGATAAAAAGGAAAGGAATTGTTCACGACAGTCAGCCAGAGAGTTAGATACGAGCATTTGAACATTGCTTCTCTTGTGACTCAAACGAGCACGTGGGAAGTTTTCAATTCATGCATAGGCTGACGCATTTTTCACAAAAGTTCACCGACGCGACCCACCATATATACTTGGTAATTGCAGACGATGCTATACGAATAAAGTGGGAATCATTTACTTACTTCAAATGCACTAAGAATATTATATAACAAGATACAACTCTCTCCTCTCTCTCTTCTTCCTCTCTCTCTCCTCTCTCTCCTCTCTCTCTCTCTCTCTCTCTCTCTCTCTCTCTCTGCTATACGAATAAAGTGGGGAATCAATCACTTATTTCAATGCACGAAGAATATTTATATTAACAAGATACAGCTCTCTCTCTCTCTTCTCTCCTCTCTCTCTCTCTCCTCTCTCTCTCTCTTCTCTCTCTCACTCTCTCTCTCTCTCTCTCTCTCTGTGTGCTTGTGGTGGATTGGATTTTATGTATTTACACTATGTCACATATATCATGTACTTTAACACTGTGCATTTCTGTAACCTTTCTACAAGCTTTTTCATCAAATCTAATCTATCAAAACTCTAAGTCCTCTTGATGTCTGTAATGAACTAACGAGGAAGACAGACAGAAACAGTCATGTTTCCTACAAGTGCTACATTGTGAAATGTGTGTATCATTGTAACGGCTTGTATCTCGTTGTAAATATCGTGCATGGATTGATTTCACCAGCTGGTGTCCAATAATGAAAACAATGAAATACTAAGATGTTCAAAATCACATTTTGCTATTTTGCTGTCGTAGTTGCCTGTATCTTAACATTATGTTTCCATAAGGTATGTTTTGAATTGGGCCCGTTTGCATTGCTTCATGTTTCGTTAAAAATCTATGTGTGTGTGTGTGTGTGAGAGAGAGAGAGAGAGAGAGAGAGAGAGAGAGTACAAACAGGTCAACTGTACTTATTATTTATTGAGTCAGATCTGCAGACCTCTGCCCTATATTTCGCTTTAGGTGTGTTCAACTTTACGTGACGTATGTTTAGTAAATGACGCATGCACAAATTCCAAAGCTCTTTAACTTGCCCTCGAAGAGTTCGAAAGAAAAAGGCTTCCAGAAACGTTTTTTTCCGTTGAACGTCCCGAGCGTTTTTAACGGACCGACCGCAACATGTCTGGTTCCCGATCCTTCTAGAAAGTTCAATGCATTTTGATAGGCTGTGCTATACCATGATTCTTGAAAATTCTAGAACACTGGCTGCACAACAAACATTAATTCGCCAAGGCCTGCTTAAGGAGTCGAGGTTTTATAGACTGGTGCCATTAGATTGTTTTGAGAATGTCCATTGTGTCTGAAATGATTTTCCTCATTTTCGTTCAAAATGGTCATTAAAGTACAAGTGGTTCCGAGCAGACAAATTAAAATTAAAGGAATGGGAGTAACTGGGCGCTTCAATCTGCGCAAGATAGGGTGGCGGGGAAGTGCTAATGCCGGGAATGTGACGTCAATTAAGGGAAAGGCCATGTATTTGAAGACTGTGATTTCATCGGGAAAAATTCCCCCCCCCCCCCCCCCCCCCCCTCCCCTAAAACAGAGAGAAACGATTGGTGCGGAGTTGTTCTTTGGTAATGATCAGTTTAACATCAAAACATTGCTCAAATTCAGAGTAGGCCTCAAACGCTTACATGGAATATAACAGCAAGTGTTCAGTGCAAAATCCTAATTGTGGCGTATGGCCACTGTATAGTCAACTGGCCGTGCTGCGCCATGTTTCTCGAACTGTCGGTGTCATGAACAACAAATGATCGGGATGCAGGCGACAGGAAGACAACTGAGTGAGAGAAAACTGAAGTTGACAGAGAACGTGTTTGAAAAGGGCACG
>CM031624.1:34472411-34479911 GCA_018398815.1 Conus ventricosus | reverse complement strand
TCTTAGAGTTTTTCCAATGGCAAAAAAATGACAATATCCTTGAAAAAGCTAGAGTTACTACACCTGTACATGCGTAAATGACAAAGGTTTACTGTGGACCTCCTTGGTTGTTTTAACCTGGTAGTCAAGACTATGTCAAAAACTTTGTTTGCGATGAGCCTAAATCATGTGAATTGATGCCATCACTAACTTGGCTCTTTCAATGCATTTGATGACGTCTACCACATCTTTCCCATGTTAGCACATACCCTCGTTGGCCTCTGTGTCACGTTTCCTGAAAATCTTCGGTCCGCAGTGTAATGTCCAGTGATTCAGAAACCTTCTTTAGATTAAAAATGTTTTAAAGAATTATCGGCCTGTATCCAAATTTGTTATTTCTATTAAATTATTGGAGAAGATCGTTTTGGAACAAATCTAGACCATCTCGAAAAGAAAATCATCTTTTGAATCCTCATCAGTCTGCTTTACAGACAAGGCCATAGTTGTGAGACGAAATCTCCGTATAGTCAATGACTCCTCTGCGGCTGACGTATGGGAATGTTTCCTTATTAGCGATGTTATGGCCTCTCCACAGCATTTGACACGATCGATCATAATTTTTTGTTATCACGGCTCAAAAACTTCCTTTGGATTTCAAGACACAGCTCTCAACGGGATTATGTCTATTTGACTGGACAGACTCCAGGACAGTGTGTGTATACCAGGGCAGACAGATACTCAGACAGTTGTCTCCTCTTAGGTACGGTGTGCCTAGGGTTCTGTACTGGGGCCAGTCCTTTTTGTGCGGTATGCTTAGTCCTGTGTCTGTCGTTATCAGTGGTCTCGCCTTGTGCATGAGAGCTTTGTGATGTTACTCAGCTTCATCCAGTTAGCTCCCATTGCTGAACTGAAATTGAATCATGTTTCTCGGACGTGGGTGCATTGCAGACTGAAGGACTTGGATGACAACCAACAATTACAACTAAAACGACGACAAGACTCTGAACTCCTGTTGTGACTAAACAGCCTAACCATCCTCTCTGCTTAACTGTCACATTCATGACTGTACTGGTCTTGTCTACACTCTGTCTGCAGTCAAGGGTTCATTCATGACCAATCCTACCTTTGAGAAAAAAGGTTTCAAGTATTTGCAAGACTGCTATTTAGAATAAGGACGAATCAGCTCCGTCCGTCATTCTCTCTCAGATGCTACAACAAACTCTCATTTGTGCATTTGTCTTATTAGAATAAGATTAACTGCAACTCACTTTGGCCGGGCCTTCCAAAATACCGATAGAATGATTGCAGCGAATCCAATCATGCGCCGAGTCGTTCTGTTAGAGCATGAAAATATGATTCACCTTTTGGCGCTACTTCACTTCTTCACTGGCTATCTGTCTCAAACCGTTATCTGTACAAAATTCAACTCTCCTTTCTTGCTTTCTTTAATAATGGGACCTTCTTATCTCACAGATCTCATAAAAAATCTACACCCCTCTCGACAAACTGCCGCTCCTGTGCTTGACGACCGCCTTTACGAATGACTCACTTTAGGACTACTAAAACTGTTGAATGATCATTCTCTTTTCAAGCTCCAGCGACGTGGAACAGACTGCCAGACTCTCTCAGGCATTCGGATTTATCCCTTTTTCTTTCAAGCCTAAAATTAAAAACCCATTATTTTCTCTTAATTAGTCAATGCTGTGGGGGGGGGGGGGGGCCGCGCCGAGGGGTTAGGGGGGGGACAGAACTCTAACTCAGAGCCGTTGGGCCGTTTCAAATGTAGTGTATGTGTATGTTCTCCTTACATTTATTTGTGTTTGGACTGAACGTTTTAGGATATTATGTGTTTGCAGTGATACTTTGAAAAATAAAGTGAATGTCACATCGTAGGATTATGACTTGTTTTTTTTTTTTTTTTAATGGCATCAGTTGTCGGATCAATGGAGCACCTAAGGCGGTAATTTTTTTCTTTTTTTTTTTTTTTTTTTTTTTTTTTTCTAAAGGGCCAAAAATTCCACCTCTTCCTTTTTTGAGTGCTTCACCACTGTCCTCTTCATTTGCAAAAAAAACAAAAAAAAAAAAAAACACGCAAAAAACCAAAAACAATTTCCATACTAGGTTTGTTTTGTTTTGTTTTTGTTTTTTCTTTTTTTTTCCTTCAACCAGTCTTACAACCATGCATTGTCTTGTTTGTTCATTTACAAATGGACCACGATTTTGCAAGATTTTAATGGTTTGGCGTTTGATAAAAGTTTCTGGTTTGTTAGTGTTCTCATGTTTGGTGATGGCACACTCACTCTGACAATGTGTTGCTAGTACAAAGAAAACAACATAGATTAAACCAAAGACTTCATTACTTTCTTTACATTTCAGGTTTTTCCCACGTTACGAGGATGAGAAGGAGAATCTGATATCTACTAGCTTCATTTAGGTGTTAACACACACACCACACACACACACACACACTCTCTCTCTCTCTCTCAGCTCTTCTCTCTCTCTCTCTATCTCTCTTCTCTCTCTCTCTCTCTCCTTCCCTCCCTCTCTCTCTCCTTCCTCCCCCCCCCCCCGAGTCGGTAGGTTACATGTACAGGTACGGTATCAAAGCAAAATAATAATTTTTTTTATACATATGCGGACATAATTCCTATTGACAACTCCTGAAAGGATTATCTAGGTCAGTTGCCGAGACGGGAACAGGACCTCCCATGTTACCCACCCAAGGGCTAGTGATGCGCTCCTCACGTCACGCACACCTCCATCACGACCACCCCCACCCCACCCACCAAAAAAAAAGGATAGAGAGACAGGACAGACTGACCGAATGCAGCAGTGGAAGCAGTCGGACAGTAACGGCGTCAAAGAGAGGGAGGAGCGCGGGGATGTTTGGCGGCGGGGGGTGGGGGGGGGGGGGGAGGGGAAGAGACCACAGAGAGAAAAGACAGGAAGAGAGGCTCTGAGTCAGACTGGCAGGACAGGCAAACAAGCGTAACATTCATTACAGAGATTAGAAAGAGAGAGAGTGCGCGCGAGAGAAAGAGAAGAGAGAGAGAGAGAGTGAGAGAGAGAGAGAGAGAGAGAGAGAGAGACAACAGACGACAAAAGAGAGCGAGAGAGAGAGAGAGAGAGAGAGTGGAGAGAGAGACATTCAGACAGGGACAGACAGATAGAGAAGACTGACTAGCGAACCTGTAGAAAACATAAAAGAGAGTCACTCCATACTATAACGAGAGAGCGAGAAAGTGAGATGGAGCAAAGGACGGGCGGGCGACAAATTGACAGGCAAGCAAACAGACGGGGCCGACAGACAGGCAGACAAACTGAGAGGGAACAAGAGATGGGGAAGAATTGAAGGAAGAGAGGCGACTGAGAAAGAAACTCGCAGGGCTTCTAAACAATACTTTTCCCAACGGTTAGCGGTAACTGGTTCTGTAGATAAGATGCAAAAGGAGTGCTGCATCAGATAGGTGTTCTAGTCTACTTAAAGAGGAGTGATGTTTCTAATGTTTAACTCTTTTCAAAAATATGTTGTAGAAGAGAAGGACCAGATTGGGTCTTTTGAAAATACTAATACACACTAGCTAAAAGAATCATGTGATTAATGAATTTGTAATCGCAAGATTGAGATCAATTTGTTTATACCAAAAGTATGTCAAAACTGATAGCTTTAGTTTTACATCTGGTTTTTAGTATATAAAATCTCGATTGACAACAAAACATTTGCACAGTTGTGGGACCATCATAGAAAAAATGCTCAAGTACATCAATTGTGTCAGGACAACACGTAACACTATTACTTTTTTTTTACTTGACCTGTTGTTACTTAAGAAAGAAATATTTGTGGGGTAAATATTATGCAGGATTTTCCAATGCAGGACTCTTAATCTTGTTTTCTGTTGTTATACGTCTTTCGTTCTGGATCATATAGATGTATCTTAGCTGACACCAAATTTTCTGAACAAATGAGGACGCACATGGAATCACTGGTTTTTTGTTGTAAGACTAATTTCCTAATATCCTTTACTTTCTATTGAACTGACTCGACCTCGCATTTATTACTTCCATCTTCTTTTTCGCCGCTCTGTTCCACTGAAACCATGTCTTTGGAATAAGTAGTTAATTAAAATGTTATAATCTAGTCGATATTTGCTTGTTTTGTCCTATCATGTCCTGTAGTTCCTCCAGAGTGATTAACGGTTTTCTCGAAAATGATAATCTGTTTAATAGTTTCGATTCCTTTCTTTTGCAGCTGGAAAGAAAACGTTTTATGCTTGTAGGTGAGGAGTAAATTATTGAAGATCATTTGGACTTTGAAAATTGTTGCAATTATTCTTCATCTTAATAACGATTTGTTCTCTAAATAAGTCGTTAGGACCTCTTTCCAAAAATTCATTGTCTATTCTTCTCTAAGTCCTTTAATATCTTTCTTTTTACAGTTGATATGGAAGGATTCGATCACCTTTTGGCTGCTTTTCCAAATGCCATTTTGGAAATAAACTCCAATTCTGTTTTTAGTCGCGTCAAACAGTTTCAGCATTGGTAATAAAAAGTAGTTTGTAAGTAGGCTCCGAGCAGTTGTTTAAATTTTAAGACCCCCCTCTCCATACTCACCTTCCCATCACTTTTGTTTTACTTTTTCAAATGCCCTCCTATTACTTTGTTTTTTTCGGCCGCGGAGAATTTATTACCAGTAATTGTATTTTTTTATTTAGTACACAACTATGGGGAAAAGACTTATAGATTGTATTACGATATAAAATTGGCCTGATACACAATGTCTTATAACACAACTTTTACTTGATACTCAGGTCCGTATTACTCCATTTCTTAATGATGGAATTCATTACATTATCTATGGAGACCATTGTCTTCAATGTCTCGTTGCCTTTGTTTGTATTCAATATTGATGCCAAATTTTTATTTTATTGACCCCAAGTATGGGAATAATTTTCTTCATCTTCATTCTTATTACCCATTCTAAAACTTGGTTATTTGTGTATTTAATCTAAGGCCAGAACTTCTTTCGGAACTCAGTTAATATTTCTAAAGCTGTAAAGCATGTCTGTTCCTGTTTTTCAGAACAGTGTTGTGTCGTCGGCTTTGTTTATTATAATATGAACTGGGCTTGTGCTATGGGCAACTGGAACTTACTGCCTCTCTATGGAAATGTTTCTAATTTTGATCGCATGCAGCTCTACAGCCAGTACAAAACGGGGGGGGCGCGAGAGGTGAAAAGTGGGGCAACCCTGTCTGATACCACGGAAATATCAAAAGTTTCGGAAATCCAACCTCCATGTTAATTACTATGAAACTACCGTGATTAAGAAATATACACCTTTTAAATCCACACCAAAACCAAAAACATCTAATGCATGTAACAAAAATTTTCTGATATTCAACGAAAGGCTTGACATTAGTCTATGCTAAGTAGATGTCCACCCTCATACGTGTTTTTAAGTAGTTTATTACATCATCAATGGACCTTATAATTGTTGCAATATTTTCTACTTTCAGATAGCCAACCTGAATCGTTGTTAGTTAATTCATGAAGAACGTACAAGTCTTTCCGCTAGAACTTTTGCAAGATTTTATAGTCTTGTATTAGTCAAGGTAATCGGTCCCAGTTTGTTAATGATCTCTTTTTAGTCTTTTCCTTTGAGTAATAAAGTAAATGATTCCGGTTTCTTTCAGTGTCGATAATTCACCTTTATGATAGATTCATACAAGAGTTTGTTACAATTTTAGCCTTATTTACCTCTAAAGAATTTTAAGGAATTCTATGTAATTCGTCAAAACCAGGCGCCGACCCATTAGAGTTTACTTAGGAATTGTTGTCTCCTCTAAGGTAACCAGTCCTTCACATAACAAACAGCATCTCATCATCTAAACATGGAAAAAACTTCTGCTCTATGAATTTGTTAGTCTCCCCTATAACATTTTCTGCGATCGTTGTTTGGTGGCACAGATTTGTATAAAACGAGGACTTGCTCTTGTAAAAACTATCACTTTGTTTAGATAATCTTCTCCTGTTTTCTTACGCAGCCTTGTTATGGACTTTTCGTTTACCCCTAGCTTTTTCTAAATTGCAGAAGTTACCTAGTGTTTCGTTTCCCATCTCACCCATCTAACTCTGGATTCTTTCTGTGCCCCCTTTGCGTTCATGCAGTTGTTTTAATTCTAATTTATGCTTTGAATGCCATCATATGTGGCTTGTGACTCTTCTTTGAAGGGTTCTTTAATGAGCTTTTTTTCAATTTCTGAAATCTGTAGGTATAACTTTAGCGAATCGTTTTCTTTTGGCCATGACAATTCTTTTCCAAAATTCCGCTTACCAAAAAATTCTTATTTCAATTTTCAACATTTCCCTTTTTTCAATATTGGACAAATTATCATTTAATATTGTCGTTAGTCTTTATCTAATAGGACTATTCACTTGCTGTACAAATAATCATGGATTTTTTAAATAACTATTGTGACTTTCACTATATTGGACCACGAAGGAAATCACGTGATTCATGCTCGATGTTCACCAGCTTATGGTCCGAGTTTGGAACATGGCAGATGTTCAATGATACACAATCATTAATACATCTATTGTGGTTAAAGAATAGTAGCCTACGAGCTATATATTGGACTGCACTGTGCCATGTATTAATCATGTAATTTGCATGACTCATCTCCAAAGGTCATCTCAGTTCTAAGTCTTTTGTTAATTTTTAAGACCACCGAATTTATTTTCACGGTGGGCTTGCCCGATATTATATCAAGAGCAATGATATGAACCACGTTTAAAGTCTCAAACAACATATTTTTTTTGTCACTGTTGTACTTTTTAACCATTTTTCTTCAATAGTTTGAAAAAAATCACTTTTCGTACTATTATTTGAAGCATCATTGTTGCTAAGTAGAAGTCATTTTTTTTAAAAAATTTTATATGTGACTGAAACAATCAAGATTTCTATTTTGTTCCATTAGCAACCGTGGACTTTTCCGGAACTGTTTTGCAACCAAAATGGACTTCTCCTCCCCCCCCCCACCCGAACCCCTCAACTGATGGTACCTAGATATAAAAATTTTTTTACTCCTCACCCATTCTTTTTTCCCATATAGATGCATCGCTGTCAGTTTTATGAGCTTCTGGAGCAGATCAATAAAACTTTCCGTTTTTTTAAAGAAATGAAAAATGAAGTTCTTTTTATATTTGTTTTTTTTTAGTCCTCTCCATTCAGTGACGTTTTTATCCGGATTTTATCCATTAAAAGAATACTGTATATGTCCTTTGCCCTACGATTTTACTAAATCGTGCGGACATCGTTCATCTTTTGACATAATTGGAGGCTTTTCAAGCTCACAGCGATTTTCAGGCGGTACGTCATCGTAATGTAACAGTCTAATCATACCAGAATTAGGCGGCCGCTCGTCTACACCGGAACGATTGTCCTGTGACGTTTCATGGCGGCGGGAAGCTCCTCTTGTTTTGTGCTTGCTTTTTCCTCTTTTATCAGGAGGGACTGGCGCCCT
>CM031624.1:34464911-34467411 GCA_018398815.1 Conus ventricosus | reverse complement strand
TTTATTTATTAGCTAATTAATGTGTTTATTTTTTCTATGCACTAATATCAAGTGTTGTTGTGGTCTAACCTTCTAAAAGACATTTTGGTCCGGTTCCTTTCGATTAAAATGGCGCATCGTTTCTTTTGTCTGGTTTCTTGGTCAATTCCACGTCAGTTGAGAATGTTGAAGTACCCGATGAGGTCCCTTGGAGTCCATTCCTCTTTACAATGTTGCTAATTATCTCATCTACATTTGCTCTCCCTTTATTGTTCTTCTTGGAACCTTGGAAACGTCATGACTATCGTCATCATGCAAAAAATGACGTCATCTGAATCCGTTATTCATTATTACTTCACTGGCATGGCTGCCATGGATCTCATCGTTCTGTTTTCAGCATCTTTTAAAGAATGGCTGAATATCACATTCCATTACCAGTTGCAAGATCTCAACAGACCTTTCTGTAAAATTCTAGTTTGGTTGTCTACAGGGTCTGGGACGATCAGTTGTTGGTATCTGGTGTGTCTGACCCTGCACAGAGCCATGTCTGTGGTGTGGCCACATCGTGTCAGCGTGATGTGCACTCGTCCTACAGTCCTTGGTCTACTCCTGGGAATTGGTCTGTTCTACGCTGCTCTTTACGCTCATTATCTCTTTGGTTTGATCTGGCTTCTTCTGACGGTGGTATCAGCCACAAGTGTGTGATGGAGTCAGATAATATATTCAGTTTGTTGTTGATGTGTTCATTTACATGGAACTTGGCATGTACTCTCTCCTCCGTTTGTCTGTCTCGTGATCGGTAACAGTATCTTGGTTTGGAAGTTATCAACCTCAGTGAAAGAAGCTCGTGGCAAGTTAAGCCAAGGGAACTCGGAACAGATTATGGCACGTGAAAAAGCAGCAAACTCCGTAACCATGACAGTGGTTGTAGTATCTGTGACCTTTATCGTCCTGACCTTGCCAGTTTCTATCAATTATATCCTTTCGTTATTTGCCCGAGAGTACAATCAGGTCAGTGGTTATGAATACGCCAAAGTTCACATGTTCTACACATAAGCTTCTGTTAGCTGACTGTAACAGTGCTGTGAACTTCTACCTGTACTGTCTGACTGGGAGGAAGTTCAGACAGGAGTTCTTCAAGTTGATCTGCTGTGAAAGAATCAGACGGCAGCCATCATAAATTATAATTTCATATGAATCTGATCTGCTCCCAGAAGGCAACATCACGAACGAGAAACAAATATTTTGATTTGACATTACCAAGGTTGAAAAATTTTGACTCATATCTTCCTTTGTTCAATTTTGCCTCAATGGCGTATCATCTACTTCCACATTTCTATACAATGTAAATAATAGGGGACCACCCTTAAGTGATCTGTTTAGTAACTACTTCCATCACTTTTATGTCAACAACTCCATATAGTGAATATAAGTTGATTTGTCACAAGGCATGTATGCCCTGACATAGCAATATCTTTGATTTATTGTATAAACACACACACACACACACACACACACACACACACACACACACACACACACACACACACGCACGCACGCACGCACGCACGCACGCACGCACGCACGCACGCACACACACACACACACACACCACACACACACACGCACGCACGCACGCACGCACGCACGCACACACACAACATGCACAGACTACCGTGTGCGTGCGCGCAACTCCGAACGCACGCATGCCACGTACTGTATCAGTTCGCCAGCACAAATGTCGACACAAACTACATGCGTGGTGCGTACTTTCGTGCGTGCGCGTGTGTGTGTGTGTGTGTGTGTGTGTGTGTGTGTGTGTGTGTGTGTGTGTGTGTGTATGTGTGTGTGTGTGTGTGCCAAGTGGCTATTTCAACGTCTGTTCATCATCGATGATGTTAGACGATATTGGTGAAAGGCAACATGTTCACTGAAACTGTCAGCCCCTCTGATTATTTTAATCTCACACTATTCTTCTCGCTTGTGCAGCAGATAGTCTATGTGTACCTTTTCACTTAAGCTTTGGCGTTCAATGTACTCTTAACGTTACATTTTTCTCATATCTTAGAAGGTCACCCTCGAGAGTGAGTGAAGATAATAAGTCAGGGTTATCAGCAGTGTTAAACAACACTAAATATGTCTTTTTTCGCCTGAAAACTCTAGCCATTTTCTTTCATATAGGTAGACGACTTATTCAGGCCATGTTGATTGTCACGACCGACCCTGGAGGTCTGCCCTGACAGGATCGGTCTAGGTGGGAGTGAAGGGAGTGACTGACCTCACACGCTCCGCAAGAGACCACACAATAAAGATTACGATACAACACCCATTTATTCATACCAGCAAAATAAACATTCCAACACACGCACCATGCACGATCACAATAAAGCACTCCAACGCACACAACATGCCCCAATCACGATCAGCACTCCAACGCACACAACATGCACAATCACGATCAAGCACTCCAACGACACAACATGCACAATCGCAATCAGCACTCCCACACCCACAAATCAAA
>CM031624.1:34452382-34455900 GCA_018398815.1 Conus ventricosus | reverse complement strand
GTTGTGTCGCGTGACAGCCTCGATTTTCGACGTGGCAATCTCGATTTTGATGCAATGTAGTGTAACCAGCCAAGTGTGTTTCGTTTACACAGGACAGGCTAGGTGCAAACTGCCGCGAGCCGTAAATTAAGTGATCGAGTTTCAGCCCGTGTCTGCCTGTCTATGTACAAAGTTTGTAGTTAGAAATTAGTCAGAAGAAGTGTGCGGATTTTATGGCATTTAATTGAGAGAGAAAGAGAAAGAGTGTGTGTGTGTTAGTGTGTGTGTTAGTGTGTGCGCATATTGTTTGTAGATAATCGTTATTTTTTAGTTATTGAAGTCTTACTTGTCAGAGAACTATAAACCTTAATTCTGGGCCACTTTCGCCCGAAAACTGGTTGAGGGCGAAAGTGGCCCAGAATGAAGGTTTTATAGTTCTCTCCGGGCCGGGATGGGTTGTCCCAGGGGTGTGGTAAAAAGGGTGTATCGTTAGGGAGTAGGGTTAAGGGTGTTAGCTACTGCCTCCTTTTGGGACGTAGTGGCCAGCACAGTGTAGGATACTTGTCATTGCCTCCGTTAGGGACGCAGCGACCAGTTCGGTAGGGGTCCCGGGTCAAAAGAGAAGGGTGGGTCCTGGGGAGAGGTGTGGGTGGTAGTAGTTTAGAGATTAGAGTCCCTTGGGTTGGTCCTGGTCCCTAGTAGGTAGCCACCACGTGTGCGGGCTATCTCTGCGTCCTTAGGTCGCAGGGATATACCGCAACTGGTGCTTTAGTATAGATTAGGTTCTCATGGTCGTTTCAGGGTAGTATGGGTCAGTGAAGAAGTGGGATACCGGTGTGTGAGTGTGGATGGACGTGAGTGGTGGCGCCATAGTGTGTGTGAAATAAAGAAGTGCGCATGATTGTAAAGCTGTGTTAGTGTGCTGTGTTGTCTGCTCTAGTGTGTAATAGGCGTGGGTAGGGGTGGTAGGGCCGTCTGGCTTAGCGACCGTGACAAAGACCATCGACATACTCCCCAACTGTTGTGTTTTAGTCATGCGTTTTTGGGATATCACACTGCAAAACGTAAAATAATGTACGTTTCTAACTGTTTAAGACTGGAATAAATATATGGTTCTCTGATTTGTAAAACCTCTTTCAGAGAGAAACTCTTTGAATAGTTGCAAAAATTACCAGATATAACAACCGCATGTGTGTGTGTGTGTGTGTGTGTGTGTGTGTGTGTGTGTGTGTGTGTGTGTGTGTGTGTGTGTGTGTGTGTGTGTGTGTGTGTGTGTAACAGGACCGCACTCTGGCAAATAAATTGAGTCCAGTCCTTTTGGGTTCGGCTCCCTGCCTTTTTATTGAAACTGCTCAAGATTCAGTCAGTGTCACATATGAAGGATGTGCTGAACACCAAAAGAAGAACTGAAGAAAACATTTTAAAAAAACCCTGAAACACACCAAGAAACACTACTTAATAACTAAAACACTAACTTCTTATGTGTCTCAGTATTTACAAATTACAATAAAGTACCTTTTCAACCAACATCCAAAACTTGGATTAAGACCCCAGATTGAGAAAACAAAACATTATGAGGAAAAAAATAACGAAAGGAAATCTTTCCCAATCACTTGAGAAAAAATAACTCACTATATTTATATTAAATCAGCTCCGTCCCTGTTGCCTGGAATGTTAACCAGTACTTTTAAATGAATTATGTATTCACCAAACATAATCTTGCAAAGTTATAATAGCTAACTACTAGGTCACCATTATCACTAAATCCCTTAGTCTTCAAGCTGATCCGAAGGGAAATTGAGTCACTGTAAACAATAAACTAACATGCTTGACCCCCACTACAGAAAGTGGTAAATAAAGCTAACCAAATTTTTAAAGCATTGCAAAAACGTATCATATAATGAAAGACTGAATTATTTAAATCTGCACCCGCTGAGGGGAAGAAGGATCAGAGGTGACCTAATTCAAGTTTATACGATCTTTAATGGCTATGATGATATTGACGTTGAGACTTTCTTTTCTGTTGCACAACTTGCGAGTACTAGAAAGTCTGAAGGAAAGACTTTTTATATAGCACTGTAATACTAATCAACGTAAATTTTCATTTTCATATAGAGTTACTAACCACTGGAACAAACTACCTGCTAACATTACATTTGCACCTGATATTAATACTTTCAAGAATTTTCTAGATAATGATTAAAAATTTAGAGAACTGTTCTATGCTTATGGTGGATTGCAATGAAAATATTGATTAACTGTAGCATGCCATCTGACCCCAAAACGTGAAGAATTTTAGAGGGAACACTTGATAGACCGCGAGGTCTAGGCTAATGAATGCCAGTCCCCACTACTGCTACTACTACTACTACTACTAATACTGCTACTACTACATGCTAAATGTAATGATTCAGAAAAAAAGAAGAAGAAAAAAACGGTCAGGCCTAATAAGTAACTGAGTAAGGTTTAAGTCTTTTAACAAGAGACTCAACAAAAAAAATCCAAAATAGACTTAACCTATTTGTGGAATAAGGGTTATAAACATTTAATGAATGCTGTCATCTCACTGGTATTACTCAACACCAATTCTTTCAAAACACAAAATGCCGCGAAGCCGTTTTTTTATCTGCGACCCCGACACGCAAGGGAAATCACTCTGCCAGTGGCGTCTCTTTCTCTCTCTTTCTCCTAAGCATCACTGGGTCACACACGTGTGTGTGTGTGTGTGTGTGTGCGTGCGTGCGTGCGTGCGTGCGTGCGTGCGTGCGTGCGTGCGTGCGTGCGTGTGTGTGTGTGTGTGTGTGTGTGTGTGTGTGTGTGTGTGTGTGTTGCAAATTCCTTTAGAGGAGAGACTTAACACGCAGATGGTTTGTCATATTCTTTTGGATGAATGACAGGTATGGTGGAGGTGTGCGGAACAAGATGTCGAAAGTGGAATCTTTAATTACGCCCCTTGCATCCAAACAATGAACATGGACGGGAGAACCTGCCAAATCAAAGACACCATGTGATGTACACGAAGAAACAAACCAAAACATTTCTTCTCCTCAAGCACAAACCTGCTTACACAGAATGTTATGAACAATGCTAGAGGTAAATAATTGTTCATAGCCTCTGCGGAAACCTATACTGAAAGCCACTGTGTTTTAGGGAAAATTAATCCAGATATGAGAGCTTTACAAATATTGACACCAAATGACAATGTGTGGGATCTTTGATAGTTGTTCCTCTTTATGTACAGGCGTGCCACTATCAAAAACAAAACAAAACAAACAAACAAAAAAACAAACAAACAAAGAAAACCAAAACAAAACAAAAACAAAAACACAACCATACCCACTGCCCACAGTCATACAGAGGCCCTGCAGATAAGAACTCAAGTCAAAGTTTGCTAACATGGTGACTGTTTATCCCACAAACTAAAAGCAGACACAGGGGTCATCCCGAGTGCCCAAGCTAAGTGTTCTCCAGCAAAAAAAGAACCAAGTGTTCTTCTTTACCGTACTTACACTCGTGGCGTGTATGTCACAGCCCTTCGT
>CM031624.1:34432382-34442382 GCA_018398815.1 Conus ventricosus | reverse complement strand
CATATACGCTACACCATATCCGCTGAGTTTGAGACCGCACTACGCATGTTGTTAAGCTAATGGAGAAATGAATTACCAACTAAGATGAGAGAACTGAAGAAGAGGGTCTCGTGGCTACGACTTAGCAGATGTCTGACCTACGCATTAGCTCAATGCGCTGGTCAGACCTTGAGTGCCTACCTAACATTGGTTCTCGTATTTTTGTGTGTGGTGTGCGTAGTGAATGTGCACACGTGTGTGTATGGATGTATGGGCACGGGCCCATGTGTGCGCATGTGCCCATGTGTGTAGGTGTGTGTCTGTGTATGTGTGTTGTGCGTGTGCGCGCGCTTGTGTGTTTGTTTGTGTGTGTGTGTGTGCGCATGTGTGTGTATGGGCAAGTGTGTGTGTGCGCGTGCGTGTGTACGCGTGCGTGCGTGCGTGCGTGCGTGTGGTGTGTGTGTGTGTGTGTGTGTGGTGTGTGTGTGTGTGTGTGTGTGTGTGTGTGTGTGTGTGTGTGTGTGTGTGCATGCGCACGTGTGTGTCTGCATGTATGTGCGCGTGTGTGTGCGTGTGCAGAAGTGCGTGTGTGTGTGTGTGTGTGTGTGTGTGTGTGTGTGTGTGTGTGTGTGTGTGTGTGTGTGTGTGTGTGTGTGTGTGATTTGTGGGTTTGTAAGAGCACACACACGTATCTGCGTATACATGTGTACATACATGTGCGTGTATATGTGTGCGTCTTTGTATGTGGGCGTGTATGCATGTTGTGTGGTGTGTGTGTGTGTGTGTGTGTGGTGTGTGTGTGTGTGTGTGTGTGTGTGTGTGTGTGTGTGTATGTGTTCTTGTTGTTGTTGTTCTTCAGTTTAACGTCTTCGCACTTAAAGTGATTTCAGACGGATTGTGTAATAATGTGTGTGTGTGTGTGTGTGTGTGTGTGTGTGTGTGTGTGTGTGTGTGTGTGTGTGTGTGTGTGTGTGTGTGTGTGTGTGTGTGTGTGCGTGTGTGTGTGTGTGTAAGTAAGTAATTATTTTATGTGTATGAGGGGTTGTTGAAAGATAAAGACAAATTCCTACTGGACTACGTAATAGATGTGGGCATAACAAACAAAGTTAAGCATAATATTTAAATTTTTGGTAAAGTCAGTGGAGTCGATCTATCATGTGAAATATTTTAACCAGCTTTGTGGATTGTATTCTTTACTCTTAACAATCTAGTAGCAGGTGACGTACACTAAAGTTTTCCCCACACATGCATGTAACATTTTTACTGTATTTGGTTCGAAGTGAATTTAAACGCATCCTATGAATTAAAGTTACTACCTCTCTAAATGTCGTATTTTCAATTTTGTCTAATTGAGTTTTGGGGTGGATGTCGGGATTTGGCTGTATACAGTTGTGATGATATTGGCTATCAGTGTCTTCCAATAAACTCTTGAAACTGTTAAAAGGATGCTCCAGTAATTAAAGTATAACATTCTGATAGGTTTAGCGGAATGTTCAGAGTTGTCGTTTTTTCAATGTTGCGAGCTGCTCTCCGAGCAGCTTGATCAACTTTCTCATTTGTTGAAATTCCACAATGTGAGGGCACCCAACAGAAAGTCACATTTATTCTTTTCATCGATAGGAGACGTGTCACGTAATTAATTTCTGTAATAGTCTCACAGCAGATCTTTGGATTTAAAGACTGTAAGGCAGAAAAGGCTGACTTTGAATCACTGCACAGTAAAAATTAACAATTTTCTATGGAAGACTTTAAAACATACTATAGGGACATTAGAACAGCAACTAATTCTGCAGTAAATATTGATAAGTGTTTGCCAAGATGATATAATTCCTCCACTTTTAATTTTGGTATTATAAAAACTGCTCCTGCTCTATGGTCATCTAAAACTGAACCATCTGTAAAAATTTGCAGATGATCCTTATATTGATTTTCCAAATGAGAATTTCCATAATTTTTTTAAAGATATGGTGGATCGTTTTTGTTCAGTTCAGTATAGTTTGTGTCATAATTTGCTTTGTTTGTTCCCATTTGGGAATGGGTGGAAAGGACGGATTGACAGCTATTTTACTTTGGTTAATGTTGGTTTTTTTTAGAATAGTAGATGTGTATGACTGAATAGATTTGCTGATTTGATATCTTTTGCTCTTTTAGCAAAATCTGTATCTGAATTTTAGAGATACTTCATTTGTACAGAAACTTTTTTGTGAAAGGTTCTTAAAACAAATTTAGTGGAGGACACTTTCGAAACTCGTTCATAGGTAAAATTCCAATTTCATAGTATGTCCCAATGATGCAGGTATGTCTGGAACTCCAAGAACAAGTTTATATGCTCTGCAGTCTACACCTTGTAACTTATTAAGTAGATGCTGTGGAACGCTGAAGAATACTTCTTGAGCACAAATCAATCTAGACCGCACAAGAGCAGAAGACACGAGTGTTAAACTCTCTTTATCTTGTCCCCATTTTTGTTTGCTTATGAATCTTTAGAAAGTTTAAACTTTTTCTTGCTTTATTCAAAATATGTTCAATATGTTGGTTCCATGAAAGTTTTCATGTTAAATATACTCCTAAGAATTTCACAGATTTGACGTATTGTAAGACCGATCCATTCAGGTAAATTGCGGAAGTTTCTCTGGGTCATATCCAGAGTTAAAAAGCATTAATTTTTTTTTCTGCCGACAGTGTCAATCCATTTTCATATAAGAAACTACTGATGCTGTTTAATTCATGTTGATATTTGATCTTTATGTAATTTCAAGAATCTTAATGGGGTTTTTTCCTTTCATAGTGACTTTCATCCACAGACATGTGTCATCAGCAAACCGTACTAAAACTACGTCTTTGGATAAGCCTTTGGTTATGTCTGCAATTAGGATATTAAATAGGATTGGAGATAATACTGATCCTTGTGGAAGACCCATTTCCAGTGTTCTAGTGGAGGAATATGCATGCTCTATTCTTGTTTGAATAATTCTACTTTGAAGGAAAGCTTTGACATAATCATACATGGTTCCATTTATTCTAATAGTTTTCAGTTTATACAAAAGTCGTTTATGCCACACTTGTTCATACGCTTTTCTTATGTCAAAGAAAGTTGCCAAGTTGTTTTTACGTCTTGCGAATTGCTGTTTAACATGTGTAGTGAGTTTCACTAGATGTTCTGTTGCTGATTTGCCTGTCTGAAAACCAGCTTGATTTATAGGGATAATTGATGTTTGTTACAAAAAAGTACAGTAATCTTTTTCGACTATTCTTTCCATTAGTTTGCATGTATGCGATGTTAAGGCAATTGGACGGCAGCTGTTTATGTTACTTCGAGGTTTTCCTTGTTTATGTATAGGAACTATGATAGAATGCTTCCATAATGAAGGCAAATTGCCATTTTCCCAGCATTTTTGAATGAAGACCGATATAAAGCGTTTAACGTTAGGTGGACATGACGTAGCATTTCATTAGAGATACCATCTAAACACACTGATGTTATTTTGGTTCCCAGATTAGCAAGGCATTCTTCTACTTCTTGAACTGCTATGGGAGCATTCAGATAGTGGTTTGCAACAGGGTCTGGATTGTTCTCGGTGAAGTTTTCTTCTTCTTGCTCTCTGTGGAGTCTATTTTCTGTTGATAAACTTTCTTTGCTGCCATTTTTGGCGAATATGTCAACAAAAGCTTCGGCCTTTTCTAGACTAGATGGGAAATCCGAGTTTGGGAGCTTGACAGGACATCTTGGCAAGTTTACTCCATTTTTCATTGTTCTTAACGTTCCCACACTTTTTTGAAAATCTTTATAATTTGTTATTTCATTCTTACAAAAGTTAGACCAATATTGCTGTTTTGCTTGTACTGTGATGTAATAAAATGATTTTTGGCTCTTTTTTTTTTTCAAGAAGCTTTTCAGCGCGTTCTCCTTTACTTCGTAAATATTCTCTCAGTTTGATGTTTTTCTTCTTTTTCTCTTTTCACACGTCTCATTCCACCAGACATTACCTGTGTGCTTTTTTGAACTTGATTTAACAGGTTTTATCATAGGTATTGACTGATTCGCGGCAGAAAGCATAGCATTCTGAAACCGATCGCATAGGTCGCCATAGTTTTTGTATCAAGTTTCTTTTGTGTCGACGAAGAAAGTTTTAGTAATTCCGTGAATTTACCCCAGTTAGCTAATTTGTAATTATATTTTGGGACTTTTTTCCCCTTGTCAAATCTATTGGTTCAAGCCTTGTATTTCGAAAGTAGTAATGATTGGAATATGATCACTATTTATGTGTCATCGAGGGTTTGCCAATCACAAAGTGGTGCTAGATCTGGAGATATCAAGGTTAGATCTATTGCACTTGGCTTGTGCTTAGGGTTGTCAGAACACGTTTTATTCTCCCGTCATTCAAAAGATATAAGGACGAGTCGAGGAGATTTTCAATAAAACGGTTACTAGTAATCAAGTGGCAATTCTTTTCCCAAAACGGGGAATGAGCATTAAAATCTCCAGTTATAAATATCTATTGTTTTTCATCAGGTCTTAAATGAAAAGATCGTAACCATTCAGAATTGTGCTCGTTAGGTCCCCGTGGTAGATAGACTGACACAACAGTTAATACGATGCTAGCATTACCTGAACCCTGACTGCGCAGGAATAGGAATCAGGTGTGTCTGGTGGAACGGGACTTGCACAGGAGGTGTAGTTCTCTCCTTCCTTGATGTAAATGGCTGCGTTGATTTTGTCATTAGTGTTCCCCTGTTGAACAATTGGGGGAAAATAATAGCCATGAGTTTAGGTAATTTGTTTTCTATGTGTGTTTAGGATTGTAAAGCCAATATATTGTAGTTTTCCCCCTGCAAGTTTTTGTACTAATTGGTCAAGGGAGGTTAATAATAGATTGACAATTCCACTGAAATTGTCACGTATCGACAGAACTATTTGTAAGTTAGTGCAAACAATATTAGAAAAAGTAAACAACAATTAACATTACTGAATGACTGTGCCAATGGAAAATTGATGATGATTTTGTATGCTACAATCTGAATATCAATGTGAGTTACAGTCACAAGTGGGCTGGTATTGATTTTGCAAAGTTTCCACTTTCACCAGTCGCCCAGCACGCTGAACACTGTTGCTCCAGGGTCCAGGCTGTAGAGCAGAGGATCCGGTAGGGTTGGTAGTACCAGGATGGCTGGTGCTGTGATCGTCGGGTCTTTGTGGGTCGGCTCCACAGCAGGTTTCTCACGTGACGCCCGATATTTCTGGCCAGGACGCTGGCACCACTGTGGGTGGGGTGGAGGCCGTCACGAGATGCCAGGAGCTCGTACGCAGGTTATTATGGCTGATCAGCTGATGTCGCTGTCTTCACTCAGCTCTGATGTCAGGAGTGGCGTTGAACAGATCTCTCTTGATTTTCAGTTGAGTGTCTGTGACTGGAGTTATTTTGCTAACGATTATTTTGAGATCAGGATTTCCTTTCTTGAGTGTCTGATACACTGCACCAGATCTTTTCTGCAGTCCGTGGGAGATGCTGACTTCAAATCATTCACTCCACAGTGAATCAGCAGCGCGTCCCTGTCTTTGATATGCTGATTCAAATGTTTGTTTGGATACCTTGATTTTGAATGATTTCCGAGATTCTGCTTGGAACCCAAACGAATATCCAAGTCTCCTATCATTGACTTTGCTTTAACAGAATCATAATTATATCAAAAGCAGACTTGGCAGATCGGACTCAGTTCTTTCTCTCTCTTTTTTTCCTTTCGAAGCTCCAGTAAGCACCTAGGCATGAACCAGACGGATGATCTTTCCTGGACCCGACACGTGGAAACATGGCAGCCAAAGGGAACGGAACAGTGGCTTTCTCTGAAGAAACTCAAGGACTGCACCCAAGAGATCAAAGCTGCCACATACACCACCATGGTCAGACCTACACTGGAATACAGCTCCACCGTATGGGATCCAAACCTACAGCAAGACACCCAACTCCTGGAGAAGGTCCAGAGGAGAGCAGCGAGATACGCCTGAAACAATTTCCAGACAGGACACCGGCACAGTTACACGGCTGCTTAAACACCTCAAGTGGGACAGCCTCGAAAAGCGTCGGCACCATAATAGGCTTTTGCTTTTTGCTCTACCGTATCCACAACGGGCTGATAGACCTCAACCCCACCACATTCTACCGCCCTTCAGACAAACGGACTAGAGGAACACAGAAGATCCACCAGGAGCGGTAACCCATCCAGTTATATACCACTCCTTTTTTTCCCCCGCACCATCAGGGAATGGAACCAGTTACCAGCCACCACCACATCAGCACCTACACTGGAGGCGTTCAGGAGCCGCCTGAGCTGCAGTCCACACTACCTGCAGCCACCCCCAGTCTCTCTCTGAACCTTCCCATCAACCCATGTATGTAGATTTAAATCAGTTCATCAAGCCAACTAAGCCTGAGACAAGCAAAGCGACAACGACACATCGCAGAGCCTCTACGCCTAACAGCCCGGCTCTATTTTGGAAGAAGAAGAAGATGAAGCAGAATCCTGACGTGTTGCTGTCTCCTTGACGTAATGTTTTTGTTTGCGTCACTTCGTTGTTTTTGCTGTGATCTATTTGTCATTTTATGTGTGTGTGTGTGTGTGTGTGTGTGTGTGTGTGTGTGTGTGTGTGTGTGTGTGTGTGTGTGTGTGTGTGTGTGTGTTTTGTGTGTGTGTGTGTGTGTGCATTTGTGCCTTCATGTGTATGAGTGTATGTGCGTACGCGTGTGGTTTGTGGACGTGCACATGCACGCATGCATGTGCGTAGCAACGAGCGGACGTACACGCGCACGTGTGTGTGTGTGTGTGTGTGTGTGTGTGTGTGTGTGTGTGTGTGTGTGTGTGTGTGTGTGTGTGTGTGTGTGTGTGTGTGTGCGTGTGCGTGCGTGCGTGTGTGTGTGTGTGTGTGTGTGTGTGTGTGTGTGTGTGTGTGTGTGTGTGTGGTGACTGCGTGAGTGAATGTTTAGGTTGAATATCAAACCTAACATCTGGAAGACATCTTGGTACTAAATGTTGGTTGTTAAGTCAAACTTTTTTGTATTCGTTTTTATTTCATGTATCAGTTCATTTCAGTTTTTCCCCATATGAAATTGTTTGACAGCAGCTCCAAACCTAATCTGCTTCTTTACTATCTCCCCATATAGTTCGGGATCTATTTTTCAGAACTTTTTAAACTATCGACCGACATGCCTTACTCGGGAGCAGGATTAATTATGGTTAGTGTTTACAATGTGATTACTGTTCGGAAAGCACGAGAGTAGTTTTTGGAGAGTAACACTCTGAGTGGTTTGAGAGCACGATCAGAACAATACCACAGTGTTGATCGAGCAAATTTGAACACACAAGGTAAGACATCTTCCTGTTCTGCCCCTTTGTCTCATGTTTAACTATTCACCATTTTAATCAAACATGTGGTTTTTGAAAACAGTGATCGTAAACTCCTACCATGTTCAACTTCTACTTTCCTAAAAGAAAAAAAAAGAAAAAAAAAAGTTTACGTCCACTTTGATAGAACATTCGGTTAGTTTTCATACGAGGTAATTTTGTTTTAAGCTACGAAGGAACGGCATGTATGGAGCATGTTTTCATTTCCTTAATGTCATATACAGATTCTCGATAACTGTGAAATGAAACAACAAGAGAACATTCTTAATCTCAAATTCACTGTGATTTACAGAAAATAAATCGGTACAGTAAACATGTTTGCAGTTTGGAAAACCAAAAACCTGATTGCCACATTTCCTGTAGGCCGATGATGTACAGCTGCGATTGAAATGACACATGTCATAATATTAAATGATACAGTTCCTAACATTGCTTTCAGCAACGAGAGAACAAATCATCAGAGATGAATCAACACCGGACCTTTTCTAAAAACAGATTATTTTGGGGCACAGCCTCATTTTATTTATCTTGCTCCCCTCTCTCCTCACTCACTCTCTCTCTCTCCTCTCTCTCTCTCTCTCTCTCTCTCTCTCTCTCCTCTCTCTCTCTCTCTCTCTCTCTCTCACACACACACACACACACACACACACACACACACACACACACACACACACACACACACACACACACACACACGCACGTACACCCAAGCACACAGACACAAAGGCGTAATAGTGAACCCCCCCCCCCCCCCCCACACACACACACACACACACACACACACACTCACACACACGTGCGCGCACAAACAAACGCGAGCGCGCAACTGCGCGCGCAAACATTCACACACACACACACACACACACACACACACACACACACACACACACACACACACACACACACACACACACACACACACGCGCGCGCGCGCGCGCGCGAGCGCGCGCACGCACGCACGCACGCACGCTCTCACGCTCGCACGCACGCACGCTCGCACGCTTGCACGCACGCACGCTCGCACGCACGCACGCACGCACGCACGCACGCACGCTCGCACGCACGCACGCACGCACGCACGCACGCACGCACGCACGCACACACACACACACACACACACACACACACACACACACACACACACACACATACACGCACACAAACGAACGCGCTCATGCGCACACACACACACACACACACACACACACTCACACACACACACACACACACACACACACACACACACACACACACACACACACACACACACACACTGGCTTTTATCATTTTCCTTATAAACCACGCACGCACGCGCACACACACACACACACACACACACACACACACACACACACACACACACACACACACACACACACACACACACACACACACTGCCCTCCTCCCCCACCTCCTCCACACACGGCACAAGGAGAGACCTGTCAAGAACTACTTTTGACGATTACAGTCTTGCTGGTGCGTGCGCGCGTGCGCAATTGTGTGTGTGTGTGTGTGTGGTGTGTGTGTGTGTGTGTGTGTGTGTGTGTGTGTGTGTGTGTGTGTGAGAGAGAGAGAGAGAGAGAGAGAGAGAGAGATTGTGTGTGTGTATGTGTGTGTGTGTGTGGTGTGTGTGTGGTGTGTGTGTGTGTGTGTGTGTGTGTGTGTGTGTGTGTTCGATACACATTTTTATGGAGGTATTTGTTAATTGGCTTTGTGTTGGATGGTCGACTGAGAGAGTGGGGAAAAATATTAATTGTAATTTGCTCTTACTCGATTGTTTTTTTTCTTTTTTTTTTTTCTCGTGTTTTTTTTTCCCCTTCGTTTATTTATTCCTAGTGCTACAGGTAACTGGCGATCGTGATTCGAAAAGAGAACAATATGTGACCTGAAAATTGATATAAAGTGCACAAACATAGGTCTCAGTCTCTGTAGCCAGGAGGTCACCACAGAAAAAAAAGAAGAAATTTAACGAATCAATCATTTTGAAACGTATTATTTATCGATATATTTATTTGTTTTCTTTATTTGCTTATCTATTCTTGTGTTTATTCATCCATTAATTTCTTTTTTCCTTTTATTTTTATTAATCTTTTCATCCTTTTTTTTTCAGAGGCGGTTGTTGTTGGGGTTGACATAAAATACACTCTGCGTTCTTGTGTTCTGATTTTCTGATTAGGAATTTGTTCTGAACATACTAGTAATGGAGATACAAGAAGTCTTTAAATTAGTTGATATGAAGATAAATGTTTTGATGGCATCATTGAAATATAACTTTAAAAAAATCATTTGTGCACGTTTCATTGGATCATAATGACAGCATCATTGGTTTTCCTGGTTTCTTGGACAATTCCACGTCAGTTGAGAATGTTGAGCAAACTGACGAAATCCCCCTGGAGTCCATTTCTCTGTACAACATCGCTATACTATCTAATCACAATATGTTCTCCGTTTATATCATTCTGGAACCTTTGGAACGTCATGATTATCGTCATCATGCAAACAATGACGATCATCCGAATCAATTATTCATTTTACTTTACTGGCATGCTGTCATGGATCTTATTGCTTTGTTTTCTGCGTCGTTGCAAGAATGGCTGCGTATCACATTCCATTACTTTTTGCA
>CM031624.1:34421844-34426844 GCA_018398815.1 Conus ventricosus | reverse complement strand
GTGTGTTGTGTGTGTTGTGTGTGTGTGTGTGTGTGTGGTGTGTGTGTGTGTGTGTGTGGTTTGTGTGTGTGTGTGTGTGTGTGGTGTGCGTCTGCGTGCGTGCGTGTGTGTGTGTGTGTGTGTGTGTGTGTGTGGTGTTTGTGTGTGGTGTGTGTGGTGTGTGTGTGTGTGTGTGTTGTAAAGAAAATTAGGTTTCAACGAGGATACCATCCTTCTCCACTTTTAAATCAACACTAGTATGCCAACTTTTTGCAAACAAACAAACAAATACACAAAAGATCTTAGATTGAAAAGACAGACATTTTTTTGAAATTTCCCTTAAGAACAAGAGTAAAGACGTAATGGCTTTTTGTGAAAACCCTTTTGGGAAATTTTGAAAAAGTATGACATAGAGAACAAAAAAAGATCCAAAATTTGAAACTTACTTCATCCCCCCCCCCCATCCCCCCCCCCCGGGCTCTAAAAAATAAACAGGACAGAGAACCGCAAAAACCAACCAGAAAGTACATCGACCAAACTAAAACTTTTTTTTTTCCCACAGCACAAACACACTAATCAGGTTGTTATGAACATTCCTGATCGCATTGGGGTAGGGATTTTCGCAAAAAAGGGTTTTGGAAAGTCGGAACTTTACGCTTTTGCCTGAAAATAATGCAGACACTAGCACATCCTGAAACCAACTGAGCGTTTTTTTTGACAAAATAAGGAACAGGTGTTTTTCCTTTCCATATTCTTACCGGGGAGGCCATGTCACACCCTTCGACTATCCTAAAGAAACCCTTTCCCTCTAGGGCTGTTATTTCATAAATACAAACCTTTTTGCTGAAATAACCTAGAAAACAAGCATCCTATGCATTTTTATGTGAACGGAAGGGCAGACGCTGTTTTTCTGTTTACATTCATGATTTGTCCAAAAACTGTGATCACGTCGAACATTTGGGACTTTTTTTGTTCAATTCGGAACAAATGTGGGGGTGGGGGGGGCGAAAGTGGGAAAAAAATATTTTTTCCCCTCTTAAGGGACTGTGCAATTTTTTTGTCCCCCCCAATAGCTTTCGTGTGCAGATGCTTCCTCTCTGACTTGGGGCCTGAAGTCTGCGACAAGCGACACACACTGGGATCGTGCTTTATAAAAGAGGTCCGGGTTTTTTCCAAATTACTGACTATAAAGTTTTCCTTTACCTTTTTACACTTCCAAAATCCCAAACTTAAAAAAAAAAAAGGTCACCCAAGGGGAAACTAGCTTGTTAAAAAAATCACGCTTAAGAATTTTCCAAAACTTGCATGAAATAAAATGAGTGCTAGTTCCACTAACCACGTGGATACACAAAAAAATTTAATGAAAATAAAGTTGACAATAAAGCTTTTGTATCTACGAGCGCAACAAAGCCACCTTTTCTTCTTTGGCAACGTTAAACATTGTCAACGGGGTCCAACTCTTGTGAATGCATCTTCTCATCACAGGTTGGGGGGAAAGGGCGAACTGAAACGACTGCATCCCGCTTAAAAAGAGGAATTACACCTTTTTTCCCGAGAAACAGTTAGGAAAAAAAACTTTTTCTTTTAATCAAGGGGCCACACCCGTTTTGACACTTCTCAACACGTTCGTGGGGGTTGGAGAGGAAAAGCTCGGGGAAAACCGTTTTTTAAATCCGCTAAGACCACCAAGGCAACGATAAACTATGGCGGGAAAGGGACGGAGACAGAAAAAAAAGACCAACTGTGGGAAAAAATGATATATAGAAAAAAGAAGGGAAAATTTTTTTAAAACAGGAAAATGTTTCCATCGAAAATAATTTCCAGTACCTTTAAATTGCACAGGACTCTGTACCTCAATCAGTCGTCTCAGCGTAACGGTTGAAAGAGAGTCTTTACGTAGTCTTTGTTTCCGCTTGTATCACGACCAGGAGGCAACGGTTTTGACAGTGGCTTCACTGCACCCCCCCCCCCCCCCCCCCAACCTTCTTTTTTGCTTGTGATGTTATGGTGGTAGCAAAACCAACCGCCTGGCAGACGTATCGTTGAGGAACATCAGAGACAAAAGGAGCCACCCCACCCCCTCCCGAAATAAGGTCAATCACTGGCTTTCAATGAAGCAAAAGGTCACCATACCAAGGAAAATTAAAAACCAAATGCAAATGTTTTCCAGAGGAAAGATGTCCTGATTTCTACTAAAACTGATATATCTGTGTATCTCACTTACAACTTGTCGCTATGAAATAAAGATTTTTTTTTAAAGTGAGAAGGAGAACGCAAAATCTGGCATGAGTGGTTCCTTCAAGATTGGCCCTACGAGCACCCCCCCCCCGCCCCTCACACACACACACACACACACCTAACACACACACATCACACACACACACCCCCCCACCCCCCACCCCCCCCTCTCCTCCCCACGTTGAGAAACTGATTGTACTTAGCGACTGCTTTTGACCACACTTCACTTGGGCGATTCTTGCAAAGAACAGAAAGTGACTGTTCTCGCTACAAGTTTGTAACGAAGAGCCTCTATGTAGATTTTAAGCATCATCATACATCCCTTTTACTCTAACAGACGTCTTTTTATCTGATGAAACAGGACTAAAGCCTTTGAAATAGAGCGTACTTGTCGCCTGCACATAAACCAGCCGATAGTTCGTTCAAGTCTTGTGTAATAATGACAAAGGGATCCCACATGTTGATGTTATGTTGTGATCTTGTCAACGGACAGAAGACCATTCTCCTGTATCCACTTTTGCTTGTCTGAATCTTTTGCAGACAAAAAGAATACTGAATATTTTTCCCATAAAAGATATTCCTTTTTGTTAACATGAGTTAAAGGGTCAATGGCACACAAAGGATGGTAAAGACAATATGGCCCTTTCAATAGGTTACAAAAGATCTTTATTTTTACGCAACACAAAATTCATGAGCTTCAGGTCTGCGCAGGATGGCTTCAATGTCATTTGGCTTATCTCTGAGCAAAGGGAATTAAAGACAATTCACGTTGTGCACGGCTTCAAAGAGAAGCATGAGTAGGTGAGCAAGAAATGTTAGGGGAATGTGTTGCCTGGTTGTAAAGCTCTGACTATTCAGCTCAGCTCTTTTGATTATTCAGTCCCAACTCTTCTGTTTGTTTGTTTTTCTTGTTGTTTATCATTGAACTATTTTGTACAATTTCAAAACAGCTATTTTATCTTGAGGGAAATCAATGCTTGGTGTTAATTAGGAATCGGAAGTCTTTGGGATGCTGGTTTGATTTCCAAACTTTCGTCAAATACTCTCCCCCAATCCCTTTTTTGTGGAGCAAACGTTACCCCACTTGTTTACTGTTTATTGTTTACTGTTTCCTGCTTCATTTCATTTCCAATTTTGTTTTGATTAAATTGAGGTTACTTGTATTTGTTTCTGTCCGTCTGTGTGTTTGTCCTTTGATCTCCCTTGCATCTTTCGGTGAATCCTCAGGCGTAGGCTCAAAGACTGTCCCCTACATTTTATACTATTTGCATGATGTCTTTAGTTTTTCAGCAACTTTTTTCCTCCCCACACTTTCGTTTGGTTTCATTTACTACCCTTCACTGGCTGCTTTGGGGGTGCTATTGGATTTTTTTTGCACCCTTGGTGGTGAGAACACCACAGTATTATGGACTGTGGTGTGTCTCTATTTGACGCCAGGAGCGCAGACACAACCAGCCGTGTCTCCCTGATGAGTTCCGACCCAGAGGACGAAAGGCCTTGGAGCAGGCAATACAAATATATCTGCCTTCAAAAGAGATTGCGATGGTTCCCTTATGCAGCTAGTGAAGAGTTTTCATATCTGTAATATATTTTCTTAATTTCATGCTCCCAGTTTCTCCATCTTCACCCCCTCCCCTCCTCTTCCTTAGGTCCAAATCCTTTCCAAGTCATTACTGTGGGGACAGTTCAGTTGCAGGCCTGCGCTTGTTTTTCCCCCCACTATTAGATTGTTCGTCTACGTATTTGTCTGACTTTATTCAAGCTTAAAAGGCTGTGCCAGTCTTGAATAAAAGATACTCTGTGTTAGGTTTTCTTATGGGAGCAAACGTTACCCCACTTGTTTACTGTTTATTGTTTACTGTGTTCTGCCTCATTTCATTTCCAATTTAGAAACTTGTGGGATAACTTAAAGATGTCGTCAAGGAACTCTAGAGATCAAGATCAACCTCCAGAATATCAATGTCTCCATTCCCCCTCAGGTTCTTTGATTAAACTTAGTAGTCTCAGGAAAGGCAACATTTACTGTTGCTTCTGCTTGCACAGTTTTCCTACAGTGCAGTGGTTTGAAGTTACCTTTTGGTACTGAGTGCAGATTGACATGTGCGACTGAAGGAAGATATGCATGGTTTTTTATATGGGAGGAAAAATCTAGATCAGATTCCACATTTCAGGCCATAATACAAAGATATGAAAAAGGGTCGATGTCAGATTTCACTTCTTTCCTTCTGTCAGCCTACATCTTCTTTGCATTAGGACACTTTAACAGTGAAAAGAAATTCTTGTTAACATCGTGAATGGATTTTGTTCCCTGCTCCATAACAAATACACAAGGTGCTGTTCTACACCGGCCAAAATGATCAATGGTTTTCGACACACACACAGATTACATTATTGTACAGAGTGAGACTGAGCCGTAAACATTGCACCATGAAACAAACTGATCTAACCTGTTGTTACCACAACTGCACTCATAAAAAAATGCACGCTCGGATCACATATTTGTATACAAGCATACATCCTTACATCATTATCTATCACTGTACATCATCAAGAATACACTGATAAGTGTACCGCTTTTTAAAAGAAATCTGCAAGCTTCATTTCTTTTGAAAAGATGTATTTCTCAACTATATCAATTGTGTTTCAAATCTTTCAGAAAGTGTATTACATTTGGTTTGATCTTATTTATCCTGCATTTGTAAATAGAGTATTTTGCTAATAGATTAATCCGATCAAAAGTGTCATTTGTTTTTGTTTGGTCGTCATTTCCCAAACAAAACAAG
>CM031624.1:34409344-34411844 GCA_018398815.1 Conus ventricosus | reverse complement strand
AACTTACAGGCAGTTGACAACTTCACCTATCTGGGCAGCACACTCTCACGAGCTGTGAACATTGACGCAGAGGTCAGGAAGAGGATTGCCAAAGCCAGCTCAGTGTTTGGGAGACTCCATGAAAATGTCTGGGAGCGGAGATGACTAAGCCTTACCCCCAAGCTGAAGGTCTACCATGCAGTGGTACTAACCACTCTCCTCTATGCCGGTGAGACCTGGACTGTCTACAGCAGACACGTCAAACAGCTCAAACCATTTTCACTTCAGCTGTCTCTGCAGACTCCTACACTTCAAGTGGCAGGACAAATTCCCAGACACTGACGTCTTGGAAAGGGCTAGCATCCCCAGCATCTACACTCTCCTTTAGAAATCCCGAGCCAGATGGCTGGTCACATCGTCAGAATGCCAGATAGTCGACTGCCGAAACAACTGCTGCACTTGGGGGGGGGGGGGGGGGGGGGGGGGGGGGGGGTGGGCAGAAGAAACATTTCAAGGTCTGCTCAAAGTGTCCCTCAAAGACTTGGACATCAACCTCAACACCTGGGAGTCGCTTGGCCTGGACCGCCCAGCCTGGCAAAGCAGCATCACAAAGGGTGCATGTACATCAGAGAAGAGACGCACAGCAGAAGCTGAGAGAAAGCGAGCCCCGCACAAGGCCAGAGCTACCTCCACCTCCACCGTAGCACCCACCCACATGTGTCCCACATGTGGGCGTTCCTTCCGGGCCCAGATTGGCCTCACCAGCCACCTGCGAACCCACACCCAGCAATCTTCCATCTGAGATTAAAGTCTTAGTCATCTTCGAAATCGAAGGACGAACAACAACAGATGAAAACTAAACTGAGTGGTCCCGGTTTTTCCAGTTAAGCTCATAGCAAACTCAACTCTGGGTAAGAGCTGGCCTGGACAGAATGGCTCTGATAGAAATCGAACCCAGGACCTCCCAGCCAGCAGACCGTAACGCTAACCACTTGGCCGCGGTGGCTGGTAGGGAGTGGAGACTTTGATGAGCAAATGTTGAGGTAAGCTACAAAGAGACCTGAAAGAGGGATAACTTCCAGAGGAAGATGTGATGGCCCAGAAACACAGGCTGAAGGAAGAATTCGAGTTATGGAAAGAAAGATTAAGATGAAAAAGACAAGAAGTGTTCATGTACACTCCCAAGGGACGGAGATATATAGATCATCTTTTTCTTTTTAAAATCGTCTTGTGTGGTGGGGTTCCACACTGACCAGAATGTCATATTTCACATACAGCTCACCTGGCATTTTCCATCTGGCCACCACTGGAAACGATTCAACATGTCTGCTTGCAGGCTCATTCTCTGTAGTAGTGTTCCTTGGTGTCTCAAGATGTGCAAGAACGCGTAGGCATACATTTTTACTTTATATACTGTTAAAAAGAACAGCCAGCATATATATTATCTGCTATAATGATGTCGGTTGGCTCTGAAAAATTCGCACAGCAACACTGCTCAAGCAAACACAAGAGTTGTGTTCAGTGAGAGTGGCTTGTGTCGAGGTCTAAGCACACAGTCAAATCCCACTGTCCGTACAGCTCCGAGATTCTGTTCATGTGACCTGGCTTGCCAGATACATTTGATTAAATTAAGTGTTCACTTACGAGGCAGAGTAGGACTCGCATGATCCATCCACAGACTAAGACAGACAATGTATCAGATTATCGGACTCCTACTCAGTCGCATACCTGCTCATTCACGTTAAACATACATTGTCCGAAGCATGGTAGATATTTGATCCCATTCTGGCTTAAAAAGGCGAAGTATTCGTATACATTCTTGTGAATCTGTGTCTGTGGTTTTAACGTGCTAATGTGGATTCCCCATCTCATGAAGTTTTTGCCTAAAAGAATAAAAATCTGAATGAGAGAGAGAGAGAGAGAGAGAGAGAGAGAGAGAGAGAGAGAGAGAGAGAGAGAGTGTGTGAGTGTGTGTGTTGTGGTTGGTGTGTGGTGTGGTGTGTGTGTGTGTGTGTGTGTGTGGTGTGTGTGTGTGTGTGTGTGTGTGTGTGTGAAGCAGATAAGACTTAGAAGACCATAGATCCTGTGTTGTTATGCGAAACTCTCCCCTTTTCCGTCGTTGTTTGGACTGTTGGTTTTATGATTGCTATCCTTGGCCAATTTCAAAAAAAAATTATTTACAGAATGCTTGTTGATGAACTCTTCCTTGCACACAATCAAATTAGTTCTGTGTATTCTGCGTTGTTTGTTTAGAATCAATATTCATGGCTGTGGATCTACAGTCTTTGTTTGATCTTTCCACAACAGATCAGCCTAAGAACTCCTCCCTGAACTTCCTGCCAGTCAGACAGTACAGGTAGAAATTCACTGCACTGTTACTGTCAGCGAGCAGTCTGCTGACAACGTAGAACATGTGAACCTTGGCGTATTCATAGCCACTGACCTGGATGTACTCTCTGGAAAAATAAGAAAGGATATAATTGACAGAAACTGGCAAAGTCAAAACGATGAAGGTCACGGA
>CM031624.1:34371844-34404344 GCA_018398815.1 Conus ventricosus | reverse complement strand
CATTTTCTTCCGTCTTTACCCTGTGAGTGTGTTTGCGTGTGCGTGCGTGCATGTACGCATGCATGTGCGCGCGTGCGCGCGCTGTGTGTGTGTGTGTGTGTGTGTGTGTGTGTGTGTGTGTGTGTGGTGTGTGTGTGTGTGTGTGTGTGTGTGTGTGTGTGTGTGTGTGTGTGTGTGTGTGTGTGTGTGTGTGTGTGTGTGTGTGTGTGCGCGTGCGCGCGTGTGGTTACTAATTATACAACCGGAGTACGGAAGTCTTTGGTTCATCCTAGTCATATATTACTGGTAAACCCACCATTCCGTTTTCGTTGGCGTTAAGATCGAGGACTTTCTTCTTGCTGAGTGAATGTTTGTACTCCATTCTTTTCAGGCAAGTCGCCGTGTGTCATCGACGACAGCATCATTCACCCTGTTCTTGGCAGTTTACCAGACATAGCTGATGCTCCTTTACCTGACCTCTGTCAGGATATATGTTTATGATCTTTATCAGGAGAGGGTTAATTACTGAACAATTGCTCACGCAAGAGGGTAAACCGGATCCTGTTCCACAATCTCCCATGACAATTATGCAACCTGCACAGCGCCAAGTGCTACGAGAACTCCAGGCCATGGTACAGAATAGGACGATTCGGATTCCCTCTGCTGACAAAGGAGGCACTGTAATTGTGCAAAGCTGTTCAGGCTGTATTACCGAGGCCTACCGACAACAATAGCACTCTCAACATCGCCAGTAAATTGACAGATACCCCACGCGCCAGAATGCCAACACAGCAGCCAATACACCGATTAGAGATCTGTATCAATCCAAGTGCATCAGTGATGCTACTACATCGTGTAGCGCTACGTAAATCCCAATCAGTTCACTGCCACCAGTTTCACATGCTACCTACAATTCGTAAAACACCAAGTTGCCTAGTTGTCTCAGGTGTAAATGCACCCGAGGGAACAATATAAACTGATGGATTTTTGGGGGGTAGAATTTCGTTCCCATTCTCCCGATCTGGATCAAATACTACCCATTTTCTCCGTATCCTAGAACAGTGGAAGAGAGACTTTGGCCCATTCAAAGAAGGGATACAAGTAGTCACGACAGACGTCGTCAGCCTGCACACTAGCATCCCTCAATCAGATCTGGAAACTGCTGTCCTCCACTTCTTGCAAATGTCCAACTTACAGCACATTCCCATACCCTCCACTGAAAAAGCCATGCAAATCATCAACTTCATTCTCTCATCTAATGTTTTCTTTGTTTTAATTTTCAAAGGATGCCTATACCAACAAATTCTGGGCACTGCCATGGGTACTCCAGTGGCCCCGTCTGCAGCCAACTTGTTCATAGGATGGCTGGAATCCCGACTACTTGACAACAGCCCAGTGCCTACCCAGAGGGATTTCTGGTGTCAGTTCATTGATGACATTTTCATTCTCTGGATGGGGATGGATTCGGACCTCAAGCTGTTTACCAACCACCTCAACTCATTTCGTCCGACAATGAAGTTCACTGTATCCTCCTCTGTAAAACAGATCCCGTTTCTGGACATCGTGGTGTATAGTGATAAGGGTTTCCTCCGCATTGACTCGTACACCAAATCCAAAGACTCTTTAAACCTATCTCCATCGCAAGTTCTGCCATCCACCTCATGTACACAGGAATATTTTATACAGCCATTTTTTTACGACTCAGGCGCATCTGTTCAGACGCTGAGGTTTTCAACCAGCAATCAGAGGAAATGGAAATGTATTTTCTCCGCTGTAGTTACTACTTAGATTCTTGAAAGACCTTGAAAGACCCAGAACCACCCCCAACAGCCAAACCGAAGAGAATTAAAAAAAAAAAAAAAAAAAAAAAAAAACCGAAACAGCAACAGACCACCTCTGATAGTAACTCACAATCCGAACAATCCGCCCCTCCGTCACTGGGTTCAGGAACTCCAGCCGGTCCTCCATTCAAGTCCCCGCCCGCAGCAAGCGATTCCCGAAAACCTCTCTCCTCGGAGAACGACGCTTCAGATCACTGAGGAACAGTCTGTTGCCTTCATCACCACCTGCGCCCCCAGACCCTCACACCTGAAGTTTCACCTGTTGTAGGTGGAAAACACCCCGTGGAGACACAAAGCTTTCACAGCCAGGTCACCAGGGAAGTTGTTTTTGTTTGTTTGTTTGTTTTTACTCGATGCAGAGTGAGTTGTGAAAGCCCACTTGTTTTTACTCGATGCAGAGTGAGTTGTGAAAGCCCACTTGTGGTTACCTTCTGCACTGTAATGCATGCAACAACACACAATATCTAGGCCAAACCAAAAAACTTCACTTCGGGCACGTTTCTACCAATACAGTTCGAATATTAACAAAAACGACTGGTCCACATGCCACCAAACATTTCAACCCGACAAGTCACACCATTCATTACAGGAAAGGCATCGCAGTAGAGAAGGGGTGATCTGAATGGCTGGACTTGGGTTGGGCAACGGTGTTCTCTTTTTCTTTTTTCTTTTTTTATTTCCTTCCTTTTAGGGCTGACAGCGTTGTGGGGGTGGGGGGTGGGGGGGTGGGGGGGACTGTTCTTTGGGATGTGTTCACTCTCCGTTGGAGAACACAGATTGCCCAGCGGCTTCTCAGACCCCCCCCCCCCCCCCCACACACTCTTACTTTAAAAAAAATATGGGTGATGTGTGTGTGTGTGTGTGTGTGTGTGTGTGTGTGTGTGTGTGTGTGTGTGTGTGTGTGTGTGTGTGTGTGTGTGTGTGTGTGTGTTTGTGTGTGCGCGCTTATTTTCATCTTTTCACATCCCTGTACCCAGTTACGCCAATGTGCAAGTATAATGTGCTTGCCCATGCGCTCACGCGCGCGCTGATACTCATATGCGCACACGCAACGTCATCGTCATCATTGTTTCTATGATTACATTTACTACTGTTTCAACTTCTAATACAACAACAACAACAACAATAACAACAACAACAACAACTACTACTACTACTACTACTACTACTACTACTACTACTACTACTACTGCTGCTGCTGCTGCTGCTACTACTACTAGTACTACTTCTACAACAACAACAACAACTACTACTACTACTACTACTATTACTACTACTACTACTACTACTACTACTACTACTACTACTACTACTACTACTACTACTACTACTATAGTTTCCATGACGCAGAAGCCCAGGCACATTCAAACCCATACATGTAGAGAACAGGAAAATGCCGATTCTAACTTTCCCCTACCCCTCAACAAGTTTTGGGGTAGGGGAAAGTTAGAAATCAGCATTTTCCTGTTCTCTAACTAGTAAACTCTACAAACAAACATACTGTGTAGGATTATCCGTTTTCAATACTAATTTACTAAACTTTTCAGATTTTAGTTTTTGCTTAATCCTATGTTTTTCCTGATCATTTTCAATAACATCATTTCCGCGCAAACATTCATCAAATGAGTCTCTGTCTTTCATGTGAAATAAAACTACAGTCTTTAACTGTTCTCTAAAGTCTTTTAAAACTGAGTTATATTTTTGACATAAAATCCACACACTTATCCCAGCATGTCTTCCACTAAAAGCTAGTTTTGATAAAGTGTTTCTCTTTTTAACTATGTCTCTTTCTGCCGAACAGTCATCTATAATAAATAGTGTCTGCGTTCCTTCAAACAGTTTATAAAACTGTTCTAAACACTCACTCAGTTTATTGCTAGGATCAACTAAATATATGTCATCATCTGTCCATATAAACCTTCTATCATGATATGCTTTGTTCCATTTAAGTGTTGGACAGAAAATCACAATATAATCAAAATTATAGCGATAAACTGTTTGTAATAGGTCGAGGACAAATATTGTTTTTCCACAACCAGTCTGCCCACAAATCAATGAACAATGAGGGGGTTTTGTCATAAAGTTTAACTGCTCCATAGTTTTATAACAGAATTTAATCTAATCCAGTTATTATATTTATCATACTCTCTGTTAAAACTTGTTCAGTATAATAAAACCCTATAAGGCCTAAATGTGTAAGATTAATCCAATTCAGTTCTGTAAGATTGTTCCTATTTAAGTCAATATTGATTTTGTTGCTTGTTGTTATGACCTTAATATCCTCACCATTGTGAAGAACGACGATGGTAACTTTAAGACGTTTAACGTCTAAGTTTTGCCAGCTAATATTAATTCCTTTTATAAGGACGTCACTAACGCCCACAACCCCATCCCTCTCCACATCTTTAAAGACAGAAATTTCAAATATCATTGTGAACGTGTCTCCTAATTTCCTGCGCGGAATGAACTGTAATTTTGTAGAAGCTTCCTTTAAAACCGTTTCTTTTCTGTGGAGGATGTACTGTTTTTTCCCATACGGCGTTATTTCAATCTCTTTCCGACTATTGTCCTCTGGCATAAGACTTATATGTAAAGGGCCAGAGTTGAGTGCTTTTCTGAAACTTTTTTGACGGCTAAAAAATGTAAATGGGCTTATGAATTCAAATTTTATTTCCCATTCTAAATATGGTTCTAAGTGCCATTTGCTGTCAGGTTTTCGAACTATTTTATATTCATACTGGCCAGCATTATTTGCTTCTACATTGCGCAGTTGCTCTAGTTTAGGAAACTTTTTGTTGTCGCCAACCTCTTTGCGTTTATAATCACCATCTTTAGTGTACTCAAACCCATACAAAGCGCCTATTTCACCATTCTGTTCAAAGTCCGCAACGTCTGCAAGGTCTTTTAATTCTAAAGTTATACACCTCACAGGCGCTAATGTAACTCCGGATTCTTCTGGCCCACGCGACATGTTTTAGTACAACTTATTATTTTATTTCTAAAACAATGTGCAGGTTATCACATTTCACGGCTTTTCCTGTTTTGTCTGCAATTTTTATATTAAATGATCCGACCCTCCCGCAAACTAATCTTTTAAACTGTAAATTAGGGAATTGTATAATTTCATAATCGCAATATGCAGCTTTCCCTGATGGAAGAGCTCTTAAAACAGTTGAGGGCCTTCCATCATATAAGTTTTCATCAGTGCTCAGCTCGTCCAAATGAACATAGAGTAATGAATGTAATGCAAGATCGAGCGGATTTTCTCCCTCATAAGTAGTTTTGTTTGGTGTAACACTAAAACTATGAAGGGGCTGATTGTTAGTTGCAAAGCCTAACATTTTAGCTAGCTCTTTATCAAAAGAGTAACCTACTTCTTCTTTTTCAGGTTTGAAGGTCAACATTGTTTTCAGATTCGCATTGTTAAGTTTGAGAGTAATGTCAAAGTTACTCAATGCTTCTTTTAGTGAGCAAAACCCGTAATAACCATCAGGTATTGTTAAACTGGCTAACTTTGGCCCCTGTTTTGTCAATTTTTAGAACCTTATTATTCTTGGATTCACTTATATTAAACCATACGACTTTGTAAAATATTTCATGAAGTGCAACCATTTTGGCTCCGCAATTGTTATCAATAGCATGTTCTAAAAACGAAGGACGGTCTTGAGTTGTTATTGTTACAAACATTTTTTAAACGAAATAAAAATGAGTGCATTCAAATATACTGATGCAAAAGATTCTGTTGGGCCGCACTACAATCTTAAAAATATAACAACCGATACTCTTGACATTTCTGTGACTCAGGTTGACACCTTTCAAGTAAAGGTTAGTACTCCATTAAACAGATATCTTAACCCCCTATTAAAAAAAGACTACATCGCGAAAGTGTGGTTTAGTCATCCGATGCAGTTTTACCAGAGCCAGTTAAACTTTGCTGTGTTTTGTGCATCAACTGGGTGTGGAGTGGCGTATGCTGATCACTTAAATCATCCCGATCCTTTGGTGAGGTCAGTGTATAGATTTCATTTCTATTACACCTTCAGACGTATTTTGACTGAACTGCAAGCTCCATTACCAAATGACAAAACGTTTAATCCATTCAGCAACAGAATAGACATGAAGGCTTTTGAAAGGATTTGTAACGAATTCAATATTAAGGCCAAGACGACTTTAGACAAAAGTCGGATCTTAATCATGGTCTGGGCACCCCTTATTTTTGGGCGTGCACAGAAAGTATAAATATGACTGGAATCCCCTTACACATCTTTCTCTTCAGGCACACTGTTCACCTAGGGTCCATAGAGCAAGAGCATAAACAGCATGGAAAAACATTTAAATTAGACACTTCTAAGGGCCTAACTAAAGCAGGAAAGAACGAATAAACGACTCTGTTCGTACTTACGTTTGGTGTTTGCTAAGGTTCGCAAGCACAAACGAGATCGAGCATAACTGATCCTTCTACTGGTTTTGATGCACAAAAACAATACTTAGCAAATTTAGAGGACGCCATTATTCTACAGTTGATTTACCTTCAAGTATTAAAAGGTACCAAAAATGTTTTACAATACGCAAGATCGAAAGTAGACTTTGCTGTTGGCATGGTTTATACATGCTGCCTTCGACCTCAGACTCCAGATAGGAACAATAATAAACTACAATAATGAAATCCTCGTGGCAGGCAATGAACAGAAGGTCGGAAAAAACGAAATAAATTCTGAGCCAGTAATTTTTGCAAGCAGTAAACAACAAGATGACCCCCCAAGAAAAGTCATCCATCCCCGTGGCCCCAAAAGGGCCCGAAGGCCGTTGAAGACCTCGAAAAAAAAATAATGACCATGAATATGAAAAGACAGCGCTTGTTTTTGGATTAAGTGGCCTAGGTTTTATTTTGGTCTTTATCTTACAAAAAAATTTAAACCCCGACTATTTAAGGACTAATGCCCATAAGTGATCGGCCATAAAGCCAACTACTTTGCTTGCAGTAGACAAAAGCCAGCTAATAACCCACCCCTAATATACCCGGTAAAGAGTCTATAGCTTTACCAGCTAATGTTTTTAAAATAAACCGCAAGATGATCAAGCTGTTTTTTTTACCCATGATTTATCAGGCAGTGATGGAGGTGATGGCAGTGGAGGCACTGGGCTTTGACAAACCGCCGCCTGTAATAGCCATTACCAGTGTACTTATTGCAAAACCAAAGGGCCGTTAAAAACCTTTGCTAATGTGGACCTTGCTCTCTAAACAGTGTTCGTATTCGTTCTGCTAGTGTTGGTCTTCATATAATTTTTTTTGGATAGTTTTCTCTTTTTTCGGGTTTCGCTTGAGATCGTAATTGTTCTTGGTAAGTAGACAACTCTTTTAGTATTGCTGTCTTTGTATTTTAAGTTCTTTTATTCTTTGGGTTATTTCTTTTTTAACAGCGAGCCCTAAGTTGTCGTCATCAGCGTTAGCGAGTTTTCTTCTTTTTTTTTTTATATGCCATCTAGTTCATCCACTTTTGAATTTTTTTTTAAAATTTTGGGTCTCTGATGGGTCTCAAGAATGATGAAGGGGCCACTAGGTCTTGCTCGGTATCGGGGGGTCGCGGATAGTTTTTAATGCTGTTTCTTCTAAAAAACTGGTTTCTGCTTGCATTATTTTGTCCGCTGTTTGACTTAAATCTTTGAGTTTTTCTATGTTTTGTATTTGGCTATCTGTCGGGAGTTCTTGTAGTGTTTTTGAAGTTTAGCAACTGCCTCCCTATCTAATTTTGGTTTGCAATGCCAAGGCGACTTTGTATGCTCGCAGGGAGTCTTTGCCTAATTGTACCTATGGCATAAAACTTTGATGGGTCTCGTTTAGTTGTAAGCTGAACAGGTTTCTTGATCGTTTTTCACATACAAATGGCCATCATCTTTTACTTTAAAATCAAATTTGGACTATAAATTCGGGGGGTTTTAAGCCTAAACTTTTGTAAAATGCTCCGACCGTAAATTCTGTTAATTCACGCCGCAAAGAGGGGCGTTGAGCGATGCTGTATCAAAGGAGCCATTTCACTCATGTCGTCTCCAGGATCAAAAACATCATAATCTACTCTTCAATTCCTGCCATGTTTTTAAATAATTAACTTTTATTTTGTTTTATAAAAATGTCACAAGCATATGGTTTTAATTCTTGACCCGCATAGAAGACTGAAAGAGCCCCTTTTGGGGTGAAGGGAAATAAACGGAATATTACTGTTCCAAATAATCCGTCTACTATTGATGCAGATCAAATTCTTTCTGTCAAATTTCCAGACTAGGAGAGGAGAAGTGATGTGCCAGGCTCTGCGCAACTTACTTTCAAAATAGAACTCGAATCAGCAACAGACCCAAACAGGACAGTTGTCCAGAATCTGGGACGGGCAATTGTTAAGAAAATTTCTATAAAACTTGAGGGCAAGAAATATATTTCTTTACACAATGCAGACATATTTTTAACCTATTCTGATCTATGGCTAACCGGGGAAAGAAAGGGCTGACTTTGCGTTTCAAGAAAAGAAAATGAGAAGTCACTAAAACATAGAATAGGCGCCGCAGATGTTAAAGACGGCCCAAAAAATATGTAGCTGTAAATTTTGCGTATGGAAATCGCTTTTCTATTTTCCCTTTGATTTTTAGTTGTTAAAAGGGGCATGCGCCCTACTTCAAGGAGCATTAAAAGACAGATTGTCATATGAACTAACTTTAATGAATTACAAACGTGTTATCAGATCATCAGACACCGAAGCAAAGTACAAACATTTCTGACCCTCTCGTTAGAGTTTGACGTTGTTACAACCCTAATTTAGCAAGGCAGATTGAGCAACAATATCGTCCAAAAATTTGCAATATATTACGAAAGAGTGATTCATCATACAACATATCCCAGAAGCAGGGCAGACACTATAAAGGAATTTTAGTTTTAGTGCCACAGCAAGATCGCTTAAAGGTATTTATTTTCTGTCAAGATGAAAACCATTCAAAAAAGGAAATGAAAAATTTATTAAACCAAAAATAACGAAAGTACAATGTTCGATTGAGGGTAGTCCTAAACCAAATCTACGCTAGCGGACTTAGACCTTATCAGCATTTTGACGAAATAAGAAAATTGTTTGGGGTGGGGAGTGTAGAATTTCCAAAAAGTAGACCTTGTGTCTAAAGATCTACACCTTCACAATGTTAGGCTTGATGATTAAATTTTAAAAAACCCAAAAAACGGTTATGGATTGACCTAAGGTCAACAGAGGATAATCAGTTGCATGGAAGTGGGAGAACTGTTAAAGACGGAATAAACTTTCAAAATTGATAAAGAAAAAGATGGCGATAAACCAGTTAATGTACATTTGTTTTTAATATATGATGCGCAGCTGAATATTCATGATAACAGATTTTAAAAAATATACAATACTAAAATTATTTTTTTTTTTAAAAAGCAAGTCCGTTCAGGTTTATCCAAATGTGCTTAACAGCGCCAAAGTCCCCCAAAAAGAAGAGAAAGTAGAAACCCCTGACATAAAAACTTTTCTTAAATAAAGGTTAGGCCCCCCTATTTTTGGGGGCGTGCCAAAAGTATAAATAGGAGGAATCCCCCTTACACTTTTTTTCCACTTCACCCACAGCTTTCACCTGGGGCCCCCATAACAAGACAAAAACGAAATGGAAAAAAACTTTTAAAATTTTTAGACACTTCTAAGGCCCTAACTAAAGGGAATAGAAGAATAAAAACTTTTCGTACTTACTTTTGGGGGTTTGCTGGGTTCGAAACCCAAAAACGAACGAGAAAAACTGACCCTTTCTACTGGTTTTGATGCCCAAAAAAAATACTTACCCAAATTTAAAAGGACCCCTTTTTTTTTTAACAGTTGATTTACCTTAAAGTTTTAAAAGGTACCAGAATTTTTTACAATACGAAAAGATCAAAAGGTGATTTTGCTTTTTGGCCCAGGGTTTTTTACATGCCCCTTTGCCTCAGACTCAGTTTAGGAAAAAATTTAAAAAACTACAAAAAATAAAATCCTGTGGCGGGCAATGAACAAAAAGGCCCCGGAAAAAACGAAAAAAAATTCGACCAGTAAAAAGGGAAGCAGAAAACAAAAAAAGAGGGAACCCCCAAGAAAAAGTCCCCAACCCCCGGGGCCCCAAAACCCCAAAGGGCCCCTTTTTGGAAGACCTGGGAAAAAAAAAAAATGACCATGAATTTTAAAAAAAAAGCGCTTGTTTTTGGGAAATTTAAAAGTGGCCAAAATTATTTGGGGCTTTATTTACAAAAAATTTAAACCCCAAACTATTAAGAGAAAAATTCCCCATAAGTGATGGGCCCAAAAAGGGCCAACTACTTTGTTTCAGTAGACAAAACCCACAAAAAACACCCCCAAAATACCCGGTAAAGAGTTAAAGCTTTCCCAAAGAAAATGTTTTTAAAAAAACCGGAAGGGTTGATCAAAGCTGTTTTTTTTCCCCATGATTTATCAGGCAGTGAGGGAAAGGTTTATGGCAGGGAGGCACTGGGTTTTTGCAACCGCCCCCTGTAATAGCCTTTCCCAGTTACAAATTGAAAAACCAAAGGCCGTTAAAACCCTTTTTGCTAATGTGACTCCTTGCTCTCTAAACAGTTTTTAAATTTTCGTTTGTTTGCTATTTTTGTCTTCAAAAAATTTTTTTTTGGTTTGTTTCTTTTTATTTGGTCGCTTGAGATCGTAATTGGGTTTTGGGAAAGAGAAAAATTTTTTTTAGTTTTTGGCTGACTTTGTTTTTTAAATTTTCTTTTTTTTTTTGGGTTTATTTTTTTTTTAAACCCAAAGCGACCCCCTAAGTTGTCGTCATCAGCTTTAAACCCGGTTTTTCCCTTCTTTTTTTTTTAAAAGGTCATTTTTTTTCCCTTTTCCTTTTGCTAACTTTTTTTTAAAATTTTTTTTTTAGGGGTCTCAAAGAAGATAAAGGGGGGCCATGGGTTCTTGCTGGGGAATCGGCGGGTCGGGGAAAATTATTTTTAATGGTTTCTTCAAAAAAACGGGTTTTCTGCTTGCATTTTTTTGCCCGGGTTTTTTGATTAAAATCTTTGAGTTCTATTTTTTGTATTTGGTATCTGTGGGGAGTTCTTTTTAGTTTTTTTGAATTTTAAAAGCAATGCCCCCCTAAAAATTTGGGTTTTGGGCAATCCCAAGGCACTTGTATGCTGGGGGGGGATCTTTGCCTAATTGTCCCATGGCATAAAATTTGATGGTTCGTTTGGGTTAAAAAGCTGAACAGGTTCCCCTTGATCTTTTTTTTACATAAAAAAAGGCCCCATCATTTTTAAATTTAAAAATTATTAGGATCTAAAAATTTGGGGGGGTTTTAAGCCTAAACTTTTTGAAAAAATGCCCCGCCCGTCCCTTTCTTTTTAATTTCACCCCGAATGAGGGGCGTTGAGCGATTGTAAAAAGGGCCTTTTAAACTCATGCGTTCCGGGAAAATCAAAAACATATAATCTACATCAAAAATTTCCCGCCATTTTTAAAAAAATTAATTTTTTAAATTTTGAAAAAATAAAAAATTTTCCAACATATTTTTAAAATTTCTTGCCCCGTAGAAGATAAAAAGACCCCTTTGGGGGGAAGGGAAATAAAGGGAAATATTACTTTCCAAAAAACCCTTTCTACTTTTGAAGCAGTCAAATTTTTATTTTTGTAAAAATTTCCAGCCCTGGAGGGGATGAAGTAAATTGTGCCAGGCTCTGCGCAATTTATTTTAAAAAATAAAAACTCAAAACAAAAACCCCAAAAAGGGAAAAGTTGGTTTCCAAAAATCGGGGAAGGGGGCAATTTTTTAAAAAAATTTCTATAAAACTTGGGGGGCAAGAAATTTTTTTCCTTTACCAAAGCAGACTTTTTTTTAAACCTAATTTGATTATGGTAAGGGAAAATGAAAGGGCTGACTTTGGGTTTCAAAGGAATAAAAAAATGAAGAAGCACAAAAACATAGAATAGGCCCCCGCAGTTTTAAAAGGCGGAAAAAGTTTTGTGCTGAAAATTTTTTTCGTAGGAAACTTTTTTTCTTTTCCCTTTAAATTTTTGAGGTTTTTAAAAGGGGCAGGGCCCCTTTCCTTTCAAGGAGCTTTAAAAAGGACAAAATTGTCAATGAACTAATTTTTAAAAATAAAAACCCCGTTTTAAACAATCACCCAACCCCCGAAGCAAATACGCATTTCGAAAACCCTTTTGATTTTTGACGTTGTTACAACCCAAATTTAGAAAGGGCAGATTGAGCAAAAATTTACCCTTCAAAATTAGCAAATATATTACGAAAGAGGATTCAACATAACAACAAACCCCAGAAGAAAGGGCGACACTTTTTGGAAATTTTAGTTTTAGGCCACGGGAAAGATCCCCTTAAAAGGTTTTTTATTGTTTGGGGGAAAAAAGATGAAAAACCCAAATTAAAAAGGGGAAAGGGAAAAGTTTTTTAAAATCCAAAAATAACGAAATACAATGTTCGTTGGGGGGGGTATTCCTCCCCCAAAAACCTACGCTAGGGACTTCCCCCTTATCGCTTTTTGGGCCCGAAATAAAAAAATTTTTTGGGGGGTGGGGGGTTTGAAAGAAAACCCAACAGTAAAACCTTGTGTCAAAAAAGTTAACCCTTCCAAATTTTGGCTTATGATTTTAACAACAAAAAACGGTTTATGGATTGAAAAAAGTCAACAGGGAAAATCAGTTGCATGGAAGGGGGAACTTTTAAAAGACGGAATAAACTTAAAATTGATAAAAAAAAAGGGTTTGGCGTTTAAACCTTTAAAATGTCCATTTTTTTTTAAATATATATGCGCAGCTGAATTATTCTGAAACAGATTAAAAAAAAACAATACTAAATTTTTTTTATTTTTATAAAAAGCTGCCCCGTTGGGTTTTTTCCAAATTTTCTTACGGCCCCAAAAGTCCCCAAAAGAAGAGAAAATGGGAAACCCCCGACATAAAACCTTCAGTTTAACCCAAACAAAAATAAAATGAAAAACCAAAAAAAAAGCCAAACCTTTTAAAAATAAGAAAAACCAAACAAAGGTTTTTTCTGCCTTTTTTTCTTTTAACATATTTTAAATACGGGGGAAATCGACTATTAGGTTTGATCAGAAAGGGGACAATTTGTTGGTCTTTAAAACAGGTTTTGGGTTTGCCCCCGCAGTTTTACCTCTAGGCTTTTTTTTAGCTCTTGGGTGTGTTCATTAGCCGAAATTTGGTTCCCAAACCAAAAAAAAAACTAAACCCAAAAAAGCAACAGCAGGTTTTTAAATTTAAATAACCTAAACTTAGTTCTTTTCAAATTACAATAAAAAAAAGATTATTTGGGGACTCAAAATCACCGATGAAGAATTTAGTCGTTTCCCGGGCCCGATTTTGAGGGACTAAAAAAGCAAAATTTTAAATCTTCAAGAAAAGGCCGGGAAAGTTTTTCTAACAGCCCAGACCCCGACAGATAAAAAAAAAATTTTTAAAAAAAAAAAGAAAAGGGAAACATTAAACTCTGTTCAAAACCCGTCCCTTTAACAACTTTAAAAGGGGCTTTTTTTACTTTTTTTTAAATGAGCCCAAGCAAAAAAAACCCTTTTGTTTATTGTTTCTGTTTAAATTTTTTTTTTTTTTTTTAAATTTAAATAAATATTTTCGGGTTAGAAAAAAAAAACCAAACTGGATAAGAAAATAAAAGGACCAAGGGAATTGTTTAAAGGGAAAAGTTTTAATTTGGAGAGCGTTTGTCAAAAGTTTTAAAAAGTTTTAAATCTGGGAAGTCTTGATCCAACAAAGAACAGGAAAGGGGTGTTGCCATGCTTTTTTCTCAATTTCCCAGGAAATCTAACAAAAAGCCCCGCCTTAAAGTAATGTTAGTTTTTTAAAAATGACAAAATTAACAATAAATGAAAAAAAACGAAGTTTGGGTCTCAAAAAAACCCAACCGGTTATTTTTTCCCTCATAATAACTTAACACCGGGTTGGGCAGCCCAACTGTTACACGTTTGATGTGGCCGCTGAAGAACCCAAAATGAGGGGCTTGGTTGGTCAGAGGGCGAAGTCCTAGAAAATTAGATTAAAACAGAAAAGTAGGGACCCGATTGTTTGGAAAATTTTTTTTCCAATGCCCCCACCATTGGTAGCGAAAAGACCCAAATTCTAAACATAAAAAAATTCAGACAACAAAAAATTTCATGGGGGTTTTTTTTCTTGAAAAGGTTGCACACGTCCGAAAAAACGCAGGAGAGGGGGTTTAAAAATGGCCCCTTAAACATCAATGATCTTAACTTTAGTGGAATTTTCCTTTCTGTTACCCGTGGAAAAAATTTGATCATTTTAAAAAACAAAAAAACCCCAAATTTAACTGTTAATGTTAAAAGGGTTTTAGAAAAAAAATTTTGGGGGCCTATTGAGTGTTAAGCCACCCCAAACAATGGGGCGCCCCGGCCCAAAAAAGCCATTTGGACTTGCTCCAAATTTGTTTTCAAAAAACAGGGCTCCCATTCCACTTGATACGCACAATAGAAGATTTTTAAAGCGCATACTTCAAAAAGGGGCACAAAAAAGAATTTGTAAAAAAATTTTTTAAAAAGAATTCCACCCCGCCCACCGCCTTGAACTAAAAAACCCATTGTAAAATTTCTGTAGACTGTAATACAGAACAATTTAAAACCCCCCCCTCCGGTTTCAAAATTTTAGTTTTAAAAAATAAAAAACGCTGAAAAACCCGAGTCCAAAACGTTTTTTAAACCCCAGACTTCGAGTCGTTTAAATTGCCCTTTTGAAGGCCAACCCCACAGAACTTCCAAAAAGGGTCCTAATGAGTAATCATCGATTTTTTTCATTTGTTTCATTTTTGTAAGGTGGGATGGCGTTTTTTTTCAAATCCAAATTTACAGGGGCCCAAATTTAGCAGAATACTTTTTAAAAAAAACGCATGCAGCAATTTGGTAACGCCTTTTCCAATAATCAATTTATCAAAAATTAAAAAGGGCGCCTAAAGCCCCAAAAAACAGTAACTATCCAACTTTGGGGATTTGGGGGTTTAGGCCTTTCATCAAAACCCCACAACCCAACGTAAGAGACCATGATCAAAATTACGGAAATTCAGAGGAGCGCGCACAACAACTGCAATCTTCAACTAAAGTTTAAACCCAAAAGACATGGAAGTCCCCATCTTCTTTCATAATTTTGCGGGGTTTACGACTCTCATCTTAAAATGAAAGCAAAAAGCCCCTTCAGGATAAATGCATTGCACATTTCACCCAGAAAAGTAAATGTGTTTCAACTTTAAATAACTTGTCTTTCACGATTAAATCAGACATGTTGGGATTTTAGAGTCCGGCTATGCCCTTAAAAGGGCCCTTCCCCAATAACAGTGCCCACACTTCACTCTAGCAAAACCCGAAATTCATAAACAGCATTTACCCTACGCCAGGGAAAATTTTTTTCCAAAACCCCCCCAAAAGGGCCCACAAGGGAATTTTTTTCCCCTTCTCCCCCTCCCCTTAGGGAAAACAATTTACAAAACAAAACATCACTTGAAACAAAAATTTTACCTTTTGTATCTCTCTCCACAGGGAAGACAAAAAAATTTGACACAATTTTATCTCCCTCACGTGGGGGAGACAAATCAATCTTCCCAAAATGTATCCTCTTTTTAAAGAAAAAAAAAAAACCATCTTCACACACGTACCTCCTCCCCCTGGGGAGAGATAAAATAATCTTCAAAAAATCTCTTTTCACGAGAAAAAAAAATAGTCTTCCCCAATTTAAAAATTTCTCTTTAAAACTGAGAGAAAAAAAGTCTTCACACTTTTATCTCTCTTTACACTGAGAGAAAAAAACCCATTCTTTCCACCGAAACCTCCTCAAAATGAGAAATAAAAAAATCTATTTCCCGCTTCTTAAACCCCGGGTGGCCTTCCCCCTTCCTTTATCCAAAAAATCCGGACCAGGAGAAAAAAATTAACTCCCGTAATCACTGGGGCCGGCCTCCCTAAAGAAAAATTCCCTCCGCTTTCTCTATTCCCTGCTCTCTGAAAAAATTTAACTCCCCCCCCGAATTCTCCTTTGGAGATACAGTTCGATTTCTTTTCCCTGGATTTCTTTCTGTTTCTTGAGAAACGACGAGCTTAAAACCCCTCCCCCGGGATTTGGAAATTGCGGGGCTGAACAAACCAGTGTTTTTCCTCACCCCCGGGCCATTTTCAACCCCCTCACGGGGTGAAAGGAAGGGTAAAGGGCGGGGGGAAAAAAGGGGTAAAGGGGGCTAAACCAATAAGGTTGTGTAAGAAACCCTTCTTAATTCAAAAATTAATTCTTTCTTTCTTTTTCCTTAAGTTTTCCCCCCGGAATTTTCCCCCAACTATCTATTCCACCTGGAAATAACGGGTCACAACGAGGACCACGTTGACAGGTTCGAGTCTCTAGGTTATTTTGCGGTTTTAAAAACTGATTTTTTCCCCCCTTCCCCTAGTGATTCAAAACTCGGGTTTTTAAAAACCATGCCCAGCCCCAAAACCTTTACCACCCCTTGGGTTAAACTTCCTCATGGTCCCCTTTAAACCCAATGACCAAAAAGTTTCTTGAAGGGAAGTAATACTCACATTTTTTTGGGGGACCCCCGCTACACTATCAACCCCAAAAAAATATTCTTCCTTTAATTGTGGCAGGGGGAAAAAGTTTCATATCACAAAATTACTGTGTGGATTACATCCCTTGGGATGTGAGGTAGTCACATGACCCCCCCCCATCCTGGGTTTAAAAAATTTTTCCCTCCAAAAATTTTTTTTAAAGGATAAAAAAATTTCCCCACTTAAACCACCCTTCAGCCTTTAAATTAAAAATGTGTAACCATCGCACATGTTTCCCCAAATTAATAATTAATTATAGAACCCAATAAACCATATCCCCAAAAAAAGGGCTTTTTTTCCCAAATTTTCAATTTTTTAAAAAAAAAAAACTTTTCATATTGATCACCAATTCCAAAAAGATACATTTCACAAATTACATGGAAAAAAAATTTAGGGATATCAAACAATTCAAAGCACAAATTGGGGTTAATTAAGAAGTGAAGCACATTTTCCTTGATCTTTGTCCACATCAATTGGGTTTAAAAACCCCCATAAAATGGAAAAAATTTCCAAGTGTAAAAGTTTCTCAAAGACCTTTAACCAAAATAAACAAATTTAAAAAAATAGTTTCTTTTTCCCCATGTAGGGTTTTAGTCCCTTAAAAAAACACCTGCTTTTCCATTGTTTTACAGTGCAAATTTAAAACAAATTTGGGTTTTTTCTTTTACAAACAAAACCCTGTATAATTTTTTTTCTAAAGATTATTTGCTATCACCCATAAATTAGATTCATCTTCACAAGCCAAAATTTGCATAAATAGTACTTGTTTTTTTTCCCTTTGTTTACCAAAAAAAAAAATAAGTATTAAAATCAACATCAAGTAGTTTTTTGGGTTGCCCAAAAAATATGTCCCTTCAATAAAACAAATTAAAAAATAAAACACTTGATTTAAAACGTCAGTTTGCCAAAAAAACACCGGTTTTAAAAAAAAAAAAAATTAAAATTTTTCATTAAAGGGAAATTAAAAAAAGCAAAAAAAAGGATTGTCTTTCCCGGGAAACAGTTAAATTTGCCCCCGAAATTTACGCACGTGACAACAAAAACTGCCATGACATTTTGTTTCCGGCACTGGTTAAAAACATAAATTGAAAAATTCCCCTTTTGTTCCCAAATAAAACTTCACAAAAAATTTTTCCCTTTTGAGAGCTTGGAAAAAACAAAAGTTTTTTTTAATTTTTGGATAGGGCTCGGCATCGAAACACAGTGATCTTTTTTTACTTTTTTTGTAATCGATGCGAAACGCATGATCCCTCAGGTTTTTCCCCCAATTTCAACTGGGGAGTGTACGGAGAGTAGAAGGCTAACCCTTTTAAAACCCGGGATTTCATTGATTTCCCTCAACCCCCCTTTTTTTGCAAATGGGGAAAGGGGGGGTGGTTGGTTCCAATGGTTTTTTCAAAGGGTTTAAATGAAAAATAGGGGGTTTAATACCTTTTCTGAACCCGGGGGATCCGTCAACAATCCCGAAAGTTTTTTCAAAAAAGTCTTTGAGCTGTTCTGTTTTACTTTTAAAACAAATCTTCGACAAAAAAAAAATCCTAAAAGGTTTACCTTTTATAGACAGAATAGGTGGGGACAAATAACTGCACTTAGATTTAACATTCCCCCATTTGCTGTTTTCATTTAACCTTGATCTGTCCCCGTCGGTTTCAATTTGGGACAAAAACCTTTACTATAAGGGCGTCAAAGTTTACAACAGTTTTCTGACAAGGACATTTTCCCCTCAACCCACTGGGTTTTGGAACATTTGTTTCGTTCAACCAAAACTTCTTCAAAATGTTTACAGAAATATTCTCAGGTTTGCCTTTTTATTTATAATTTTAAATCAGAAAGTTTTTCGACCCCCTGAAAAAAGGGCCCCCCACTTTAAAACGAATTGTTAAAAATTCCCCTCAGTAATAAAAACAAGGACTTTTAAACCCCCAAAATGAAAAAACTGCCTTGCTTTTCTGTCTCAAAGATTGTACAATCTGTTTTTCTATCAGCTGACTGTTGAAGGGAAAAATCACATGCATCTTAAAAAAGATTTGCCGTTCATAAAAAAGGGATTTTGGAAAAAAAGTTTTACTGTCAGGTATGTCCGTCTTTTCCGCCCCTTTTGTCAAACAAAAATCCAAAGGCCCTGGTGATGTCCGGGAAAAAAAGCTCAAATGGGGAGAATCCCGCGTTTCGTTCGGATTTCCCCGTATGAAAAAAACCCAAAACCCGGGATGAAACGATCCCATTCCCGGGGGTTTTTGCCGAAAACCCTTTCCCCAACATGGACTTAACGTTTCCAAATTTAAACGTTCAACCATTTTATTCGATTGGGGAAGAATGGCCCTGGTTTTAAAAGGAAGAATTGACAAAAAGTTGTAAATTTTTTCCCATGAGATCAGAAATGAATTTCGTTCCCCAAACCCAGAGAAATTTTGTTTTAAGACCCCCCGGGAAAAATTTTAAAATAAGGGTTCAGCCCACAATACTGGGATTTAATTTTTTTTTCATTTGGAAAACGCTTCTGGGTACCCCTTTTCGCCCTTAAACCACCAAAGTAAGATAAAGCCTTTTCCCGAAGAAGGACAGTGGTTTAAAGGGCCAAAAAGATTAAAAGCAAAACCCCCGAAAGGAACGGGAAAAAAGGTTTTGTGCAAAGGGCAATGGGGGGCCACCTTTCTGAGATGGTTTTTTTGGCAAAGCACATGGCCCCAGTTTTCGTAAATTCCCGTGGAAACCCGGCCAAAAAAAAGAATTTAAGAACTTCTTTAATTTTTTTTTGATTCCGCAGTGACCAGCGAACAAAGATTTATGACCCCCTGGCAAATGTTTCTTAAGTGGTTTTTGGAACCCCAAATTGTCTGTTGTCCTGTCCAGTTCAAAACCTGGGAGAGAAAGTCAGAGTCCCGTATGTACGTTGGTTTTCCCCTTGGTAAATTTAGTGACGTTGTTTTGCCGCCCAAAAATAATTTTCGTCAGGGTTTGTCTTTTCCCCCATTTCTTTTAAAACTTTTGGGGTAATTGGAATTTTAATTTCCCGTTTTGAAATTTTAGCGGCTTTTTAGCCTTTCCCGTCTATGACTTTGATTAGTACTCACCAAAACAAGGAACAAACGATCCTCCCGCACCACCCTGAAATGAAACACACCGGCAAATTGCCCCAAAAACAAGGTTTGCAATGGGGAAAAATGAACAGGCGGTTTAAAAAAACCGGAGTAAACGGTGTAACGACTGGAAAAATTTTTGCCCCCGGAAAAAGTTTCAATCTTGCCCCCAAACGAAACAAATTTTGGGCAAATGTTGAGATAAGGGTTTTTAAACACGAAAGATTTCCGTACACACCCCCTAGTGCACCCAGTGTCTCCCCAAAAAACCCAAACCTGCAAAAAAATTGATGGCTCCCTTTTTTAACCCCCATTTCCCTAACAGATTGAAACCCGGTGGGCCCAAAAAAGGCCCTTTTAACAATCATGGAACTAATGGGGTTTTTTAATCATTTTTTGGTTTGAAAGGGCAATTTTCCCCAAATGGAAAAGGGCCCTCACCCAAAAAAACCCCATTGTCTGATCGGCAGCCGACTATTTTGGGGGAACTTCTGTTCTTGTCCACGACTGGGCCCCAAAAGGTCTACGTGGTGGGCGTTTCCACGACCCCGGAAAAGTTTGGGAGGAGTAACGGGGGCTTCCCGGGGGGTGAGTACTGGTATTGGGGGAAAATATCGAACCCCGGAAAAATCCCTGTCCGTTCCCAGGATAGTATATCCTTTTGGGCCCCAAAAATGACCCACGGGTTTTCCCTTTCCCCCTTTAAATTCCCGTCCCGATGGGAAAGTCAGACGATGAGATCCCAAAATGGAAAATTCCCTATTTCCCAGGGCCCCGCCCCCATCTGGGTGGCGACACAATTTTGATCACCTTTTGACACAAATTTTCCCCCACGTTTTCAAATTTCCCTTTTTTTAAGGAAAGTGGCCAGATCTTTGGGGTCACGCTTTTGGAAAAATTAGTTCTTAAGAAGGGGAAATTTGCAGTGACTGAAAAAATCTTGTTCGTTTTAAAAAAAATCGATCCCTCGATCCCAAAAAATGACTCATTCGGATCAAAACGCGGGAAAAGATTTTCCTTTTTCAGGGGCACAGAACCCGGGAAAAGTTCGGTGGAAAAGATAGCGAGCATTTGAAATTTTTTGAGGGGTTTTCTTTCAAATGAACCCAAAATTAAATTTTGTTTGCTGCAAAATGGGGTGGTACAATTTCAAAGCGCTACCCCTTAAAAAAAACGACCAATATACAATTTTCCATTTTTTCCTTTGGGCCAAACAAGACGTTGCGTATTTCAAAACGGAAAAAAAAAACTTCTAAAACATCCGTTTTTTTTCGGGAAAAGGGGGGCAAACTTTGAAAAAACGCCGGCTTTTTTGGGTTTAGGCCCGGCTGCGGAACCCACGGTGGGGAAAAGGTGGAGGTTTTTCTTTTAGCCCCGAATTTTTTTAAAATTTTACATCATTCTTAGTTTAATGCCCCCTTTAAAAATTTACGTTTTTTTAGCTTTAGCTTTCCCCCTTTTAATTTTTTTCTTCAATTTCCCGCTTCCCCCTGAAAACTTTTTTTTTTTTCAATTTAGATTCCCTTTTAGTCTTTTTCCTCCGATTTAGCTTCCCCTCGGGAGTTATTTTCTTTGTTCCCCCTGTAGTTAAAATTTTCTTCAAACTTCCCTTTGTAGTTTATTTTCTTCAGTTCCCCCCTGTAGTCAAATTTTTTTCCCTCTTCTTTATTTCCCTTTAGCCCTTTCCCCCTGTATTTATTTTCCCTTTAGCTTCCCCCTGTAGTCAAAATTTTTTTTAGCTTCCCTGGGCTTTTCCCGTTGCCCTTTTAAAGCAATTTTTGCACATAGTTATAAGTTTTTTCTCCATCAAAAACCCAAGCGTTCCCCTTGTTTAATATTTATCAAAAAATCCCTTTAAAGAATGTCCGATTTAAACACCAAACAATCTCAAAATATGAATAAAAAAAAGGCGATTATGATTTAAAGGATGTTTTACAAAACCGAAATTTTAGTATATACAAATACAGAATTTAATTTTCCGGGGGTAAACAGAAAACCCTTACTAAAAAAAGGGGGAGATATGAAAACCCAAAGGGAAAGTAATTTTTTCCAAAAAAATTTTGCAACTGCTAACAATTTAGAATTTAAAAACAAATGGGAAATTTTTTGCAAAATGTTTCCCTTAAAAAAAGGAAAAAAAACACAATAAAGTTTTTTGAAAAAAAAATTCTTTATAAATTTTAAGTTTTTAAAAAGGGTTTTTGTTGTCGTCTTTCCTTTTTTAAAAATTTCAAAAGAATTTACAAAAAAAAAGACCCCTTATACAAAAAAAAGAATTTTTAAAAAATTTTCAAAAAAAAATGGAATACAAACAATTTAAAAAGGGGGAAGAAAAAAACAAAAATAGCGGAAAACCTACCCAAAAAAATGAAAAAAGGGTTTAAAAAAAACTAGAAAGGAGCCCATTTAGGGGAAGGTTTTAAAAGGTTGGAAAAAAGGGGGGGGGAAAAAAAAATGAAAGGTTTCCAGGGGCCCGGGCCCGTAAAAAAATTTAAGAACAGCAAAAGAAAAACCCCCAACGCACCCCAGTGGTTACTGTCCCCCCGGAAATGGAGAGGGGAAAAAACCCCCACTGGGAAAAATATACACCCCCCTACAGTTTTAATACAAAAAACTAAAACCAAACAATCAAAAAATGCACATTAACCCCCAAATCAAAAAAAATTCGCACCACCCCCCGAAAAAAAAAGAACAAAAAATAAGATGTTTATTTGGGTTTTAGCGGTAATTTAACTCCACCCCAAAACCCATTAGCGTGCGGAGGAGAAGTTGATCCCACATCTGAGGGGCAAGGGGGAAAAAAAAACGAAAAAAATTTAAAGCGAAAGAAAATTTGATATTTAAGAGAAAGGGAAAAGGGCTATTGACTCCCCCAAAGGGCCCTGTCCCCCCCCGTAAAAAGCAGGAAAAGGTTGGGGGAAACAGTTGGGAAAAAGGCCAAAAAATTTAATCCTCTTTTGGGGGGAAGGGAAAAAGACTCCTCAAAGTTCCCCCTTGCTTGGGGGGAGGTTTGGGGCAAAAGGTTTTAGGCAAACGGGCCCGGGTTTGGGGGAAGGGGCAAAAAAAAATCCTACCAAAAAAAAAAACCCCTTTAAGGGAAGGGAGAGCAACCAAAAAAAATGTCAACCCACCCAAAAAACCCTTTTAGAAAAAAGCAAAAAAAAAAACAACAAAAGCAAAAATTTTAAAAACCCAAACAAAAAAAAAAAATTTTTTTCTTTTTTTTTCCTCTTCCCCCAAAACCCGGGGGGCCCAAATAGAAAACCTTTTTTTTCCCTTTTTTTTTTTCCCAAAAAAAACGGCAGTACCCCCGGTTTAAAAGGGGGTGGGGGCACCACGTACACTGTCATCTAGATACCCCCTTTTATTGGGGCAGCATTTACTTTCCCTACGCACCACGCCCTCTTTCAAAACCAAAAGGGCACTAACCCAAAGTTTTTTTTTTCCCCCTCTCCCTTTAGGGAAAAAAAATTTACTAAATCACATCATCCACTTTTTAAACAAATTTTATCTGTATCCTCTCCACACGAAGACAAATAAATCTGCACACAAGTATCTTCCCCACCCTCGGGGGACAAATCAATCTTACCCCGTTCTCTCTTTACCTGGAGAAAAAAAAACAGTCTTCACACACGTATTTTTCTCCTCACACGAGAGATAAAATACTCCACACCTGTATCTCTCTTTACACTGAGAGAAAAAATATTTTAAAACCTTGTTTTCTCTTTTACACTGAGAGATAAAATAGTCCTTTTACATTTTATCTCTCTTTACACTGAACAAAAAACAGCCCTTTACACACGTAACTCTCCTTTAAAAAGAGAGATAAAAAAAATCTTGTTCCGCTTTTTAAAAAGCCGGGCCCTTCCCCATTCCCTTTCCAAAAAAAAAACCCACCGGGGAATACATAACTCCCCCTAATCAAGAGGACCTGCCGCCCCCAAGTTTAAAAACTTCTTTCCCCTTTCCCTATTCCCCGTCCCCTCTGAGACAATATTTTGCCCCCTGAATTCTCCTGTCCTGGGGTACGAGTTTTCGGGCTTCTTTCCTTGGGGTTCTTCTGTTTCTTGAGAAAAGGACGAGCTTCAAATCCTCTCCCCCCGGAGTTGGAAAATTGCTGGGGCTGAACTACCAGTGTGTTCCCCACACCATTTCCCTTTAAACCCCTCCATGGAAAGGGGAAGGTTTAAGGGCGAAGGGGAAAAGGGGGAAGGGTGAAAAACGAATAAGGTTCGTTTTTAAGTAACCTTTTTAATTTTAACATATGAATTCTTTTTTTTCTCTTTTCCTTAATTTTTCCCCCGAAACCTTTCCCCCCTTTCAAACCCTCACCGGGGAATAAATGGTCACAACGAGGGCCACGTCCCGACAGGTTTTGAGGTTTTCTAAGGGCCAAACTGCTGGGTTTAAAATGACTCTTTTCCCCCCCTTCCCCTAGTGAGGGGCATCTCTGTTTTAAAACAAAGACCACCCTTTACCTTACCAGCCCTTATTTTAAAATCTCATCAGTTTGGGCATTTACCCCAAAAAACCCATTCGTTCTTTAATGAGAAAACTCACAATTTTTTTGGGGACGCCCTAAAACAATTAAGCCACGAAAATTCTTCCTTTTTAAATTTTGGGGACCGGGGAAAAAGATTCATAAACACTAACTACATGTGAAGGAGCGGGCACATGCCCTTTATTTTGAGGCTACGTCACATGACAAAAAAAGAAGAAAATTTTGACCCCAACTCTTGTTAGAAAGGGCGTTTACCCTTATGATACATGAACAGTTGGGAAAGGTTGATGAAGATACACTTCCGCCTAAAGAAGCGTTCTTTTCTAGTCTCAGAGGAAAGGGCATTAGTGATTCTGATTACCAGCATGCTCAAGATGCGTGGCAGAAGTTAGTTTGTAAAACGAGGGGAGACTATCATGATTCCTACTTGATGGCTGATACATGTTTGTTGGCAGATATTTTTGAAAATTATAGAAAGACCTGCATGAAACATTACAGCCTGGATCCCGGGGCATTATATTTCTGCGCCTGGGATGAGTTGGGACGCTTTCTTAAAAGATACTGGAGTACAGATTGATTTATTGTCAGATTTACCAATGATTCAGATGATTGAAAACGGATTGCGTGGAGGAATTAGTATGGGTCGCATCATTACTGTAAAGCAAACAACAAATACTGGACGACTATGACCCAAAAAAAAGGTCTAACTATCTCATGTATTTAGATGCAAACAATCTGTATGGTTAGGCTATGGCGCAATCACTTCCATACGTAACTTTAAAATGTACACTGGCGGGGGTTTACGAATAATATTCAAAAGGCATTAAAGTGGCTGAACAGTTTAACGCCCGATCGACATCGGGGCTTTAATCTAGAAGTTGACTTAGAATATCCTCAGAACTCCATGACCTGCCATAATACTACCCATTAGCAGCAGAAAGTCTAAAGATGGCAAAAAACAGAAACCACCTACACTTGTGCCTAATCTTCGGACAAAAAAAATTGTCTGTCATTACAGACTTCTACATTGTTATTTAAGGCATGGTTTGAAGTTTGACCAGTCTGTGTCGATCGAGTAATTGCTTTTGATCAAGAACAGTTCATGAAACTCATACATCATGAAAACACTGATCCAGAAATAAATCGCACAGATGCTTCAGAAAAAGACTTGTTCAAGCGATGAACAACAGCGTTTTCGGAAAGACCTAAGGGAAAATCCGCACAAGCGTATAGAGGTCAGATGGTCACCAGTAGGGAACGAAGCAATTAAGCGACTCAAAACCAAATTATCAGGACTTTAAGAAGATTTCATGATCGCCTTTTTGGCAAAAGATGAAGAAAAAGAAATTCAAATTGACAACCGGTATATGGGTGTTACTGTTTTAGAATTAAATTCAAAGCTTTGATGTTGAATTTCTTTATGAACTACTTTAAACCTTGTTATCCAGAGTCCAAGTACTTTAACAAACAGTGACAGATAGTTTTTGTTTAAAATATCCCACTACGAAGACATCTATAAAGACAATGGGATTAGAAGTAGCTAAAGGGCATGCGGAGGGTACACACATCTGATTACCCGAAAGATTCGCGCTTTGCATTCAACCGTTTAACAAGACGGTTGTAGGAAAGAGGAAAGGACGTATTATCTGGAGGGTGATTAAGGTGTTTGTTGGTTTAAGGTCGAAAATGTACAGTCTATCGAGCCAGGAGAAAACCAGTAAGAAAGTCAAAGGGAATATCTCGCTGTGTCGTGCAGTCAAACATATCACTGACAACTACAAAGAAGCATTGTTCAATAAACATACTTTCATCAGACAACGTAAACTACGATCTAATCTACAAGAGATCAACACATCTGTTGTAACAAAGAAAGTCATTAAAGAACAAACACAAAACGATATTTGTTATGCAGAGTTTTCATTATGCAATGAGGCCACTGGAGAACAGCATAATTATATGCTTCTCAGTTTTTGTATAAACCCATTTATGTCATATTTTTCCTCAAATTTTGTTAACAGCTCAATCTATCGTTATCCTACTCTTCATTATCATTCTTGTTTCGTTCTGTGCTTTCCTTTCTGACTTCCATTTTAAACTTAAATATATTAGTAATTTAAAAATTTTTAAGCAACCGGAGGTTTAAGACCAAAAATGTAACAGGTTTTAGTTCGGCCAGGAGAGAAAAACTTTTTCCTCAAGTTTCATTAATAAGCTTTCAATCATTCGTTATCTCAATTCAGCCCAAATTGTTTTTCATGTTGCTGATGTGTTCGAATTTTTTTTATATTTTCACAAGATATCTTTTCCCCATATCTGAAATCAAAATTTGGGATTTTGGGTTGTAGTGATCTGGGGTGTTTTATCATGTGTTGATGAATCCTCAAAATGTTTCTTTAATAGTAGAACTCGTATCATATGAATCCTGATTAATTCCCAAAGGTCTCTTCCTTTATCATTTCGTGTTCGTTCTGTGCTCCATTTTAGTCTCAAATATATTTTTGTAAATAATTAAGCAACTGAACTGTGTGGCTGGTGATTACTGCATGTCTTTCTCACAAAAGATCTTTGAGGAGCTGGTTGTTTTTTTGTTGTGTTCAGTTTCTCGTAAATAATACACGGGCGGATTCATGCTTTACAATTCTTTTATTTCATATGGATCTAACAAGCCCAAACTGGATCGTTGCCCTGAGCGAGTGTCCCCTGCTGCTTCCCTCCGGTAAATAAAGGTACCTAACTTTCAGAACCAATGTAATAGTTTCGCCGGATGACGCTGGCGTCTCTGCAACAAGATCGATTGTTTTGTTTTTGCATTGCTTGTACTGGTTTTAGCCCTGTTAATTTTAATTTCTTCTTATTCCCATTGCGCGCAAAACTAACCCATTCTGTGTTCCGAGAATTTGTCAATCAGTCTCTGTGATACTGTAGAAAAAAGTCTTTCAGTATAACTGTTTTGTTAAAGTTTTCAACTAAAGCCTGTGATCTGTGAACTCCTGGATGCTCTTTTAATGGTAACTCTATGTTTTAACAAGAATTGATTCACTGGCCTTTAAAATTCTTTTCCATCATCGACTTGAATCATGCGAGGATAAGTTAGCGGCCTCGTTTGTATATTAGTTTTGTATGGCAACAGCAACACAGAACACTCTTTTGTGTTAACGGTAGTCCCCTTCCGCATCTTTATATCTTGAAGCTATGTCAATGACGTAAGTGCGTACTTAAATCTTTTCGGCTAATCGTATCAAATGGGTAAATATAGAAGGTCCATTTGATGGGTGTCGTTCGGTATTGTGTTCACAAAGTGTGGTCTCTGTATCGTCTAGGTGCAGGTAAATAAATTTGCCAAATCGCTTTGTTTAAATAACATCTTTGCGTTTGTTCAATGACTCCCGCTGCTTGGCTTAGGGTTTTTTATTGCCGCGATTCCCTTCCAATATCCTTTTTGCGAATAATAGATTTTTGTTCATTTTAATTCAGCCAATATTATGTGTTCAACGAAAATACACGACGTCAGGCCAAATACATAAACCGATTTTCTTGCATCTTTGTTTTTCTGATGTTAAAAAAGTCGCTGAATTTTGGTGGGGGCAATGTCTCGATTGGTTTGCCTGTTACAAGATAAGATTCTTTTAGTGCCTGGTCAACATCTTTAAATGTGTAACCGCATGTCCTGTTTTTTTTCAGTTTGTTTATTAATTAAATCTAACTGCTCAATTCTCTGCTTTTCATAGGCGGCTTTGTGCTGCGGCTAGTTTCTCCATAGCTTTGTTATGTCTTTTACTCTCGCCGTCATCCCACAGTTTACTAAACGCGTAAAACTTCCGCTAAGAAGCAAGCGCATGCACTACTGCGCCGCCTATCATCATTAAGAGTGAAGCCATTTTTATAAATGTATTTTTTTTTAATTTTACATATTAATACTGTCTGGAATATTCCTTGCTTAACTAGAAATCCTTCGTAGCGAATGAAACTTAATAATAGCAATCAGCTTTGCCGAGTCTTCAAGTCTAGTTTGCCAAGATCTGCCGGTTTTATTTAACAGGCTTGTACACAAGCATTGTGTATCCTACACTTAGGCTCCAATAACAGCAAATGGTAATACAAGGTTGTAACAGTTTTTTTTGTGCTCATTTTTAAAATACAAATATGTATAATTAATAAAAAACAGGAACAGCGATGATCTACTACAGCTACAGGGCAGGCTAAACTTCCTGAACTTATAATGACCAAGTTGATATGTCATAAAAAGAAAGGCTGTAGCTTTTGGCAGCAGGTGGGAAAACATAAACCTTCCTCGGAATGAATTCAGCTAGAAACAGATTCAAACAATTCGCCCACAGAGACATTGAAAAGTATCATAACAGGTATGATGCGCAACTGGGATCAAGAAAGGTAAAAAGTGTAGACAAACGGTTTCTTAGTTGTACACTAAACTAGTTAGTAGATTGCTCCCCATCGATTCTGAACAAGATTTTTATGTATGATTTAACGCAAGGTTACAGTTTTAACAAAGTCATTAGAGTCTCCTAGGATGTTGATCTGGTATTACAGATTTTGGAACATTATTGTCGCCGCTATCATGGGTTTAATTTCGTTTAAATCATATAGATTTTATTCCCTCCATAATGACCGAGCCAGAAAATCAGCAGAATCAGAAAACACTGAAGTCAGAGGTGAGATAGTGAACAGTAACAAGCCTCCGCATCCTGGGGCGTGTTGCGCAGGACAAAGATTAGCGAGTGGAACAAACAAGAAAAAATCAATGCTACAGAATATAACTCATATTGAAAACATAACGAACGCCGCCAACGCCAGCTATAAAAACGTCAGAACAAGAACAAGTTGTTTCAAGGCCTACATCACCAAAAGGTCTTCATGGAATATTGAACTTAAAAACTGTTGTCATTTGTGGCGCCCTTGCTGCTGTTTGGGGGCAGTTATTATGGTTAATAATATAAAACAGCGACAGCAAAAAACCAAAAGCAGTCCAAAAAATCTCAACCACTAATACAGAATCCGAACACAAAAGTATGCAGCCCCCCCAACAACAAAAGTTCATTTTGATCCATTTCAAATGCAATAACACTTTATAGAACTTAATAAATAATTATAAGTAACTTGAATAAGAACTTGGTTTGTACTTAGGATGACTTAGTTATGAATTTGAGCTACCTGGAGTAAGAACTTGAGGGACGTTGCTCAAGAACTTATTTAGAACTTGAGGTACTTAAGTAAGAACTTAAAGGTGACTTGATTAAGAACTTAATTATGAACTTGATTAAAAAACTTAATTAAGAACTTGGGTGACTAATTAAACTTGGGGTGACCTGGGTGACTGAGTTAAGAACTTAGAAGTGACTGAGTGTGTGGCATGCGTGGGGTGGGGGTGGGGCGGGGTGGGGTGGGGGTGGTGGGTGGGTGTGCTATCCGCACGCCACCTCAATCACTAGGCCAAGTGATCACATTGGGTCGTTTGTCTAGTTTGCCGCAAGCTTTGGCAGGTCCAAACGACCCATGTGAACACTTGACCTAGTTTGCTGCGGTGGCTTTGCAGGTCAAGTGATCACATAGGGTCGTTTGAACTTAGTGTGCTGCTGTCCCTCTTTTCTCAACTAGGCTTGCACTGGCTTCGCAGAGTTACAGCAGTTACTGCTGTGGCCCGAGCTTTTATGGCAGCTCTAATTCGCAATTGTTAGTACAACACCCGTCATTGTATAGTTTGGAGCATTTTTTATGGATATAGTACTGGCTACACACTAATTCCTCTCCATACTGGAAGATGACTAAGGCCTGCCTAACCCTATCTAGTTTTTTGCAGAAACAACCCGAAAATCGCTATTCATTGCATAAGCCTAATGATACTTTGACGTTTGCTACACAGTTCATTTATACTGATTCCTAGCTTGTGAAATTTAGGATAGTTATAAAAACACACAGAAAGTTGAATAAGTTTTCTAGCATACGAATCAGCCATGTTCACACTGCGTCTTAAGAATGAACGCCATGTTTGAAGCGTTTTTGTTTTTTAAACATGACTTGAGCTGTCTCAAGCCAGCGCCCAACAATCAATGCATGATGGATTGTTTTGCTTCGCCGACTTTCAACAATGCAGCGCCATTTTTTAGATAAGGAACCATCTCATCAATAGTCAAACACGTATTGAAAATTGGCTACATCTTGTTCAATATTTCTTTCAGCGTTTTCATTTTCTTGAACCAACAAACCTTTAAGATAGTCGTGCATTTCCAAAGCAGTCGGTTCACTTTTTTCCTTTTCTGTTCCTTCCAAAAAAGCAATGCTTCTTTTGGGTTTTGCTGGCAGAGAACAGGCTTCGCCTAGTTCTTTTTTTGACAAATACTCTAACATGCTAGTGAAGTAAACCTTGTGATCTTGAATAGCGCGAGCCTGTTCTTCGGTAAACCTGTTAGCCATTTTTAAAATAACAACACAATAAAACACAGTAGTCACGCTGAAGCACAATAAAACACAACCTTCTCGTGCGGCAGTCAGTGAAAGAATGGGTGAAATCGGTCTTCGTTTCAAGAATGTTCTTTCGGATTGCGCCATAATGTTGCAAGTTAACCTGGTCAGGTGAGTGTCGCAGGCCCGCCTTATAGTGGTTACAGTCAGTTAATTACAGGTATCACAGGAGCCACCCGGGACCCGCAGAACATGTTACTGCCTGCCACAATCCCCGAACCCTCTAATTAGGGTTGTGCACACAGTGTCCCGGCCAAGTCTTACATGATTTCTAAATTTAGGGGGATTTCCACTCTAGTGTTTGATGACTGTATGTGTGAAAATGATGTTATTGAAAATGATCAGGAAAAACGCAGGATTAAACAAAAACTAAAATCTGAAAAGTTTAGTAAATTAGTATTGAAAACGGATAATCCTACGCAGTATGTTTGTTTGTAGAGTTTACTAGTTAGAGAACAGGAAAATGCTGATTTCTAACTTTCCCCTACCCCGAAACTTGTTGAGGGGTAGAGGAAAGTTAGAATCGGCATTTCCTGTTCTCTCATGTATTTGCAACCACCTTCGTCCTACCCCTTCCCGCTGCATATTAACTCAGTCACGCGTGCGAATGCACACAATTCACATATTCAGCGTATGCACGCGCCTGTGAGTGTGTGTTCCGATTTTGCAGATTGCTTTACATGCTTTTCACTTTCCTCATTCTTCTTTCTTGTTTAAGTGAGTGATTGTCAGAATCTTCTGTGATACCTTGTGATACCTGTGTGAATCATTTGTGATACCTGTGTGAGCATAAGACACACGAAGTCCCCTGAGGGAGGTGAGGTGTGTTTGCCGAAAATGTGGGAGACAGAGTCAACTTGTTCTCTCCCTCTCTCTAACTCTCTCTCTCTCTCTCTCTCTCTCTCTCTCTCTCTCTCTCTCCTCTCTCTCTCTCTCTCTCTCTCTCTCTCTCTCTCTCTCTCTCTCTATATATATATATATATATATATATATATATATATATATATATATATATATATGGAGATATTTATTGCTTTTATAGCATACACAAGGTACCAAACATCCAAAATTTCGCCTTTCTTTTTACTCAATACGTGTATTTTCGAGATGTAGGGTTTTAACTTTAAACCATCGGTCTTATTTATACTTGAACACTAATCGTCTTGATGCCCTTAAATCCTATTAAAGATTACTGTTGACGATGAAACCCGTCATGAAAAATGCCTTGCAATCCTATGGTCTTGCCTTGTCTGGGAGTGGGTAGGAGGCCAGTCAGGGCCTTCGATTTCTTTCATTTGAATGATGGCAGCGTTTAGCATGTAAAGTGGCATCAACAGTGCTGTTGGTTCTGTGGTTCTTTTAGACATTTGCAGGCCAGTACCATTCACGATGGCCGTACAAACGTTGCATTATCGCAAGTCAGAAATTCTGTCCCATAGATGAGTCACCTGCCACTGGAGAAAATAAACTAACATGATTTCAGACTGGCTGGCTACAGCTAGTGGATTTCAGATATGAACGTCCTCGGACGTCCACGATTACAAGTGGCAATACGTCATGGTATCTTGAAAGATAATGGAACCCAAGTATGCATCATTAGGCGACAGACTGGTAACCCATAAAACACACAAGGTAGACCACCCCAATAGTGCTGACGTCACACATCAGCTGGCACAACTTGGGCTATTTACTTTCTGTGTCCCTCATGTGGCATTTTGTAGTTTGTGCCATTGTATCTAAAGACATTCATGACTGTTTCTGCATTAGCTTGTTTGGCTGCTGGCGTAGTTAGGGCTTGCTTGGGTGGTGTGCATGCTGCCTGGTTAGGAGGGTAATGCATTTCTTTGGGTTTAGATGTTAAGACTTGAGCCAGATGGATTGATCGAGTGGGTCTCCCTGCGTTGTGAGCCTTCTGTAGTGTGGGCAATGTGGATGAGCGTTTACCTGTGTATGGAGTAGATCATTATACACGTTCAGTGCGTAAGTAATCAGTTTTTACTTC
>CM031624.1:34360782-34371744 GCA_018398815.1 Conus ventricosus | reverse complement strand
TTACCTTTTGATCGTGACCCCCCCCCCCCCCCCCCACATCCCATAACAGGTGCGGAATTCTTGAACGTTTTTCAAGGGTATTCAGCCCCAACGGAGGGCTGCCACATAATAATCTAAGCAGCATTGCAATAAATGGGAGAAGATCATAGATAGGAGGACAGGCAGTGAGACAGCCAGCCCGATAGGTTAATAGACATACACATGGACAGACTGACACACACACACACACACACACACACACACACACACACGAGAGAGAGAGAGAGAGAGACATATATATATATATATATATATATATATATATATAATATATATATATATTATATTATATATATTATATACATACATACAATAAACTAATAAATTCCAAAAATAAGTACCGAGCACCATTCCAGCAACTTACAGAGCAGCTTGGTGTTGCAATGAATGCAAGAAATATTCAATTATAAACAAAGCTTGCTCTTATGTCTTAGATTGAAGAAATAGGGGGAGATAAGTATTCATATCTGCAGTGGTAGATATTTCTGCCTATGTAACAGTATGTGCATGAGTGGGTGAATGGAGAAAAATAAAATAAATACTTCTCAAAATGAGCCTTCAGCAGCTTATAGTCTCCAAGGGGAGACAAAATCTCCAATGGGGAGTAAACTCACTAACATATCACTCCTGGTCAGATATCGGTATTTCGAAACCTAATTGTTTCTCCTCAGTGACCGCGGAAAGTGGTAACTTGACTCCTCTGCCTTTTCGGTTTTAATAAGAATGCTATCCCAGAAAAAGGCTGGTGTCCAATACCGTAGTTTGTTGAGCTTTTAACAAAAAAACAACAACCAAAGGTGCCACCTAAGAAGCAACAGAAAATCATGAAAAAGAAAAACAAGCTACATTTTCTTGTGAAAAGTAGAAAATATAAAAAGATAACATCTTAAGACACAATTGCTGAGGGCCAGTTCTTGGAATGAATCCGCAAGGGACTAAATTACAATAAACTAATAAATTCCAAGGATAAGTACTGAGCACCATTCCAGCAACTTACAGAGCAGCTTGGTGTTGCAATGACTGCAAGAAATATTCAGTTATAAACAAAGCTTGCTCTTATGTCTTAGATTGAAGAAATAGGGGGAGATAAGAATTCATATCTGCAGTGGTAGATAATTCTGCCTAAGTAGCAGTATGTGCTTGAGGGGGGTGAATGGAGTAAAATAATATAAATGGTTCTCAAAATGAGCCTTCAGCAAGCTTATAGTCTCCAAGGGGGAGACAATTTCCAATGGGGAGTAAACTCACTTAACATATCACTCCTGGTCAGATACCGGTATTTTGAAACCTGATTGTTTGGTAATCTGGCCCTTCCGACTCAAAACATGATGACAGCATCTTGGGAGAGAGTCGTAGAGGAGTGGAGGTAGGCAACAGTCAGTTCATTCCAGCAAGTGGTGAGTGCAGATCTAGGGATCCACGCATGCACGCACGCACGCACACACGCACGCACGCACGCACGCACGCACACACACACGCACACACACACACAGTTAGACAGTACATACATGATAAATGATTTTGCTAGCTAGCTATTTAGCTACACAGATAAACAGTTAGTTAGACAGCTAGATAGATAGATTTGGTTTCACATGAACAATCTGCCCTGGGAATTTTGCCCTTCACTGAATCAAGACTTCACTCAGGCATCACTATTTATATACAGTAATGGGCGGGGGGGGGGGGGGGGGGATAATGACGTAAAAAATGCACATAACGTCAACTAGTTATGATGCCGACTTCCATGGTCAGCTGAGGAAGGTTTGCAAAAACCGAAAGCGCTTCTGTAAAATGCTTTGGATGTTTGTTTGTTTCTTTGTTTGTTTGTTTTTTTTAATAGATACATACATACATACATACATACATACATACATACATACATACATACATACATACATACATACATACATACATACATACATACATACATACATACATGCATACATACATAGATAGATACATAGATCGGCCGATATATATATATATATTATATATATATATATATATTTTAATATATATATATATATATATACAGAGAGAGAGATGAGAGAGAGAAGAGAGAGAGAGAGAGAGGGGGGGTATATATAGGTATATAGGTAGTAAGTCGGTAGGCAGTGAATAGATAGATAGATAGATAGATAGATAGATAGATAGATAGATAGATAGATAGATAGATAGATAGATAGATAGATAGATAGATAGATAGTAAGGGACCCCACATAGGGATCACTGAAAACCACTTGAAAACCAGATATGCAAACCACAAACAGTCATTTAATAAAGAAAAATATAAAAACCAAACAGAACTGAGCAAATATATCTGGAAACTTAAAGACGCAAAAACAAGCTACAATATATCCTGGAAATCATAAAAAGAGCATCACCATACAGCAATGTTTCAAAAGGTACAACCTATGTTTAACTAAAAAATGTTAATACTATGCAAACCACACTTAGCAACTTTAAACACCAAAACAGAAATAGTAAACAACTGCAGGCATAAATGGAAATCGTTGTTAGTGAACACACCCAAAAAAAAACCTGAAAGCCCCCAAAAACACGTGCAGCCAACCCGCACGTGTAAACAACTGCAAACGGGAGCCCACACGCTATATAACATCGGCGGTGGGCAAACAAAAACCATCCTGATGACAGCGCAACACCTTGAAACAAATTTGTAGATAGTTTTAAGATTCCTCTTTTAACTTGTTTTAACTATATATATATAATTATATATATATATATATATATATATATATATATATATATATATAGAGAGAGAGAGAGAGAGAGAGAGAGAGAGAGAGAGAAGAGAGAGAGAGAGAGAGAGAGATTTTGTGCGCGAGTGTATTTCTTTTTGGCTAAATCAATAAACCTACTCCAAAAGCATTTAATATGAGTACAATCCCAAAAGTTATGATCAATATAGTCGTTAGAGAATCTGCAAACATTGCATTTATCATTATCGGTCACTCCCAATTTCTTTCAAATACCATACGTTCCTGAGCATATGTGAAATATTTTCAGCTGAATCCACTCAAGATTTACATCTGCCAATTCTATGTGCATAAAAAAACATGATTCCCTGTCATGAGCTTGTGAAAATTGTATGTCCTATTTGTCACAACATGGAACTCTCAAACGAGTATTAATCAGTACATTGTAATAAGTCTCTGAGCCTTTGTACGTGGCAAACAATATCTCATAACAGTCAACAAGTAATACATTTATTGTTTTCAATGGCTATGTCAAATTTCTTACCAATGAATTCAGTTGTTGCTAACGTGCACCCTGCTATGGTAAGGAAATCAATTTTGACATCATATTTTCGTTGAAGTGTCTTTGAGAAAGGAAACTGACCTTTATCGTCAAACATATGTACAAGATAATAGACACTTTTTTCAGCATTTTAGAGACAATGCATCTGTTCCCAACTTGTATACGTTTGTTGAAACAGATTGGTTCGGCGAGGAGTCCAGCATTGTTTTTTGTTTGTTTTTATTTTTTAAATTTTTTTAAAGACATTTGTACTATAAAAAAAAAGGTTTTACGCTTCAAGGATGTCTGTTTAGAAAGGATTATATGTTATGCATTTGAGGACAATCTGCAATCTCGGACCACGTTTACTGATATGAGGCTAATAAAGGAAAAAATATTGAGTAGAATATGTTTCCATTTATTGTTAGATCTTTCAGTTCTACAGATCCAGGATAGTGTTAGAGATGTGACTTATGTCTTTAACTCAGGAAGATCAATACCTCCATTCCGTATGCTTTTATGCACTGTTTTGCGCCTGATTTCGTCTCGTCTTTCATTCCACACAAACTTATAACACATTTTATGGCAATGTCAGAAAGAAAACACCTGGTTGGCCTGGTAGAAACAGCCAGAAATGTGTCAACTTTGAAAGGATGATGGATTTCAAAATTGCTATTCTACCTAGGGGCGTAATCCAGTGGTTTTTTTTCGATATTTTAAACGAATAATGAACGTCTGCAAAAATTGTTCTGAGTAGTTTATTTCTACGCAATCTTTTAATCGTTTGTAAACCATATACTAAATATTCGAATTTTTTTTGTGGATTCAGACAACTTCTAAGTACTTCGTGTACTGGTTTTGACTAATTTTTTACACTTCAAGCCAAGCTGCGCTCCCTTTACTCACATTCATATGAAGACCTGAGACACAGTCAAGTCCGAAAAAGAATTTTAAGAAGAAGAAAAAATGAAGAGTATGTTTATTCATCTACAAATACTATTTTTGGAAACCAAACACTTTCAGGACTTTAGACATAATTCCGAATTAATCGAATCAAAGGTTTTTCAAAAGTCTATATCAACAACAAACCATTCAGATCAGTTTCGTCTACATAGGATATAGTGTCAATTATCGATCTTATATTGTCGCCAATGTATTTATTCTAATAAATCCGGTCTGATCTCTGTTTCTGATTTTATGCAGCACAGGTTTCACTCTGTATGCAATTGAGGAGCTTGTCTTGTAAGTCACATTCAATAGTAAAATAGGTCTCCAGTTGTTTACGTACTGTCTGGTTTTACCACCTTTCGGAATGCATGTAATAATTCTCTCCCTTTGCACACATGACAGTTCTCCTTTTTCGAAACTTGCGCTTAATGCTCTGCTGAGAGAAGCACATATTTGTCTCCAAAAGACTTCAAAGAATTCAGCTGTAAAGCCATTATATCCGGGGCTTTTATTATTGTTCCTTGTCTTTAAGACATATGTCACTTCTTCTAATGTAACAGTAATTTTGTTGCTTCTGTCTCATACACACCAAATCTTTAATGTCACATTATCTACAACATTATCTGTGGATAGTGCTTTATTAAAAAGTGTATATTTCTTTTAGTATGTCCTTTTGGTTTGTTGAAACATTTTGTTCATCAATTGTCTGGCCATCCATGTTTTTACTGATGTAATGCCGTGTTTTTTTTCTTTTTCTTTCTTTGTTTTTTTTTTTTTCAAGATTACAAAAAGACCTCTTAACTTTCTCTGCAACTGCTATCCATCCAGCTCATGATCTTAACAAAACCCTTCTGTTCGTTTTTCTGTAATATCCGTTAGTTGTTCTTCGTTAATTATTTTTGTATCATCTTCATCTGTGTTTGTTTGTTTGTTTTACTGTTCTAAAAATGTCTTGTTCTAATTCTATTTTCTCTTCATTAGTCTTTCTTGTTCTCGCAGTAGGATAATGAAGTGTTTTCGACCTTTTTTCATTATTTAAATCTTTTGTCTTGTTGTCATTGTTGTTGTTGTTGATGATATTATTGTTGTTGCCGTTGCTGCAGCTTATTCTGTTGTTGTTTCCTTAATTTTCATTTCTTATTGCTTTGCACCGAAATCTGCGTAAATATGTGCATTCAGGAATACTCACACAAGTCTACGGATCACATGTGTGTGTGTGTGTGTGTGCGCGCGCACACACACACACACACACACCACACACACACACACACACACACACACACACACACACACACACACACACACACACACACACACACACAAGCAAGCAAGCGCGCACGCACACACCAACACACACACACACACACACACACCACACACACACACACACACACACCACACACACACACACACACACACACACACACCACACACACACACACCTACACACACACGCCTATACCCACCTACCCATTCTCACACAAACACACGTGTACAATCACCAAAAGCACATACAATGACAATAATGACACAGACAATGTCATGTAGGTACGCAACGTCTGATCAGTGCTGTGGGCCACTGCACAGGTCAAACATCTGCTAAGTCGAAGCTGTGAGATCCTCTTCTGAACTAGTTTCATCGTAGTCTAGTTATACACCTTCAAATCGTGCACATCGTGGTCTGAAAACTTAGCAGGTGTGGTGTAGCGTTATTATAGTCAGTGCGCAGTGAGAGACCTCTTTGGTGACACTGAAACTGACACTTCCATAGTCCTGTCATTCTTCAGTTCTTTTTCTGTTGGGAGCCACCTCGTTCTTTCCACAACAGATCAGATTAAAAAACTCTTTTCTGAACTTTCGGCCAGTCAGACAGTACAGGTAGAAATTGAGGGCATTGTTACAGTTAGCCAGCAGACTACTCACTATGTAGAACATGTGAGCTTTAGCGTATTCATAGCCACTGACCTGGTTGTATGCTTGGGCAAAATAAGAGATGATGTAATTGATGGAAACTGGCAAGGTCAGAAACTATGAAGGTCAGGGACACTACAATGACTGTCAAGGTCACAGAACGTGCTGCTTTTTCCCGGGTCAAAATCTGTTCTGTGCTCCCTTGACTCAGTTTGTGGCGAGTTTCTTTCACGGACGCCAGTAGGCTCCAAACCAGAATACTGTTACCAAGGACAAGGAAAACAAATGGGATGAGAGAATAAATCGCTATTTCCACGTAAACAAACACATCAAAAACAAACTGAATATAGGCTTCTGATTCCATCATGCACAGTAATGTGCCATTGTCAAGAGAATACAGATTCATGCCAAAGAGATAATGGGCATAAAGAGCAGCGTAGAATAAAGCGATTCCGAGGAGTAATCCAAGGACTGTAGGACGAGTGCACATGACGCTGACACGATGTGGCCACACCACAGACATGGCTCTGTGCAGGGTCAGACACACCAGATACCAACAACGATGGTCCCCGACCCTGTAGACAACCAAACTAAAATTTTACAGAAAGGACTATTGACATGTTGCAAAGCGTAATCAAAAGTAATACGCAGCCATTCATGAAAGGACGCCGAAAATAGAACAATGAGATCCATGCAGGCTATGCCTACAAAGTAATAATGAATTGCAGATTCAGCTGACATCATTCTTGTCATGATGACTATGGTCATGACGTTCCCGAAGATTCCCAGAAGAAAAATAAGGTGGAGAACAGATGTAGATAAGATAATTTGCAGTTTTGTACAGAGAAATGGACTCCAAGGGAATATCAACAGATTTTCCAGCATTCTCAAAGGACGTGGAGTCATTCAACAAGCCGGAAATCACAGGGGATGCTGCCATTAGAAGCCAATATTAAGGAAGGAGACCTGACGTTTTCTTTCAGTTCACACAGATCCGTCCAAAGATTTAAAGACTTTGTTTTTCCACCAGGACTCGTCTCATGTTTTGACACTTTTAGTGTGAACAAAGCATCACAGCACTGCGCAGGCGTGACGGCAAATTCTCTCCCTTCTCTTCAAGTGACGAATGGTTTACGCTCATTCGAGGCAGTATATAAAACATGACAGGCGTTTGTGTTGTTGTTGTTGTTGTTGTTTGTTTGTTTGTTTGTTTGTTTTCTGTTCGCACCAGCCATATCTTCTGAGCTGTTATCATTAGATCAGAGTAAATGTAATGAGAGCAATATTCATCTATATGCAGCATTTTACTGGCATAAATGTAGAAAATACACGAAAAATGAAGGGTCAAAAAAAAAAGAAAAGAAAAAAAAAGCTTTTTTTTTGCTTAAAAAAAAAAATCTGTATACCTTGTTTAGAATGCATGCTCACCCGGAAAGCGATATAGTTTCATTCACGTCAATGCTACGCAACGCACACGAACAAACACACATACACGCACACACGCACGAACCAACGCACGCACGCACACACTCAGACGCACGCACACGCACGCACAAACACACACACACACCACACACAAAACCACACACACACACACACACACACACACACACACACACACACACACAACACATATTCTCTCTCTCTCCTCTCTGTCTCTCTCTCTCTCTCTCTCTCTCTCTCTCTCTCTCTTTCACACACCACACAGACACACAGACACACACAGACACACACACACACACACACACACACACACACACACACACACACACACACACACACACACAGGCAAGTGTAAACGTGTTGTAAGCTCACATCTTCATTCTTTGTTTGTGTACATCCGTGTGTGTAATCATTCACATACGCGCGCCCGCGTGCTGTGTGTGTGTGTGTGTGTGTGTGTGTGTGTGTGTGTGTGTGTGTGTGTGTGTGGTGGTGGTGTGTGTGTGTGGTGTGTGTGTGTGTGTGTGTGTGCGTGCGTGCGTGCGTGCGTGCGGCGTGCGTGCGTGCGTGCGTGCGTGCGTGCGTGCGTGCGTTGGCACACTCGCGCGCTGCGCGCGCGCGCACGTGTTTGTGTGTGTGAGTGTGTGTGTGTGTGTGTTGTGTGTGTGTGTGTGTGTGTGTGTGTGTGTGTGTGTGTATGTGTCTTGATACGACTCTTTTACTTAGTTTTGTTTATTTCATCGACGTGTGCTGCGTAGTTTTGTTTTGTGTAATCAGTATGTTTGCTGCCTGCTTTCCAACGCCCCCCCCCCCCACCCCCCCCCCCCCCCCGATTCCATCTTCCATACTCTTCATCTCCTTTTTTCTTAGTCATCATATAACTCCACAGGGATGTTTGGGAACACATTTTTGTGTCGTGCACCTTGTTATAGTGAATAAAGCCTGTGTTCCATCTTCTTACTGATTTTTTGTTTGTTTGTTTGTTATATACTCGTAATAGAATTTTCTTTTAAAATCGTATATAATCGTGTCATGTTTGCCACATTTTCCATGAAAACTATGAGCAAATAAAAGAAACAAAATCTAGCTGGAGTATTTAAGAAATAGTGGTATTGATATTTGTATAGAACGTACGTTTTCTTATGAGTACCTTGGAGCAAAGCCAAGCAGGCAACATTTTCATTGCAAAAATAACAACATTGACAATAGAACTTTTTATATTTATATACTACATTTATTCTTTTTTTTCTGATGCAGTCAAATGATTGAAAACATTGTAAGCAAAATGAACATTATCTCCTCTTGTTCTCATCGAAACGGGGAGATTCACGCCTTTTCATCGGATTGCCATGCACATGGAGACTGAAGTTCACGCGACAATCAAAAAGGAGAATGACGTCCATTGTTTTACTGGCTCTTGGATTCGTCACACTCTGAAATGCATACAATAATAATTTTTTCATATGTCGAGGGCGTTTAACCATGATATCGATCGCTCAACACTCTTGGAATGCATGGATGGAGTTCAGCAAAATGAAACTGAAGCAATGTCTAAGGTGCATGGTGAAGTCACAGTCAAGGTTTCTGCAGCCAAATACAGCATTCCTGATTTCTATTTTTTTGTCTTTATTTTGATCTCAGTTTTTTTTTTCTCCGCTCATGTGAAGTTTACATTCTTGTTATGTTTTGGGAGCGGAATAGCTCAGTTGGTAGAGCACCTGACTCGTAATCTTGGTGATCCTGGGGTTGCGGGTTCGAACCTCCGCCGGGGCGTTTCGGTACAGGGGGATTTTTCCCTCGGAATTAACATTGGTTCTGACTCCATTCCCCATACAGTCCTTCGAATGAGACTATAAACCGAGGTTCCGTGTGTGAACGCACGCATAACATCTTGCATACACGTAAAATCCCATCACCAACTTTCGGAAGAGTAGGCCAGTTTGGCCGTTGGTTTGGATGACACGTTAACATAGCATGCACCCTGCGTAAGAATGGAAAGAATGAAGGAAGTAAGGAAAATGAGTGATCGATATTGAACGATACTGACTGGATGACACGGGAAACGACTGAATGAAGCGCCAGCTGGCAGCTCTTCAGTCGGCACTACCCAGGTAGGCAGCCCGTTGTGTAAACGAGTGTTGATTGTAAAGCGCTTAGAGCTTAGCCTCTAGCTGAGAATAGGCGCTATATAAGTATTCATTATTATTATTATTATTATTATTATTATTATTATTATTATGTGTACAAGAGCAAACGTTTGTATAATTTGGTTTGTATGTACTTATCGGTCCTTGGATATACAGACATTTTACAGATTTTCCGTATATAAACGTGGCGTGTGCATTTATTGTTGTTGCCGTTGTTGTTGTTTGTGTTTTTGTTCTATGTTATTTGTGGTGTTGCATTATTGTTGTTTGTACTTTTATTTTGTTAAATCCCCTGTTATGTCTTATCTTGCTGTAATCAATGTTCGTATTAGTTTTCTAATCAACAATGACAATTTAAGTAAATAAGGAAAAAAAATGCATGTGAGTCTTGCAAGAGGAATTGAAACAACCGCAGGGTTTTTTCTGGTTTTTTTTTTCTTTCTTTTTTTTGGTCTTTTGTCTTTGTTTCTTAAAAAAAATCACAAGAACGTTTAATGCTCTTTATTTATTGCAGGTTAATAGATTATCTGTTTGCCATGTTACAAATGTCATTCTAAATAGTACTTTTTTAAATTGCAGAATCACAATATAGATCTTGAAAAAAATGGCTACAGTTGCCCAACTCACACGCTTTTCTTACATATTCAAAAACATATTCAAAAAGAAACAAACATTCAACACCGACGCGAAGTGGACGTCAGTTACAGTCTGACGTCATGTGTGTGACGACATTGTCAGGCAGTGACGTGTGAAGAAAACATCGTGGACTAAAACTCTGAAGTCACCACACCTGTTTGCCTCAATCCACTGTGTCTTCCACTGCTATGCAAACATGAGGTTTCAACAGGTGGACCTTTGTCAGGTAGACTTTCGCCAAGGTTGGGTAGTTTTTTTTTAATATTATTTTTTTAAATAAATTTTCTTACAAGGTGGGTGGGGAAGGGACTCATCTATTATCAAGTCTCTATATTCATGAAGATCCTTTGTGTTTAATCCCTTCTCTCTCTCTCTCTCTCTCTCTCCTCTCTCTCTCTCTCTCTCTCTCTCTCTCTCTCTCTCTCTCTCTCTCTCTCTCTCCTCTTCTCTCTCTCTCTCTACGCACTAACACACACGCGCAAGCACACACACGCAGAGAGAGGAGAGAGAGAGAGAGAGAGAGAGAGGAGAGAGAGAGAGAGAGAGAGAGAGAGAGAGAGAGATGGTCGTATTGAAATAC
>CM031624.1:34355782-34358282 GCA_018398815.1 Conus ventricosus | reverse complement strand
GCATGCACGAACGTTCGCACACACACACACACACACACACAGAGTATTTCTTCATTCCCATTGTAAAGTACTCCATGTTCTATAAGAACTGTTTGTCATACGTGTCATCAATAGGTCACCACTTGAATCAGTACAGGTGTGATTTATACAAGGTTTTACTCAATAACACCTACAAACCGACACCTGAAATCTCCACTACAGCATCTTTTGCTTAACAGTCTAACGAAATACAAAGGAATTAAGACCCAGCAGCCTTGCATTGGCTATGAGTTGGGAATAAAGCCAGTTAGCGCTTCTAATGGCTTTCTTGTGAATGAAGCTAACGTTTAGTGTATAGAGTAACATCGACATTGCCAGCAGTTCGGTGGTCCATCTAAATTTGTGCTGGCATGTGCTTTCATGGTGGGTGTCCAGAGGCGGCCTTACAGCAGAGCAGACAATTCTGTCCCTCGCCTGACACGTTTTCCACCAGAGTAGATAAACCTTGGTGATTTCTGCTGCAGTGAATGACTACCAGATGCGAATGGGATCAGACGTCCACAACTGCCACTAGCAATAGGCCGTGACACCCTCAGAAATAATGAAACCAACCACATTTACCCAAACATGGGGTAGTTCGCTACGTATGTTACTATTATCAATGCCGTTTACCCTGCGACACCATAAGAAGCACAGACCCTTTACCAGATTCAAGGTAAACCATGCATGCAGGGGTACCCAGGTCACATGTGTTGGGTGGCCTGTGTGGTATTAATGCTACTTTGTGAACGATAGTGCTGAGAAAATAACTGAATAATGAAGTGACTTCCTCTGTGCTGTGCGTTGTTTATGTATCTGTCTTCAGGATGGGTTAGTGCCCTGTGGGGATGTTTTCAAACCTTTCTTTTTAAAGCTACCAACCATCATAAGGCATGATTTCAGTTGATCAGCCTCCCTCTTACATCAACTCGTTTAAATCTGTCTACCATTGTAACGGTATTGTGGTCCACACGCAATCCCTGCAAACAGAAAAGCCTCCGTAGCATCCGTGACTCAAATGTGATTTACTGTGCGCATTACAAGAAGAAATTGCAGGTTAAACATACCATCAGCCCGTTTCCACCGAAATATGAAAACCGTTCCCATGGGCTGTATTTTAATGCCAAAGCGATCGGCAACTTGCCTGTCTCAGATCCAAACACGGCGCCGCTTCTCAAAGCAGTGTATTGAAAGTAGAAATCACAAGAGCAGCGAGTAATCATTGCTAAAGTAGCAAAAGTCTGCAAACATAAGGTCACGTGAAACAATCAGAGAAGATTAGAGAAGAATACGATCAAGACACTATTGATGGTTGCATCTACGAGAACTGACTACACCCAAAGGCTAGAGAAAGACTTTGGCAAGGTCCGAGTATTTAATGCAGTCTGAGAAGAGATGGGGCAGCCCACTGTGGCTTCTATGAACACAGAATTCCCGACGATATCTGAAGTGTGACTGGCAGGAGGTTTCAGTATCTGACTGTGGCTCTTTCCAATGATTCTTCTGGTCTGTATATGCTAGAGCTTTATCACTGATGACTTGTTCCGTCAGGTAATGACTATACAAGTACTCAAGATTTCAGCAGTGAATAGACAACATTTGTACACTGAAAAAAATATTGAAAAAGCATTTGCTATTCTATGAATGTATTCCAATTTGTGAATTGCGATCAGAGCTCTAATATACATGGGGCGTGGAATCTGAATAGTTTAGCTAAAGCTGTCTTAAAGTTTTTTCCATTTGTGGCCCTTCCTCATACCCCCTCCCCCTCCTTTAACTTAACCTACTGTAACACTTTACATGGCATCTAGTCTGCCAATAGCTCACATTGGGACCCTCTGTCAGTCCAGTTTATTCCTGCTTGTTGTGAAAGTGTAAAGTTTAATGGAAACATTTCTTGATTTACATCATGCATGGACCTTCTGCTGTCAGTCAATGTTGTGTCTTACTGTCTGCCAAGTAGTGGGCGGTGCACAGAGAAATTTCTGTTTGTATTCTCTTCCTTTGCTCACCAGACTGCTTTATCACCACATGCCTACACCCACGCAGACACATACTTTGTATAGTAATGATGATGATGATGATGATGATGATGATGATGATGATGATGATGATGATGATGATGATGATGATCGATGACAACAACGCCATTAACAACAACAACAATAATAATAATAATAATAATAATAATAATAATAATAATAATAATAATAATAATAATAATAATAGTATCATCATCATCATCATCATCATCATTCATCATCATCATCATCATCATCATCATCATCATCATGATAATGACGATGATAAAATAATGATAATAATAATAATAATAATAATAATAATAATGATAATAATAATAATAATAATAATAATAATAATATTAATGATTGAATTAACTGTAACAACAACAACAACGACGACGACGACGACGACGACGACGACGACGACGACAACAACAACAGCAACAACAACAGGAGGA
>CM031624.1:34335782-34353282 GCA_018398815.1 Conus ventricosus | reverse complement strand
CACATGGCTCTGTGCAGGGTCAGACACACCAGATACCAACAACTGACCGTCCCCGACCCTGTAGACAACCAGACTATAATTTTACAGAAAGGGCTGTTGATATTTGCAGGTCGTAATGAAATGTGATATTCAGCCATTCTTTCAAAGCCAAAAAGAGAACGATGAGATCCGATACTGCCATGCCAGTGAAGTAATAATGGATCATGGATTCACCTGACGTCATTCGTTGCATGATGATAATGGTACTAACGTTTCCAACGGTTCCCAGGAGGATAATGATGGGATAACAGATGTAGATGAGATAATTGGCTGCGATGTAAAGAGGAATGGACTCCAAAGGGATCTCATCAGACTGGTACACATTTTCAGCTGATGTGAAGTTGGGCAAAAGATCGGGGGACACAGAGGATGCTGCCATTTGAAGTCGATTTTCTGCAGGGACCGTGTTTCTTGGATCTCTGAAATGTGTCACCCACCACAATTGCAACACCCAATCACACATACGGCATGTTTACTCCATACGCGCGCATCTGCTGCATTCATCCAAAGGAGAGACTGGGGAAACAAGAGATCACTTTTCTTCAGCTCCCTGTGCTAAATGTTGTCAACAATACTAAGGAGAATATGTCACAATGTTACAAAATTCACAAACATAGCTGCATGACACAATAGACGCAGCTCAATCATGATCACAAAAAGCAGTCTATAGTTAAAGCATTTCAAGGGTTTTTTTCTCAATCACAAAAGGGTTGGCGCGTGAAGGTTTCTCTTTTTCTTTACATTCCTTTTCTTTTCTTTTTGTACTCCCAGCTCTAATAGAAAAGGGAGTACTTTAGAATGGGAACGAAGAAATGCTGTCTGTGTGTCTGTCTGTCTGTCTGTCTGTCTGTGGTCAAAATGTGTTCCACTCGCTCCAGACAAAACTACTGGGCAGATCTTTCTTAAATTTGTACGTATGTTCATTATGGGCTACGGATGATGCCCAATGTTTTAGTTTACCGCTATAGCCGTTACTAACGGCTGTAACGGCCTGTAACGGGTTTTCTTCTTTATGGAATATCTCAGAAAGTACTTGGCCGATCTTTGTAAAAATGAGCAGGTATGTTCATTATGGGTCACGGATGATGTCCGATGTTTAGTTTACCTCGTTATAGCCGTTGCTAACGGCTGTAACGGCCTGTAACGGTTTTTTCTTCTTTATGGAATATCTCAGAAAGTACTTGGCCGATCTTTCTGAAATTTTGTAGGTATGTTCATTATGGGTCACGAATAATGCCCGATGTTTTAGTTTACCGTTATAACCGTTACTAACGGCTGTAACAGCCTGTAACGGTTTTTCTTCTTTATGGAATATCTCAGAAAGTACTTGGACGACCTTTATGAAAATGAGCAGGTATGTTCATTATGGGTCACGGATGACGTCTGATGTTTTAGTTTGCCCCGTTATAGCCGTTACTAACGGTTGTAACGGCCTGTAACGGTTTTTTCTTCTTTATGGAATATCTTAGAAAGTTCTTGGCCAATTTATAAGCGGTTTGGATGATCTTGTGACAAATCGGAGCCTCTGTCCATATGTAAGTGATGTAATGCTGAAAATGGATTAAACAACCGTTTAAAAAACCGCTATTCTGCCGTTATTTCTTATATATAGGTGGATTTTAATAAAATTTGGTATATAGAAAGGTTATCACACACAAATGGCACATCTACATAGTGTTTCAAAATCTGACCGTTAAAAATCGTTATTCTTGACATATTGTCCGATTTGGATGAAATTTGATATGTACACAGGCTTTAGCCCAGTGAGGACTAAAATACCAGTTTCAAAAGTGTACGTCGATTAAATAACCGTTAAAACCGTTATTTTTCCTATATTTCTTATCTCACAAAGCACTTAGCCGATTTATAAGTGGTTAGGAAAACTGGGGGTACGTTTATATGCTTTGCATCTTGTTTTTCTTAATGCCATCAGCGGAAATGACGTTTCCAGGATGAAAGAACTTGAGACCCTGGATTGGACGCTGAGGTTTTCTAAAAAGAAACCCAAAGTCTTAACAGTAGCAGTGTATGTTTTTCTGTCTTTTGTTGTTGTTGACGTTCTACACATAACATAAACCAAAAATATACTTACGAACTTGTTGTGAACGGTATTCAAAGTACATCCTACCTACAGCTGGGGATACAACATGGAATCTTTACCAAAAAATGTTAATCTAAAAAAAGCATTTTTTTTTCTTTAAAAGTAATTACGCGTTTTCATAAAATTCATAAATGATACGTGGTCCTTTTTATTTACTTATTTGTTGCTACTGTTAATCACCAATTGTTTACATCTTCTAAGTAATAATTTTCCTTTTTTCGTTACGTATTTGTTATTCACCAATTGACAACTTACCCATACGAAATCAATATTCTAACAAAGGAATCCCCTGCAGACACCTGCTACTGAATCGGCCATTTCCTGGCCTCAAGGAAAACTCACTTTTCCTTTTACAATCGCCCTAAGGTTAACGCGATGCAAAACATATAAACGTACTCCCAGTTTATCTTGTATACGCGTGAAATATTCCATAAAGAGGAAAAAAACCGTTGTGGGTCGTTATAGCCGTTACTAACGGCTATTCTGGTAAACATTCGGCCATCATCTGTGATCCATAATGAACATACCTACACATTTTCAGAGAGATGGGTCAGGTACTTTCTGAGATTTTCCATAAAGAAGAAAACCGTTATGGGCCGTTATAGCCGTTAGCAACCGCTATGACGGTTTAAATAAGACATCGAGCATCATCCATGACCCACAATGAACATGCATGCCTACAAATATTCAGACAGATCGGCCAAGTACTTTCTAATGTATTCCTTAAAGTCCAAATACGTTACTGGCCGCTATAGCCGTTAGTAATGACCATAACGGAAACATTACACATCAGGCATCACCCGTGACCCATAATGAACATACCTACAAATTTTCGCAAAGATCGGCCCAGTAGTTTTGTCTGGAACGAGTGGAACACATTTTCACCACGGACGGACGGACGAGCAGACACACACACAGAGACAGCATTTCTTCGTTCCCATTGTAAAGTACTCCCTGTTCTATAAGAACTTCGAGTACAAAAAGTACACTAACGACTCGGTCCAAGCCAAGCGCCCTTTCCTCCTGTCCAGCAACTCCTGGACTGCCCTATGTATCGGGAACACACCCGTCCTCCTACAAAACAGTGAGCGTCTCTTACAAATCACGTAGCCTCAGCGTCCAGTCAAAGTTAGATATTCAACCACTATTTACCTATGGTGTTCTTCTCTCAACAAAAGTCGAAAACATCACCCGAGTATACACACCGCCCTGACAAACTTCCCACCTGGGCAGGCCTTCTGCTCAGTATGCTCAGTTTACTTTTAAAAGGCAATACCACGCTAGTCTACTTGTATATAAATTTCCTTTGCCTGAGATAGTGATTTAAAACAAAATGTTGTGTGTTGTGTGTGTGTGTGTGTGTTGTGTGTGTGTGTGTGTGTGTGTGTGTGTGTGTGTGTGTGTGTGTGTGTGTGTGTGTGTGTGTGTGTAATGCAAAAGATAATGTCTAAGCAGAACTTGTACAGATACTATACTACTCAATTAAGCAACAACGAGCAGTCAGGCAGACAGACAGACAGACAATCGGACAGACGGATAAACAGACAGAAAGACAGACAGACGGGCAACACACACACACACACAACACACACACACACACACACACACACACACACACACACACACCACACACACATACCACACAAATCGAGCGCACGCACGCACACACACACACACCACACAACACCACCACACACACACACACACACACACACACACACACACACACACACCACACACACACACACACACACACCACACACACACACACACACACACACACACACACACACACACACACACACACACACACACACACACACACAAATGTGCAAGAGCTTGTGCAGGCCCATTTTCACATGCATAAATGTTTGCTTGTGTTATCTTTGCACCATGTGTGATATTTCACACACCACACACACACACACACATACACACACACACACACACACACACACACACACACACACACACACACACACACACACACACACACACACACACACACACACAAGACCACACACACACACCCACGAGAGAGAGAGAGAGAGAGAGAGAAGAGAGAGAGAGAGAGAGAGAGAGAGAGAGAGAGAGAGAGAGAGAGAGAGAGAGAGAGAGAGAGAGAGAGACGCATTCACACATACATGCATGCACACACACACACACACACACACACACACACACACACACACACACACACACACACACACACACACACAACAGAACACACACACACACACAACAAAACACACACACAATGCGGTAGCCATTGCAAGCACACACACACACCCACACACACACACACACACACACACACACACAACACACACACACACACACACACACACACACATACACACACACACGCTACTATACTGTTACAAAAAAAAAACGCAAAAATGAAAATTTGCACCTGGTGGACCATACAGTGAGAACACGCCAAAACCCGGCCCGATGTAAATGCTTGAACGTCGAGTGCTAGTATAACATGATTCAGGTTGTCACTATGTGCACGTGCGTGTTGTGGGCCAGGTGCGACAGTGCAAACATTGGGTTGTGCTTCTGTTGTTTCGCCTGCAAAGAATGCCCAACTCAGTGGTGAACAGACACACACCATGGTCATAGTGCAGTATAAAAGCCGGGTCATTTTGGCAACCGGCAGGCACACCGTACCAAAAACAGCATGCCACGTTTGAGCCCAGCAGAGAGAGAAAACGCCCTGGGTCGTTTGCAAGTTGGTCAGAGTGCAACTGATGTGGCCCATGCTTTGAATGTCTCCCCCAGTACCATATGCCGACTTTGGACTCGCTTCCAGAGGACAGGGTCATCAGCTGATGCCCCGAGGTCAGGCCGACCTCATATCACAACGCCAGCCCAGGACCGCTTTATACGGCTCAGACATCTCCGCAATCGCTTCCTGCCGGCCTCGTCCACTGTCCAGGCATGCGCTGGTGTCCGTCGCATCTCCGACCAGACTGTCCGGAACAGGACTGCATGCTGCTGGGCTGAGGGCTTACAGGCCCCTACGTGGCAACGTAATGACGGGGCGCCATCGACAGACCAGACTGCAATGGGCTACGCAACACAGACACTGGACACTGAGGAACCATTGGCGACACGTCTGGTTCTCGGATGAGTCACAGTTTCTGCTGCAGCGCCTGACAGGAGGCGAAGGGTTTACCGCCGGGTTAATGAACGCAACCAGCAGAACTGCGTCGACGAGGCACCTCCGCATGGTGGCGGCAATGTCATGGTATGGGGGGCCATCAGCAACACAGGCAGGAGCCAGCTGGTGCGCGTGGAAGGTCACCTGACAGCCCAGCAGTACGTCCAGGTCATTGTTCAGCCACACGTCCTGCCTCTAATGGCCACTCCCAGGGCCGTGTTCCAGCAGGACAACGCCAGGCCCCACACAGCACGCCTGACCACAGCCTTCTTTACCGCCAACAACATCAACACCCTGGCCTGGCCCTCTCTTTCCCCGGATTTGAATCCTATTGAGCACGTTTGGGACGTTTTGGACAGACGCCTGAGAGTGAGGGCCAACGCCCCGGCGACTCCACATGAATGTTCGGCTTGCAGGCGAGTGGGGCCTCCCACCAGACATCAGGAACATATGCTTACATTGCCCGCAGATGCCTGCTACCATTGCAGCCAGATCACACTTACGACTTTGAAGCGCTGCGATTCCCTGAGTCTGGGGCTGTTCTTTCCACAGTTTCGGGAGACTTTGTCCTACTGATGACCTGTTTTTGTCATTTTCACATTAAAGTGTTGTCACACTGTGCTTCAATAATTGTGTTTCAATCGGCAGCTGTGCATTTTGGTTTTTTTTTGAACAGATACTAGTGTGCTGCAGGTGCTGACTCGTGTGTTGTGTGTGTGTGGTGTGTGGTGTGTGTGTGTGGTGTGTGGTGTGTGTGTGTGTGTGTGTGTGTGTGTGTGTGTGTGTGTGTGTGTGTGTGTGTGTGTGTGTGTGTGTGTGTGTGTGTGTGTGTGTGTGTGTTGTGTGTGTGTGTGTGTGTGTGTTGTGTTGTGTGTGTTGTGTGTGTGTGTGTGTTCGTGGTGTGTGTGTGTTGTGTGTGTGTGTGTGTGTGTGTGTGTGTGTGTGTGTGTGTGTGTGTGTGTGTGTGTGTGTGTGTGTGTGTGTGTGTGTGTGTGATGTGTGTGTGTGTGTGTGGTGTGTGTGTGTGTGTTGTGTGTGTTGTGTGTGTGTGTGTGTGTGTGTGTGTGTTGTGTGTGTGTGTGTGGTGTCGTGTGTGTGTGTCCGTGTGTGTGTGTGTGTGTGTGTGTGTGTGTGTGTGTGTGTGTGTGTGTGTGTGTGTGTGTGTGTGTGTGTGCGTGTGTGTGTCCGTGTGTGTGTGTGTGGTGAGGCAGGCACAATTAGAGGTACAAAGTTGCAATGTTCAATAAAAGCCAGTAATAAGTATAGAAGTTATGAAAACAATAGAGTCAAAGAACTATGAAGATATAAAGAAGTGCGTAGGGGAAGAAATCGAAGTTAGCAGCATAGCCATAGAGAAGAGCAGTCCTGACCACAGTGTGGCACTTGGCACATCTCAGATAGCTATGAACTCTGCTGACCTGTTAAGCCAAACCGTCGCAAATGACAAGACATGTTATTTCCTTCTGTTGGGACTGGATTGCATCCCTTTGATTCGGTAGCTGTGAAAACTGAGAAATAACGCCCTTTCCCTTGAAAATGGCATGAAATGGCATACATGACTCAAGTAAGCAAAAGACATATGACCAACGTGTCTTTGCTCGGAGAGTGACAACAAAATAATGGTATGCCCTGCAAACATCATTTAAACCGCTGTGCTCTGTGCCAAGATATTGAATATGTCGAAAGTAACGCTCTGTGCCATGATACTGAACGTTTCAAATGTAAGGTTCAAATGTAAGGATACTGCACGTTCCAAACATGGGGCTCTGTGCCAAGATGCTGACTCTGAGCCACGATACTGAGCGCTGCAAACGATGTGCTCTGTGCAAACATAATGAACGTTTGAAACGTCACCTCTGTGCAAAGATACTGACTCTGAGCCACGATACTGAGCGCTGCAAACGCTGGGCTCTGTGCAAACATACTGAACGTTTGAAACGTCAGCCTCTGTGCCAAGATACTGACTCTGAGCCACGATACTGAGCGCTGCAAACGATGGGCTCTGTTCAAACATAATGAACGTTTGAAACGTCAGCCTCTGTGCCAAGATACTGAACACTTCAAACGTAAAGCTCTGTGCCAAGATACTGAACACTTCAAACGTAAGTGTCTGTGCCAAGATACTGAACACTTCAAACGTAAGTCTCTGTGCCAAGATACTGAACACTTCAAACGTAAGTCTCTGTGCCAAGATACTGAACACTTCAAACGTAAGTCTCTGTGCCAAGATACTGAACACTTCAAACGTAAGTCTCTGTGCCAAGATACTGAACACTTCAAACGTAAGTCTCTGTGCCAAGATACTAAATGTCTTAAACGTAAGTCTCTGTGCCAAGATACTGAAAACTTCAAACGTAAGTCTCTGTGCAAGATACTAAATGTCTTAAACGTAAGTCTCTGTGCCAAGATACTGAACACTTCAAACGTAAAGCTCTATGCCAAGATACTGAACATTTCAAACGTAAAGCTCTATGCCAAGATACTGAACATTTCAATCACTGTGCTCTGTTTGAAGACAATGAACGTTTAAGTGACCTTTTTGTGGTGTGTTTCTTTCCTGCCTCAACCATTACTGCTTTCCAGATAACCGTGACTGAAACTTTATAAATGGACAGCGGTTCTGTTTTTGCGTAGTTTTTGTCGCATCTGTAGAGATACTGCTGACATTGTGAGCTATTTATGCAACTGCACATTAAGTGTATGTGTGCTTACATATAAACTCATACGCACATAATAACACTGGGATCATGGTAAACACATTCACAGGAAAACCCAGAATGAAAGTCAGAATTCCAGCATTTATAGTAACAAAACATGCTTCCAGTCCACATAGTATGAATACAAGAGTTGCATATGGTGACATCATGTTAAACGATTTAGGATCGAACACGGTTGCCATAGAAACATTCGGGTATGCTACAGTGTCCTGGTAGTCTCTAACCAACATAAAGTGCTGCTGTGCATGTCTCACTAATTTGTGAGATTCTTATCAATGTTGTTATTATTTTTAAACATTTTTGGGGACGTTAACATAACAGAGAGTCGTTGAGTTGACATATTCCTTTGGAGTCAAATCGTTAACCTGGTAACAATATTTCTACTTGATAGTTTACCCTACATTCACGAACCTGTAATGGATCAAGTGACTCATTTTGAGGAGGAAAACGTTGAAAAAAGTAGAATACGGAGGACGTTTTGCTTTACCAAATACGGTAATGATTAAAGAAAGCGGGCTACTGAAATGCCGGAGCGTGGGAAAGTAGTATTGTTGCAATGTATCAGGGAAAGTGTTCAGGAATTAAACTAAAGTAGAAAACATTAAGGTCAAATATTTGTTGGAAATGATTGATGAAATTCATTTGAATTATGTGTCATTTATCTTCTTTCTGTGTGTATCAAGCCATAGAAAACTGTCTGCGATTGAGTCCATTTGACATAACAATAATGGATGTTTTGTTATGAAACATTAGAGGGACACTCTTCATCAGTCACATTTTCATCCCCTTGGCACACGCTAATTTTACAAATAGCAGCCATTTAGCACGAGGCAGGCACTCACACATATGCAGGAAGGGACGGAAATGGAGAATAGGGAGCATGGGGTGGGTGGGGGCACACACAAAGTGCAGCAGTCAGTCTTCCTGAACAGACATCTCAAGCAAATTATGTACCAGACGTGAGCTTATCTGACAAAGAATCCAGACGGGACGCATGCAAATAAAAAGCGTACATCAAATGTATCAGTGCAGTCACATGAAACGTAAGAAACAGTAAGACTCTTAGAAGTGTACTAGATGGTTCTTGGTGATTTATGAATGTAAACTGGATTTAGAGGCAGGAGCGTTAGAGCATGGGCATGAAAAAAAAAAGTCATTCAGTACAGGGACTCCCACTACTTTTTCTGATCGCACTAGCACTTGTATTGCCGTCTATCAATTTCACATGCCAGCAAGTGCGATTTCCCTCGTCTAGAATCACATATATTTCGAGAAAAAATTCCAGTATGCTTTCATTTGACAATAATACGAAGAAGGAATTTGCTAGTAAACAATTACTTTAATACTTCGGCATTCATGGGTAACAAATGTGTGACTTCTGCCATTTGTTTTGATAGATCAGGAATTTCTTAAAACCCCTCTTCTAACCAAGCTTTCAGCATCTTTTAAGCTCAGGAACAAAGGGAATGGATTTTAAGATCCACGAAGAACGGTCAGAGAACCTTTGAGGATGAATGGGGACACTGGCCAGATTTTTTGCTGTCTTCCAAGCGCTGAAGGTGCGTTTCGAAGACAGAAATTCGGCTCAGCTTGTGACTAACTCAGTCTGGAACAAGAAACGGTTCAACGAGAACCAGAGACTTTGTCGGAGAAAGGCAAGGAGCAGAAACTTTGTTCAGTAAAGGCGAGGAGCACCTTGCTGAGGAAAGGCAAGCAACAGAAACGTTGGTGAGGAAAGACGAGGAGCAGAGACGGTTGATGACAAAGGCGGGGAGGGGGGGGGGGGGGATGGACGCACAAGACAGTCTCCACGTACACACTCACATGCATACAAAGACAATCAGGCGTCCCGCACTTAACCACACATCTGACTCCCTTTTAATAAAACAAACTAGAACTCAACTGTAAATTTCTCCCCTGGCTATTAGTTTTTCCCTTTCCATCTGCGCCTCACTTCTTTTGGCGTGAGGTGGGTCTATTATTTCAACAAGAGGTCTCTTCGCATAAAGTGTATTCAAGACAAAATGATATTAATACCTTCACTCACTGCATAAGATTCACCTCTTTTTTCCTGTACGTTACAGAGGCGCCCGACCTGCCCTACACAAACAGATGAATATGGGTTCACAATCCCATTTTTGTACTCCCAGTTCTTAAAGAACAGGGAGTACTTTAGAATGGGAACGAAGAAATGCTGTGTGTGTGTGTGTGTGTGTGTGTGTGTGTGTGTGTGTGTGTGTGTGTGTGTGTGGTGGGGTGTGTGTGTGTGTGTGTGTGTGTGTGGTGTGTGTGTGTGTGTGTGTGTGTGTGTGTTGTCTGTGTTGTGTCTGTGTGTCTGTGTGTCTGTGGTCAAAATGTGTTCCACTCGCTACAGCAAAACTACTGGGCGATCTTTATGAAAATTAGCAGGTATGTTCATTATGGGTCAAGGATGATGCCCGACGTTTTAGTTTACCGTTTACCGTTTAGTTTACCGTTACTAACGACTGTAACGGCATGTAACGCTTTTTCTTCTTTATGGAATATCTCCGAAAGTACTTGGCCGATCTTTGTGAAAATTAGCAGGTATGTTCATTATGGGTCACAGATGATGCCCGATGTTTTAGTTTACCCCGTTACAGCCGTTACTAACGGCTGTAACAGCCTGTAACGGTTTTCTTTTTTTATGGAATATCTCAGAAAGTACTTGGCCAATTTATAAGCGGTTTGGATGATCTTGTGATAAATCGGAGCCTCTGTCCATGTGTAAGTGATGTAATGCTGAAAATGGATTAAACAACCGTTAAAAACCGTTATTTCTTATAAATGGGTGGATTTTAATGAAATTTGGTATATAGAAAGGTTATCACACACAAATGACACTTCTATATAGTGTTTCAAATTCTGACCGTTAAAAACCGTTATTCTTGACATATTGTCCGATTTGGCTGAAATTTAATATGTACACAGGCTTTAGCCCAGTGAGGACTGAAGTACCGGTTTCAAAAGTGTATATCGGTTATATAACCGTTAAACCGTTATTTTGCCGTTATTTTTTTATATATTGGTGGGTTTTAATGAATTTTGTATATAGAAAGGTTATCACACACAAATGGCACTTCCATGCAGTATTTAAAAATCTGACCGTTAAAAACCGTTATTCTTGACATATTGTCCAATTTGGATGAAATCTGGTATGTACACAGGCTTTTGCCCAGTAAGGACTAATATACCAGTTTCAAAAGTGTATATCGGTTATATTACCGTTAAACCGTTATTTTGCCGTTATTTTTTATATATTGGTGGTTTTAATGAAATTTTGTATATAGAAAGGTTATCACACACAAATGGCACTTCCATGCAGTGTTTCAAAATCTGACCGTTAAAAACCGTTATTCTTGCCATATTGTCCGATTTCGATGAAATTTGGTGTGTACACAGGTTTTCGCCCAGTGAGGACTAAAATACCAGTTTCAAAAGTGTACATCGGTTAAATAACCGTTAAGACCGTTATTTTGCCTTTATTTCTTATCTCACAAAGCACTTGGCCGATTTATAAGCGGTTTGGAAAACTGGGAGTACGTTTATATGCTACGCATCTTGGTATTATTTAAAATACTTCAATTTTCCCATCATATTAAAAAAAAATTCCTTTTAGCAGCGGACATTTTCCATCATCCCAAGGGCTACGCCTTGGCGTAAGGCTGTGTCAGGCCAATTGACATAGGCTAGAACACCAAGGCTACATCAAAATGTTGTTATGCTCTGCATAGTTACGCAGGGATTGTCTTCAGTTGTGACAAGCTCCTGGCATAACATTATCAGTCTCCAAAATCCCCCGAAGTCGGAGTGTGGCTGCCCACGTGGCGAGGTAATCAAAAACGGTAACACATGTAATGTTTCATCCCCAGCTGATGCATTTGTACCATAGTGTTCAAGTACTTCGGCTGATCGGATGATCCCTGGAGTCTTTCAACCAGGGTACGACAGCAACAGCAACAGCAACAACAACAACAACACAACAACAACAAACAACAACAACAACAACAACAACAAACATCCCAAGGGCTGAGAAGGGGCTGTCAGGGCCTATGTGTCCATGCCACCTCCTCTGTAAAGGGTGCCTGCCTCTAGAAGGACAAAGCACTGTGATAGTAATCTAAATTAATCACTTACTTGATGACCAATCACACAATCTACATCTGACTGTCGAGTGTGTGAACGGGGTAGAATTCGGAAACTATTCCGATCATGATCAAAGTGAAAATAAACGATCCGAAATTCGAATTCCGACGAAAGCTTGTATTGAAACTTATCAAATATCTTCACACATACCATACTTACCCTAGAATCAATAATAGTTAACCACACAAATAGCTAGGTGTTCAACTCTCTCCTATGTTACACTTCGTCGTATTCTCATTGTAGCTATTCCTTTTCTTTCTCTTCCAAGTCTCTGTCCTCTCTAGTCCGCTGTTTCTGCTAAAGTGACAGGCGATCTCTTTTTTCCAAGAGCATAAATCACTATTAAAGAAAAAAAAAGGAATTACCAAGGGTGAGTTTTGAATCCGAGTTCAAAGTGCACAAAAAAGTAACACATTTTTTTTCTTTCCGGGATGCATGACAAGGGACGGACATACATGGTGGGGGAATAATTTTCAGATAGAGTAATGTTCAGTCAGGAACACAGGACGGAGGAAGAGTCTTGTGATGGGGAGAGAAAGACCGAAACAAGAAAAACAAAAGCTGTTCATTTGGATTCTGTCGAGGACAGGGATAGGCAGATGCTTATTTGGAAACTGTCTTGTGTGGTGGGATTCCATACCGACTCTATGACCCTTCTCCACCTGCTGTTTAGCTCCTTTTTTACAGCCACCACTGGAGAAGGCTCAAAATACCTACTTCCATGCTGAGTCAATGCAATGGTGTTCTTTGGTGTCTTAAAAGAAAACAACAACAACAACAACAACAACAGCAACAACAACAACAAAATACTGTTTCGCCAAACAAAAGAGACAAACAAATTACAAGACAAAACACAACGCGTTTCGACCTCTTTGGTCTTCTTCAGATAAGACAAACGACAGTGAAGATAATGAAAACTGAAGAACGAACAATCGCTTATCTACTCACATTGAGCGCAAAATACATGTGGAATGAAAATCTGCATGCATTTTTTTTTTCTTTCTTTTTATTTATTTATTTATTTATTTATTTATTTATTTATTTATTTATTTATTATATTTATTTATTTACTGATTTTACAGACTGCTAGAAATGACCAGTTTGTTAGTCTGATATAATAGCATCACGTGGTTCAGAATGACTCAAACAGCAACACTTTGCGCGGACACACGGATTGTGTTCAGTGAGAGTGATATGTGTTATAAAACTAAGAACACGGTCACATCTTACAGTTCGTACATGTCCGAGATTCTGTTCATGTGATCTGCTTTATCAGTTACACTTTACCTGTCAGGAAGAACATGATGCACGTGATCCGTCCACTGACAAGGCCAGGTGACAGATGCATGGGATATAGAAATAAGATTTGCAAAGAATCCAGGAATCTGTCAGATTTATAGACCTGATTTATTGTAACTGTAATGTACAACGCGTGCCAAATATGACCCCGCAAAACACGTTCATACTCACAGGGAACCATTCATTTTTTATCAATATTCAGCTTATCTAGTTCATATCAAGGTTGTACACTTGTATATGAAAAAGGGTGCATATGCTAGTTTAGCATGTCACCATGACTGATTAACAGTATTTCCCAGTTGGTATAAGCAAATATTTATTTTCAAATAAGTGCAACTCTACAACAAATATCAAAATTTCAAATGCAGCAAGCTGGTGGTTATGGTGTGTTGAAATATTTCAAGTTACGTGTATGTACAAAAGTCAAGTACAAATAAGAAAAAAAAAATGATGGTGAGATAAAAGTACATAATAAAGACGAGACATTGTTTGCGAATAAACCACTAACAATGTCAAACTTTTAAAAAATATTGAGAGACAGGCAGACAGACAGAGACAGACAGAGACAGAGACAGAAGGAGTTCTGCTATAACCGTTTCTTTTCAAAAACTTTTATATCAACATTTTTTAAGTGAATGATCGCTCTTGTGTGGTTTCACATGCGCTTTAAAGGGATTTTGTGAAGCACACGTATTTGGCAGTTGTTAAGAGGATCATACAGTTCACTATTAAACGTACGTTGCATCCCCAGCCCTGATGTGGCCTCTGCGGCGGCTGGGCTATAAGCAACTTATCTTATCTTACGTTGCATCCCAAAACTCCCTTCGCCTTGGATCCCAATTTAACGGACTTCATGTAATGCCACCTCTTTCTTCAACTCAGTCTCTGTCTGTCTGTCTGTCTGCCTGTCTGTCTGTCTGTCTGTCTGTCTCTCTGTCTCTGTCTCTGTCTCTCTCTCTCTCTCTCTCTCTCTCCTCTCTCTCTCTCTCTCTCTCTCTCTCTCTCTCCCCTTCTCTCGCTCTCCCTCTCTCTGCATTGTGATGAAATACAGTTCTTATTGTTTTCTATCGATCGATCTAAGATATACGTAAATATATGATCATTGTTAGTTGGAACATGATTACTGAATTAATTTGTATATAAAGTAAATCGCACGAAAATAAAGTCAAAATTCCAGTTATATATAGATTTTTTTTGTTTAGATAGGACAAACATTTACTGACGATTTTAGCACGTAAAACGAAGACAGTGTGTTCTTCAAAAGGTCATGTCTAAACGATTTTGTAAAACACAGACGCATCCGTACACAACAATCGTTGTAGCTCCGTGTGTTCGTTTTGTACTGTTTATGTATACTTACCATTTCATAGGGTGTGGTAGTTGATCGTGTTAATGTTTCTGTTCAACTCGTGAAAGAAGCTTCTGGCGGAAAGATTTACAGTTGGGATTGCCCCGTTTATGTATGTGCACCATTTCCTCAAGTTGTAGTTGTTTTTTTGTTGTTTTTTTCTTTTTTTTTTAAACCATGAAAGCTTTGGCTTAAGGTCGTTACTTCTCTCTCTGTTCTCTCTCTCTCCTTCTCTCTCCTCTCTCTCTCTCTCTCTCTCTCTCTCTCTCTCTCTCTCTTCCCCTCTCTCTCTCTTCTCTCTCTCCTCTCTCTCTCTCTCTCCTCTCTCTCCTTCTTTCTCTCTCTCCCTCTCTCTCTTCTCTCTCTCTCTCCTCTCTCTCTCTCTCTCTCTCTCTCTCTCTCTCTCTCTCTCCCTGTCTCTCTCTGTATGCAAGTGGATGGATGGAAGGAAGGATGGTTGGATATATATTTATATATATATATATATATATATATTATATATTTTATATATATATATATATGTTGTGTGTGTGTGTGTGTGTGTGGTGTGTGTGTGTGTGTGTGTGTGTGGTGTTGTGTGTGTGTTGTGTGTGTGTGTGTCCGTGTCCAATTGCTTCCCGTAAATTTCTGTCGAAAAAATCTTCTTTGCACATTCATTTCAATTTTGTGTGTTCTGCATCGTCTGTTCATCCACCTCTTTGGATCTAATGTCTATGTTGATCCTCTCAAAACATATCAGCCTGCAGAACTCCTCCCTGAACTTCCTACCAGTCAGACAGTACAGGTAGAAATTCACTGCACTGTTACTCTCAGCTAGCAGTCTACTGACAACGTAGAACATGTGAACTTTGGCGTATTCATAGCCACTGACCTGGTTGTACTGTCGGGCAAAGTACGAAAGAATGTAATTGATAGAAACTGGCAAAGTCAAAAAGATGAAGGTCACGGACACTACAACGACGGTCAAGGTCACGGAGCTGGTCGCCTTTTCCCGTGCAACGATCTGTTCTACGTTGCTGTGGCTTAGCTTCTGGCGTGTTTCTTTCACTGACGCTAACAACTTCCAAACCAGAACACAGTTACCAGTGACAAGTAAAGCAAATGGAATGAGACAATAGATTGCTATTTCTATGTAAACAAACACCTCAAAAACAAACGAGGTGTAAGCTTCTGATTCCATCAAGCATCGGTATGTTGTGCCATTGTTAGAAGGAACGACATCAAAGCCAAAGAGATAATGTGCATACACAGCAGCAAGCGAAAACGCGACCCCCAGAAGAAGACCAAGGACTGTAGGACGAGTGCACATCACGCTGACACGATGTGGCCACACCACAGACATGGTTCTGTGCAGGGTCAGACACACCAGATACCAACAACTGATTGTCCCTGATCCTGTAGAAAGCCCAGACCATAATTTTACAGGAAGGACTGTTGATATTTTGCAGGTCGTAATGAAATGTGATATTCAGCCATTCTTTTAGAGACGCCGAAAAGAGAACGATGAGATCCGATACTGCCATGCCAGCGAAGTAATAATGGATCATGGATTCACCTGACGTCATTCTTCGCATGATGATAATGGTACTAACGTTTCCAAAGGTTCCAAGGAGGATAATGATGGGATAACAGATGTAGATGAGATAATTGGCTGTGATGTAAAGAGGAATGGACTCCAAAGGGATCTCATCAGACTGGTACACATTTTCAGCTGATGTGGAGTTGTGCAAAAGATCGGGGGACAGAGAAGATGCTGCCATCTAAAGTCGATTTTCTGCAGGGACCGTATTTCTTGGATATGTGAATTTTGTCATACACCACATTTGCAGCACCCAATCACACACACGGCATGTTTACTCTATACGCGCGCATCTACTGCATTCATCCAAAGGAGAGACTGGGGAAACAAGAGATCACTTTTCTTCAGCTCCCTGTGCTAAATGTTGTCAACAGTGCTAAGGAGACTTTGTCACAATGTTACAAAATTCACAAACGTAGCTGCATGACACAATAGACGCAGCTCAATCATGCTCACAAAAAGCAGTCTATAGTTAAACCATTTCAAGGGGCTGTTTTTGTTTTGTTTTTGTTGTTGTTGTTTTTTTCCTTCCAATCACAAAAGGGTTGTCGCGTAAAGGTTTCTCTTTTTCTTTACATTTCTTTTTCTTTTCTTTTTTTCTTAATACCACCAGCGGGAATGAACATTCCAAGGGGAAGGAACTTCAGTCCTTGGGTTGGACGCTGAGGTTTTCTAAAAGAAACCCCAAAGTCTTAACAGTAGCAGTGTATGTTTTTCTTTCTTTTGTTGTTGTTGTTGTTGTTGTTGTTGTTGTTGTTGTTGAAGTTCTGCACATAACATAAAACAAAAAGATACTTACGAATTTGTTGTGAACGGGATTCAAAATACATCCTACCTACAGCTGGGGATACAACATGAAATCTGCGCAAAAATGTTAATCTAAAAAAAAAAGCAAGGTATTGTTTTTTTTAAAAACAAACAAAACAAAAAACAAAACCGCATTTTCATAAAATGCTTCTCATTTCACGAGGTCTCTTTTATTTACTTATTTGTTGTTATTGTTAATCACCAATTGTTTACATCTGCATATTAATCATTTTCCTTTCTTTCTGTACGTATTTGTTATTCGCCAATTGACAATTTACCC